>JAYKKM010000444.1:557500-1157500 GCA_035772405.1 Chrysogorgia sp. JL179-B06
ACACGATGATGATGATTTATATGAAAAATCATAGTTAAATTGTAACATCGCCTCATGCAATATTATGTTTCAATTTCACCTTACATTTCATTTCATTTCATTTCATTTCATTTCATTTCAAGCAGACAGTCCGTGCGCATTGAAGAGGTTTCGATAATTTATTTGAATAGGGTCAAGATTTTGACCTATAACCAGACAAGTGTTAGTTGAGAACCATAAGATCCCAACTTGAAAGAAAGTTATCAATCACGCGATCATACAAATAAGGCTACTGGATGCCACGAACTGCTCAACACTGTTCATATGACAATAACGTCTATAATGCATTAAGCTAATAAATTAGTCCAGCGCGCTGTGAATTATTAGACTATCAAAATTACATGTAGTGTGTAATTGTGTGAATATGCCATCTTCGACTCCAAGTAGACGTGTGCATTGAAGAGGATCGGCATAACCACTAACAAGACAAGTGATAGTTGAGAATCCTAATTAAGAGACTTAGCTTGAATCACGCGATCATACTGTCCAACGTGTTTGTGAAATAGATTACAAATATGATGTCGTGATTATGGATATTATATATAAATCTTCCCTTTATATTTGGTACAAAGTTTCTTTATCTGGATTTTATCTCGGTGTTTACCGGATAATTTATACATTTTCTTAGCTAATATATTTGTATTTTTACAACAGGTATTATATTGCTTTATTTATCACATTTAAAGATTAAAGAACTTTATAATAAATCTATAGGTCTTGTATGTCGTCTTTGAAAGAATCCAGCTGCTAAGGGCGAGTTATATGTTTGACACATTATACACGAACACAAAACGAAAGAAATTCGATCTTATTACATGCTGTAGGCTGGTGCTAGCGGTTAAGGTCTTGAAAATATGTGAAGTAACTATAATCAACAAGGAAGCTCACCTTCAGACTTTAGAAGCCTTCCATTCGTGACCACCAAAAGGAGAAGTTTGAAAACTATTTCCACCGAAATTATTTTGAGCGCACTCCGCATGTTGTCTCTTGCATTGAATACGCCTGTCACTCGTCGACTTGTTCTCTTTATCTTTCGTAAATTACCTTTTCCGAAATGTGCAAATTGCCATGGAGTAAAGTACTTCACGATACAGGATAATTATTTGTGTAAGGAAGGATGTTGAATATTTAACTATTATTCGATAAGATTGAACAGGATACCGAAAATTTATTATTATAAAGTCTGAATTTATCTGCCGAAGCCGTAAGGCTGAGGCGGCGTATGGATAAACCGAAACGAGACCTTGGTAATTCTCGATATCATGTGAAAACTAAACCAATAATTGATTTACTATGCATATAATTAGTAAGAAATGAAGTTCGTTTATATATAGAGAGAAAGATTCGACATATACTATATTGAAGTTCCTTATTTCTTTTATATATTGTTTATATTAATATCACACACTGTCCATATACTAGTGATAAAAACGGTATGTCCCTAGGGCGATATCGTTTTTATTTGCCGCCATTTATCACCCTGATAAAGGCACTATAGTATGTGATAAAAATGTTATCACACTCGCGACTTGGTGATATCAGTTTTATCCCTCTCGGTGTATAGTAGATTGCTCGATGCTTGATGCCAAAATAAGCTTAAATATAGGAAAATCTCGCTAAATAGTTTTGTTTGCTACTCGGATCGTTTCACGCGCGTCTAACTAGCAGCCACAAACGTTTAAGCATATAAATAAAGCATTAATGATGTTTTCAATGTTAAAGACGTTTGAGTAGCAAAATATAATTAAACAGAAAATTCGAAAAATATTAGTCAATTGGCAAAAATCCAATACTTGTAACGGTCTATAAAGGAGTTTTCCAGCTAAATTTGTGTTGCGCCAGCCTGCCATATTTATTTTTGGGCGACCTTTCCAAATGATTGAACAATATATAGCAAAAAACGTACAAAATAACCTTTTACGTTACGATACGAAATTATGATTGTCATGATTGATGTATGTACAGTGTAGTTCACTGGCAATCATGTAAAATCCATTTTTCAACACATTCAATCATAACCAAGAATTGTACCGCATACAATCAATTGCATACTGGCGAATGACTATTGTATAAGCTAAAATTGTATCATCATGTAGATGGACAGTATGCTATTTCCCTTATGATTTGACCTATCAGAATTGTAAATCGAAATCAAATTATCGCCCGCGCTTCGTCCTTGTGCCTCGTCCTTCGTCCAGTGTTTCCACTGGATTTCGTTTTCTGTAAAATCTATACTCCAGGAAAACACTGAAAATATTTGCTATTTCTTAAATATAGACATGCAAGTTGCCAAGTTTACGTTCTAAACTTCAAAAGCTACCAGTTGTTTTGCAATAAATCTCTATCGTAATTACCATAATCATATTCAAATTTAGCATCAGAGAGCTCTAGCACAGACGTAATTCTAATTTCGCCCTTATAGACTTGGCTGTAAGAGGAATGTCTAATGAAGCGAAACTTCGATGAAACGTCTACCTTGCCACATTTCTTTATGCGCGTTTTGTTTTGATACAAAAATATTATATACCAGTTAATAAACTGAATGACCTGAAAAAGCATAATAATAAGAAAGTCGTTGATGTCATTCACTGTGGTGGATATCGTGACCGTCATCGTTACTTCAAACTTCCTTGATTGTATACCATTGACCTATATACTTAGATATTGGCTCGTCTCGTAAACTGCTTGTATATGTTACGTGATTGCCGCAACGCGGCCTGTTTTCACAGTTCCTGGTAGACAGACGGGCTGATGGATAGCGGGATCGACCGGACGGGAAGACGGACGGATGCATGGATGAATGGAGGGAGGGAGATCACGGACGGACGGAGAATCGTATCTATAGTTCCCCTTTAAGAGGTCGCACTCAGGGGAATAGCCAACTGACCGCTTTATACAGGTTGACAGCTTAATATAGGACTTGGCTTTCCTCCTACTCCCGATTCTTATGGTCATATGAACTACAGCTGGCATGATTATCATGGTTTTGGAAAGCAGGTAGCGGTTCAGATTTAGCTTTTATTTTGCGGTCAAACTTATTCCTTTGGTGCTCTAATACAATATAAATAAGTAAGAAAGAAAGAAACTTTATTTAAAGAGGGTAACGCTTTAAAATAGAATTTGCAAACTTTGATCCTGTCTTTTTTCACAACTGTAAATTTTCTCATTTTATGCGATTTCAAATATTTAACACAGTGTTTACGCGACGAGAATAAATGTCCCGTTCCCTAAGGCCTAAAACATCATCAAAATAAAAAAAAACATACCTCTTGGAAACAGCCTTTCACTCTTCAAAAGATATATGGTGAGCTATCAACTATTTCGCAGCGCCTTGGCAAGAGAGCGTAATATACTGGCCATACACAGGAATAGAAATTTAAGATCTTTCAGTGGTAATGACTGACCACGATGTCTGGAAAAAATTGTATCCTCTATCTTGTCAAATGATGATGAAGACATTATAAATATAGAAATTTGAATTATTTAACCATTTCAATTTCAATTTAATCATTATTAATTATTCCGAACATCACTGCCATAACTAATACTAATCTATCTTTCTGTGAAATTTAGTTTAAAATTTTATTTTAATTTGAAACTTTTATCGATCTCTACATAGTAGGAGTTAAAATAATTTTCAAAATTCTAAACCATTTGGGTTGTCCTCGGCAACTGATAAGTGTTTTTAGATGAAGAATTACCATACAAAATATAGGAAACTCAGTGATAAAACAAGGCTGCATCTCCCTAAAGTAAAAGGTAAAGTATTAAGTAAGTCAAATGCTTAAGTACAGTATGCAGGACCGAAAGATTGGAACGCATTGCCAATAAATATAAGTGGTAAATCAATATTTTTGAACAAACACTTTTACATTTCTGATGGATTCTGATGCAAATTCTTATAATTGTAGTCTTTAGTGCAATTTTTTGTTTTATTTTATACGTTTGTTTTGTATTAGTTTTGATATAATTTGTAAACACGTTTCATCTTATGGCTATAATAAATGTCAGTTTTGTTGAAAGGATCTAACAATTAAAAACATATTATTATTACGTTTTGTGTTTCAAAGTAAAGATTTATATACCGGAGGTTAGTGCTCACTGACAGGTTTATTAAATCTTTCCTGTCTGGCGCAGTCAAAATCTGTCGTATAAGACTGACGAAATCGTGAATTGAAACACTCAGCACACTGTAACGCAAGAGTAAAAATTGATGAACTCATTGAATTTCATAAACAACTCTGGATTCGTGGCATTTTGAATGATGGCCTTTTCTACAAAAATGGATGTTTTCCAACCTGATTTATGATAATTAATGCTAATTTATCTTAACATAATGTGCCTTGTTCGGGAAATTTAAAAGCATTCGTAACAGCCGGTTTATTGGGCTTTCAGAAATGTATATCTTTTGCAACAGTTATGGTTATTTCTAAAGATATCAATAGAACAAAGAGGTGATTCAATTTTGGATATATTTCAGCAGGTCAGGGAAGAGTTAAACTTAAGCCAGTGGGTACTTCTGACATTTTTCAATTAATTCATCGATAGCACTTTTCGGAGGATGTTGGCAGTTGGATGTGCCTATAGTAGATCCAAATCCTCCTTTTTGTATTTTACCTACGTTTTCTTATTCCTCTTTTATTTTTTATTTTTTTTAAATACATCAAAGACGATTTTGATTTTATAAAAAACATTTTTTATTTATACTTTTTTATTTACAAATTTATGTAAAAAACGTATTACATTTGAATATTTATATTTGGAGGTAATCCCACTCCTTCATTTCATAAAATTTCTTTCTTAGTTGGGTTTTCTTTATTTTTTCTTTTCACAATAAAATGATGAATAATTTTTTCCACGATTTCTACCATTTAACAATTCAATATAATCTTCTTCGGATAGTTCATTTTTATTTTCAGTCATTATTTTTCTTCTTCAAATAAATTTATATATATGTTAATTTCTTCACCTTTTAGAGGTACGTTGTTCTCATAGACAATAAAGAACTGAAGTGATTGTTTAGCATTTTTTTCACTCATAAATAAAAAATAGAGAATTTTTTTCCTCATTCTTTCCTCATTCTTTTATAGTAAATAAATATAGTAAACAATTCGAAATTAATTTTTTATATTTTTATATTCAACTGAATTTAAATTCCATAAAAAAATTTTCCCACTGTTTACCAATTTGTAAACATTTTCAGTGTTGCATTATCCAGGAATGTTGTATCAGGTCATATGCTGTTTTATAATCTTTTTATTATTATTTATTATTATTTATCATTTTTGTTATTATTTATCATTTTTGTTATTATTTATCATCATCATTATTATTATTATAATTATTATTATCTACATCTATGTCTACGTCAACGTCTACGTCTGCATTATAATTCATGCACAGACACAGATACATACACCTTTCATTTCCATAGTAAATAGGCCTTGAAAATCCCATAAGAAACCAACAAAAATCACAATAAAATCAAATAAGTATAGGTAATCGCATGATAGCAAGTGCAATTAAGGATTTACACCACGAGTGATATACCACGAGCCGTAAGGCGAGTGCAATTTGGTACAATTTTCAAACATCACGAGTACTGTAAATCCTTAATTGCACGAGCAAAATCTTATTATATCATGCATGACAAATTACGACACGTACGCTTCATCTTCTTCCAAGTCTTTAAAAACGTCTTGTTTCATTAGTTGACAATACACATTTTCACTCTTGGTGTTCTAATTTGTACTCATTTCAAAATATTTACGTGGAATTTTTAATTCATAGTGCACCACAAGTCGTTGGAAAAGTGAAAACTTCCCATTGCAGTATAGGCCACCATTTTGAATTTTATTGTCAAACTTGTTCCCAGTGTCTCTTCTCTCTTTTCACTTATTGCACTCAAGTGCAATGAATGATTTTATTGCACTCCTCTCAGCCAATCAGAATCCAGTAATGTTGTAATTGGTAAGGGAGCTGTATATAGGTTATATAGCACCGATTTTCGGGATATTCGTGATATATATCCCGCGGTAGATCAAAGAAAACTGACTTTGTCGGCTAATAAGTAATTTTATCGTGTCTCTCCATGTATCAGCTGGGTTCTGTGTTAACATCGGTCATATGTCAGTGTCTACTACTGCCATCTTCAATGACTTTCGCAATGTCCGTCCATATGTGTACTCATGCCGGGAATACTTACGACAAGCTCTTCCCACCGAAGCTGGCGTAGTCTGCGATAGCAGAGGGTGTGGACCAGAGGCATGCAGTCTTCTATCGCAGACTAAAGATTGCGTCGCAGAACGTAAACATGCAATACATTATTAATATAGTTCAACAAAACATCTTAACAAGATGTGTCATCCAAAACAAACATAAGCGTATAGAAAGAAGATTTTGATGATTATGTTTTTGGCTTCATTTTATTTTGCTTTATTTCGAGAAGGTTCCAGGTAAAAATTGTTTACAGTGAAAAACTGATAAACTACTGGTCATTTATCTACAATAATACTGAACTACATCGTTAAAAGTTAGAAAAATTGAGAAGAATCGTTATCACATTTCCTTTTGGAAATTTCGATTCGTATATATATTCGTATATATTCGTATATTATTTTTTAAATGAAAGCAGTATATTTGGGATAATAAAAGTAATTAACGTCGACGTGCATTGATTATTGAAAAAACTTTTTTTAATCTAAAACATTCTAAAGATCCAATTAATAAATAAAATATTTTTACGTTAGAAATAGCAATTAAAATTTCGTCACAATTGAAAATTGTGAACATTTCTTGATTATATAACAAAAAACTTGATTTTAGTTAACAGGTTTCAAAAATTCAAGAGAGCTTCACTTGTAAGGTAATATTTTCGTGGTTTCACTACATTTGACTTGCTCTTTCCAACTTTGGCAATTTTAAGTGCGCCTGACAATACGATTTGTTTAACAAATGAACCCTGACGTAATGTGAAACCGACCTACATACAAATGATACAACTGGCTATTTTTACATACTTATAATTTTTTGGAACTTTATGATAAAAATGTGATATTATCATTAGCTAAAGTTTTATCTTCATGCCTTTTTCCCTGCTAAAATCGGTTAACATGTCACATAGGAAGTGACGTCAACATAGGGATACGCAATTTTTTCTCACTGTTATATACTGTTTAATAAACGAGCAGCAGTGTTTTATCATATTTAAAACACAAGGGCGTAGCCCGAGTGTTTTAGATCTGATAAAACAAGTGCTACAAGTTTATTAAACGGCTTCAAAAACGACCAAGTTGATTGGCGTAGTAATTTTGAAAATCAATGTTGTCTAAGCCGAGAAAATCAAAGATAAAGTTTATGTAAATCAGGATGATTTTTTATTACATTTAAAACCAGCGACATGGTAGTGATTTCCTTTCTCTTTTCTTCATGAATTATTAATGAGTTTTTGAATCAAAATTGAAATACGAAGAATGTTTGTGCCAACCTTTAAAGTGGCACTACGATGAAAATGCACCCCCGTCTTTTAGATTTTCTTTAGCATAGAATAGTATTTCAGGGTCGAAAGTGATCATCGATGTAAAAAAAACGACTAAAAAATTGTATTTTGAAGTAAGTATTTTGAGCTCACTATTATTTAGGCCACCATTACTAAGAACGTGTTCCAAGTGAGCCCGCAATTTCAAAAGGTAATATTGTTTGTGACGTCAGATTCTCAATGCTACGCCTGAATTTCTGTCGAGGTTATTTGTTTTCTTGGTTTTTTCGAGAAGTAGATGAAATGTCCAGCCTTTCAGACGAAGAATTTGAAAAAACGACCTTGATTTACTTGAAGAATTAGCCACGTAGAGTCTTCACGTTGAGAATCTAACGTCACTTCATTACGCTGGTCAAGAACATGAACGATTAATGGCGGACATAACAACTCCAAATTCGGAGTCAGAATAATACTTGCCATCGTCGCAGCTCTGCTTTATAAATACGTAAAAATATCGATAGGTCAAAATATGATCGTAGTGGCACTTTAAACAAACCGCTTTAGAAAAAAATCACTAAATTTATATATCGCACTGCAGAAAAATATTTCACTGCTCAAATCACTGTGCTATTGTGAGTCCCTCGTTTGACGTTATTTCCTGCGACTATAGATAACCGAAGAGAGTTTAGATAAAGTTGAGATAGAATTTAAAATAGATAACCGAAAAGAGTTTTTTCTGAACATTGAACGTGCCTGTTTAGAAACGTTTCACTCGATTCCCAAAAACAAGGCTAAAAGGAATGACGAAAAAGGACCTTCCCATTTTCAAGAACTAGTCTTATCCTATAACCTTGATCCTAACCTTAAACCTAACTCTCACCGTAGATAACTCTAACCAAACCAAAAATAAAGACCAGACTAAAACAGAAAGATCCTTTTGAGTCATCCCATTTCGCCATTTCCATTTCCCAATCTCTCTACGTTGGGTTGACGACGTCACTTCCTGTGAATTTTAAACAATTTTAGCAGCGGAAAAAAGCATCAAGATGAAACTTTAGCTGATGATAATATTAAGAAATATTTCTCAGAAGGTACCAAAGATTATAAATATATAAAAATCCCGAACATGAAATACGCACTTTATTAGAGAGCCTATCCGGGGTTTGGGGATTTTACATATTCGTAATCTTTGGGTTATATGTACCAAGAAAACATTTTATCTTCACACTTTTTCCCTGCTAAAGTTGATTTACTATTCACATGAAATGACGTCAAATTAGCAGGGACACGCGAGGTCATTGCACACTATTTCAACAGTGAAATACAAAGAAAGTTTGGCTCTCAACTTTAAACGCACCTGTTTTGACAAAATTCGCTCAATTCCCAAACTTTCATTGTAGTTTCACTGCTGAATCATTGCGCGATGTATTGCGTGCCCCCTGCTTTGACGTCATTTCCTGTGAATAGTAAATCACTTTAGCATGGGGGAAAGGTATGAAGATGTAGTTTCGCACGACAAACTATTTTACAATTCTTCTCTAGAGGGATTCTAAAGATTTAGTTTAGTTTATTTGATTTATCACTCTTAGGTGAACGGAATACCCAACAGGCTAGAAGTCATGTAATTGGGTTCCGAGGGCCTACGATTTAAGGTCGTTATCCGAGAAGACCCGAAAGTCTTACCATTCGCTGATATTATTGCAAAGGCAGCACTTTCTCCTCAATTATTTTTAAGACCCTGAGTGGAGGTCCGACCCAGGATTTGAACTTGTGTCTCCCAGCTCATAGACATATGTGGTATCCATTACACCACAACAGCTGGTAACAAATATGTAAACTCCAGATAGGCACTTTAAAAGAAATTAAAGACTTGTAACAAAAATCCCGCTATCCTCGCCACTACAACTGGTTTCAGGAGCTACTGTGGAATTCGTATCAGATGTTTGCGAAACTTCAGCATCGTCTTTTTCTGCACATCCTTCTATAACGTTAATGTAAGTAATCTGTAAAGTAAATGAATTCGTTACAGTTAGGAGGTAAGGAACACGTTCTTCAAAGATAAAATGTTATTAAAATTATTAAACTGCACTTCAAGACCACATCAAAGTTAATAAGATATACTTCAACATTTTGCCATATCTTTGGCATGTATTTAAATTCGCGAAGGAGTTTGGAAGACGGAAGACCACATCAAACCTAATGTGACATACTTCAACATTTGCCCTAGATTTCTTCCCACAAATAATTAAAATATATAGTCCAACGTACGAAACGCGTAATTTGCGTGTAGTAAATGGCAAGTTATCATCATCTTTTACTCTTAGCCGCATGAATTTCAAAATATGCAAGAGAGGAAAAAATGAGATTAAATCTGAAGAAAACGAAAGAAATAGGGCATAGATTTCCGTACAAACAAATCTGAAATACCAGCAATTACGATTGACAATACTATAATCGAAAGAAAAACATCATACAAGCTTTTAGGTATTTTGATTGAGTTAGATTTTAAATGGCACGAAAACACCTGTTCAATTGTTAAAAAAGGAAGGAAACGTCTTTTCTACCTAAAATTGCTTAAAGGGGAACTCCACTCCCGAGACAAGTTACGTTTATATAAAAGATCTTACCTTTATTAAGTTGTTCCTGAAGTATCTCTGTCTGAATATTTATATTGAAGGAGAAATAGCTCGCCAAAGTTCGCGATTTTTGTAAATTTCGACGCCATGTTGTTCTTTTCCGTGCAGACGCGGATTTGTCAGCGCCCTCACTTTGTGACGTCAGTGCGTGCTTCTGAGATGTTATTGTTTTTGCAAGCGAAGTGTTTTGTATAGTATTCATCATGTCGAGTGACGATTCATCGGTTTGGAGCGCTATTTCTAGTTCATCAGATCAGAGTTTCGATGAAATTCACGGGAACATTTTACAAGAAGGTGTTATCCTTGGCTATCAGTTCGAGCCTAGACGTGAAACTAGTAGCAGTGAATCAGAATCTGCCGCAGACGAGATGTTGATCGACGAGGAACCTAGATAATCTTGACTGGTACGTAATATATAGTTTATATTTGTGAATTCTTGTTATTGAATTGTAGCATATTTAAGAAAACAGTTTTTCATCGTTACTTCGTTAGGTGTATATGCGAACATTGTCAAATGATGGACAGGGAGAAAGAGTGTCTTTGTTGTCATGAAGTTGAACAAACAGTCAATAAAAACGACGAGGTGTTTGAACGCGTGCAGCCAGCAGAAATATATCAGTGCATTACCGTTAACCCAGGCTTTCGTACTGTCTGTCTAGATATATGGGTATTACAGGCGGCCTGGCTACAATACAAACAGCAGTACGGAAATACTGCATACGAAGGGCCTGAACATAAAATGTATAGGCCTACAGCATACCGCCAGTTGGTGCGATGGTGTTGGGGAGTTCTGGGGAAAGAAATACGTGTTGTTCTTCCATCTTGTGATGTAAGTTGCATCCGAGCACACTTTCCACCACCAGGCGATGAAGACGACTTTGCGTTTGTTGGTTTCCACTTTCCTGATGAATGATCTTATACTGTTGTAGCACTTAAGGAATGTGAGGTATTTTATGAATATTTTTCTATTCAAAACATGCTAGCTAGCTTGCTATTCAGTACTATTTTTGTTCATTCTTGTTAAGCGTTCCTCAATAACAATCTGCTTTGAAGGTCTGGGGGTTGGGGCAATACATTTAGCTTGACTAAGGAGTTGGCTTGTATTGAAATTTCTTCCCTTTCTTACACAATATTACATCATTCATCATAATTTCCACATGGTTGTTTGATTTTGGGGTTTTGATTTCCTTGGCCACCCAGTTCTTTCTTTGCTTAGTGCAGACAACCTTGTAACGCTTCTCTCCTTTGTCGATTCCCTGTGACCTCGGCCTGGCTTCTGTCTACATTGGCATTGTGGTCCAAGATTGCTAGCTGAGTCCTAGCTACCATTCCATTATAACAAAAGTGCTCTCGCTTTGGCACACTTTGTCATAAGCTAGGAATGGTAAGACTCTAACTCACCAGTGTGATGAAACTCAGTGAGTTTACCAATGAACAAAAATAGTACTGAATAGCAAGCTAGCTAGCATGTTTTGAATAGAAAAATATTCATAAAATACCTCACATTCCTACAACTAAGTGCTACAACAGTAAGATCATTCATCAGGAAAGTGGTGGTGGAAAGTGTGCTCGGATGCAACTTACAGCACAAGATGGAAGAACAACACGTATTTCTTTCCCCAGAACTCCCCAAACCCATCGCACCAACTGGCGGTATGCTGTATGCCTATACATTTTATGTTCAGGCCCTTCGTATGCAGTATTTCCGTACTGCTGTTTGTATTGTAGCCAGGCCGCCTGTAATACCCATATATCTAGACAGACAGTACGAAAGCCTGGGTTAACGGTAATGCACTGATATATTTCTGCTGGCTGCACGCGTTCAAACACCTCGTCGTTTTTATTGACTGTTTGTTCAACTTCATGACAACAAAGACACTCTTTCTCCCTGTCCATCATTTGACAATGTTCGCATATACACCTAACGAAGTAACGATGAAAAACTGTTTTCTTAAATATGCTACAATTCAATAACAAGAATTCACAAATATAAACTATATATTACGTACCAGTCAAGATTATCTAGGTTCCTCGTCGATCAACATCTCGTCTGCGGCAGATTCTGATTCACTGCTACTAGTTTCACGTCTAGGCTCGAACTGATAGCCAAGGATAACACCTTCTTGTAAAATGTTCCCGTGAATTTCATCGAAACTCTGATCTGATGAACTAGAAATAGCGCTCCAAACCGATGAATCGTCACTCGACATGATGAATACTATACAAAACACTTCGCTTGCAAAAACAATAACATCTCAGAAGCACGCACTGACGTCACAAAGTGAGGGCGCTGACAAATCCGCGTCTGCACGGAAAAGAACAACATGGCGTCGAAATTTACAAAAATCGCGAACTTTGGCGAGCTATTTCTCCTTCAATATAAATATTCAGACAGAGATACTTCAGGAACAACTTAATAAAGGTAAGATCTTTTATATAAACGTAACTTGTCTTGGGAGTGGAGTTCCCCTTTAAGAAATACAGTGCACCAGCAAAAGACCTTCTAACGTTTTATCCCCTCGCCGGCCGAAGCCCGAAGGCCTGAGGGCGAGGGTGCTAATATCGACCGGTGTTTAGTCCGTTATCACGCGAGATGCAAGCCGTTCCTAGATCTAGGATCAGTTTATAGGTATATATATATATATATATATATATATATATATATATATATATATATATATATATATATATATATATATATATATATATATATGTATACATGTATATACATGTATATATATATATATATATATATATATATATATATATATATATATATATATATATATATATATATATATATATATATATATATATATATATATATATATATATATATATATATATATATATATATATATATATATAATATATATATATATATATATATATATATATATATATATATATATATATATATATATATATATATATATATATATATATATATATGATCAACCGTCCTCATGCGCGGCATCGGAAAATGTGGCACTGGTAACTAGATACTCAGATTAAATTGAACCGTCACAAGAGACATAGTTTTTTGAGGAATGACTCGCTAATTCCAAATCTGTTTTCAGAATTGAAAACGGTTATATATTGATCGAGATTATCATAGCCGACCAAGCCTGGACTAATTTCTAAGTACATAAACCATTTTTACGAAGGGTATTCACGTTCTCGTAATATAGTAGACACATGTTATGTATTTTGACTCGCTAATTCCAAATCTGTTTTCAGAATTGAAAACGGTTATATATTGATCGATATATTCAACATAATATTCGACGAAGTGACCGGCTAATCATAGCCGACAAAGCCGACTAACTTTCTAAGTACATAAACCATTTTTACGAAGGGTATTCACGTTCTCGTAATATAGTAGACACATATGTGATGTATTTTGACTCGCTAATTCCAAATCTGTTTTCAGAATTGAAAACGGTTAAATATTGATCGAGATAACGTTCAAAATAATATACGATGAAGTGACCAGTTTATAATCGACTAATTTCGAAGTACATAAACCGTTTTTACGAAGGGTACTCACGTTCTCGTGACATAGTAAACGCGTATGTTATGTATGTTGACTCGCTAATTCCAAATCTGTTTTCAGAGTTTAAATCGGTAAAATATTGGCCGAGATAACGTTCAAACATTTCTTCGACGAAACGGGCTTTTGGAAATTGTGAATTTTTGCAAAACAGAAATAAACGGCCACGCCGTGCGAGGTCTGGGTACCATGGATGGAGAAATTCCCGTAGGGGGGGGGGGGGGGGGGGATAGAAAAGGCGGGCGAGGGATTATTGCGAATTCGTATTTCTAGTTGCTCAATAATTCGACCAGTGTTGGAATATGCCGGTGACATATTGTGGCACGGAGGCCTAACATCATCAGAAAGCCAAGACATTGAAATAATTCAGAAACGAGCACTAAGGATTATAGCTCCAGATTTAAAATACGAAGAAGCTTTAGCAACATATAAATTGCCTTCTCTTAAAGAAAGACGCGAGAAGCACTGTGTAGAATTAATTAAGCGAATGCTATCTCCGTCGCATAAGTTACATCATCTCGTTCCAGAAAAAGTTCAAAATGTTCGGGAAAAAAATACAAGATATTATGTAATAAACTTTATAATTTTAAATGTAAAACTGAACGTTTTAAAAATAGTCCATTGGTGTATATGCAATTGATAAATATAATAGTAGTTTTTAATGTTTTTAGTCGTTTTAACTTATATATAGATATTTAGGTATATATAGCTTATTAACTTTATTAGAATAGTTATTTTACTCATGTTTAAATGTTATACTTATGTAAATACGTCATGATAATTAAGTTTATCTTTTTCATGTATATTCTTATTGAATAAAAACGCAGTATTATAATTATTTTGGAGCGCTGTGATCGTTGATTAGCTATGAGTAAACAAACAAACCTAACACTAACACCAACACCAACACCAACACCAACACCAACACCAACACCAACACCAACACCAACACTAACACTAACACTAACACTATAACACTATAACACTATAAAACTATAACACTATAACACTATAACACTATAAGTATAACACTATAACACTATAACACTATAACACTATAACACTATAACACTATAACACTAACACATGCGACAGCAATATATCTGTGCTTCGCTTCCCGCAGATACAAAAACTAAACCGAAACACGATGTATATGGGCAGACAATTAATGAAATGCTATATATATATCCCAAAACTGGATGTATAGACCGTACTGTACATGTCAGGTATATCATTGAAGTTTTTTCACCACTGTACAACAAAATCGCACCATAATAAATATTTATTTCACCTCTTGATCTTCCAGCATCCCCTGTAATGATTCGTGAATTTCTTTAAACTTAGGTCGCTTTTCAGGGTCACTATACCAACAGCTTTCCATTACTGTAAATCTGAAAGACAGATAGTTTCATTAATAAAATGTTAAAAGATGAAGATCATCTACAACAGATATTGATTTTTACGTTAACTGTCTAGTTTTCTTGTATATACATATTACTAGTCAGCAAATAATTTATAGGGAATATATAAGAATTACGAAAACGCGAATCACATTGCCTATTGAAAAATTTTAATTATTAAAGTTTCGTTCAAAGGTAACATGCGGTGCCCCAGATGGCCCGGCTCATATGCTGCAACAAATTTTGCTACCAGTTAATTTTGCTACTTATGGTATTATTATAGGGATAAACTGCAACCAAAATACAAATGTAGTTCATTTGAATTATCTTACTGACCTTAGTTTATTTCCAAAGTTTCAGCATTCCTATCAATTTAGTTAACAAGTTATAGCTAGTTGAAGTTGAAAATTTGAGGATTTGACGCCATGTTGGTTTTGAAAATATGATCGTCATTGAGTGATTCTTTATCGGCACTGGAGTTGTTTTGATGGCGATCACATAGTTAATTGTCTTTGGAAGAAAATTAGTCGCAATAAACTATTTAGTTTCTCATGCAGGAAAGTAGATGAGCTTCTTAGGCATAATACGAGATAGCATCACTCAGTGACGTCATATTTGAGAAATTAATATGGCGTCGAAATTGGACAAACTAAACTAAATTGATAGAAACTTTGGAAATAAACCAAAGTCAGTAAGATCTTCCATATATGAACTACATTTGTATTTTGGCTGGAGTATCCCTTTAAAACGTAATATTTGGCATTTACACTCGGTGAATCAGACGAAGAAAAGTTATGGTAAATTGTGAGTGTTGAATCATATATTTTGAGATCCAGCCAGGACTAGTTGCGAAAAATCATTCAACTGCGGCTGAGTTTACGGAGACGGTTTTGATGTCCTCTGTCCGCCATCTTGAATAAATTGGCGGCAAAATAGCGCACCCGGATGTAAAAATACCCGGAGATTGTCGTGAGGTCAAAGGTCGCTCGCTCTTTTGACAGTGTAGAAAACGAAAACCGTGTTGTTTTTTCGAGTTATTTTGCAAGTTGTGTTGAAACTGCTCATGTGCTAATCCACCTTTATTTCGGAAATCAAACCAGCCATGGTAAATTCATGCTCGTTTGTAGACTGCTCAGACAGGAGAATGGAGGACTGATGCACGGATCACGTCAGCTCACGTCAGCTCACGCCGTCAGCCGACTGCTTTTATCTTTTTTCATGCCCAGAAATCGCCAAAGAGCTAATAAGCCTTTTGAATGTTTTGTTTCCAATTTTTATTGTATAAAACAAATTGATTCCATTTTGCCGTTGTCTGTTGAGTTATAGACGTCAGACGTAATGTTAGAAACATTAAAATTCTCCTCCTACTCGTGGTCTAGGCAGAAGCTAGTCTGGGAGCTGGTAATTGTACATCCGGGTGGGCTATTTTGCCTCCAACTGAGCCAATGGCGGCCCGATTTTTCTCAAAGTGCCCCCTCTAGTTTTATTTATGATCTCTATGCTTTGAACACCACGAATACTCATTAGGATTTATACTCGCTCTGCATTTCGCAAATAAATACTGAAGAATTTACCTTAACTTACTCTGCTTAAATGTCGAATTTCGTAAGAAATTTCGAATTTAGTTAGTAAGGGATCGTTTTCAACGCTTTACATCTCGCTGCGTATTCTACAATAGCCAGATTATATATGTTTATTTTCCTTCAAGTCGCTACTTAATTAAGTTGACAATTGACAGTTAAGGTGAATGTTACGGTTAGTATTACGATTAGTATTAAGGTTGATAATACGGTTCGTATCAGTTTTTGTACTACAGTATTTTAACTGTCAATTAATTGTCAATTGTCAACTTAATTGACAATTGTCAATTTAGTTTGTCAAATTAACTGTCAATTTAGTTCTCAATTGTCAACTTAACTGTCAATTGTCAATTTAGTAGAAAAGTAGAGCGCTGCGTAGACAGTGTTTTGGATATATAGCAAAGTAAAAAGGTGGTAAACTGCCAAGAATTTTAGTGACGAAACACTGACGTTTCGAGCGGAGCCCTTCATCAGAGTAAGACGAGATGAAATAAAATAAATAGGGCTTATATACGTGTATATATGCCAAAAGGGTGTCACAAGTAGAAAGTAGCCAATCAAATGCACGGGAGATAAACAAACTAATAATTAATGAGATTCGAAAAGTTAAATCATTTGCTATTTTTACAGTCGATAAGCAAACTGACTGAGGTGGGCGGGAGAAATGACAGGTCCAATATTCAAGGGGATTAGGCATAGTAAAGCAGTAAGAAACAAAAATTTCTAAATTCTTGGCAGTTTACCACCTTTTCACTTTGCTATATGTTGAAAACACTGTCTGCGCAGCGCTCTACTTTTTTACTAAAATAACAAAAAACTTGTAGGAAATTAAATAAAAGAAACACGGATAATAAAAGAAACAAGAGGATGTGTGGAAATTAATCATAAATTAAAATTATTTTGGCAACGATTTACAAATATGGCATTCGAGGACTCCCTTACACTGTGCTATAGCTACTGAAATGACCGTTAACAATATGTCAAAATTGATGACTCTGAATCTAGATTGTGGAGTATAAAATGCGGGGTCTCGCAAGGATCTATCCTAGGCCCCCCGTATTATTTTTGCTGTGCGTCAATGATCTGCAGAACCCCTGAAAAACTGACGATACAAATATATCATATTGCAAGAAGTTGTAAATGATGAACTCAATGTGTTAAAATTTTGGTCAGCAGTTCTACGAATACTCATTTGTATTATACATTTATTTTTCCATTTGAAATATGGCCTCATAAGTTAGGCCATGAGTCAATATTAGTCAAACTAGACTAAACAAAATTAAAATCAAGCAAAATAGGTGCATTCCTTGTTTGTTTTTTTGCACAGAAAATTGTTGACGCAAGCGGGATATGAACTCGCATCTTCGGGATTCTGGTCCGTGGATCTACCAGTGGTATCTACCGGTAGTTTAACCGAGTAACTGGGAACAGGGTGTTAATTAATCCATGTGCACGAAATATTTTCGCGACAACTTAATGCTTATGATCATCTGTGAGGATAATATATAGTGTTTTGACAAACCTCGTACCCAGGGCATTTTGCCTCCACAGCGGAAGGTCGGCGAAAATGGCCCTGGGATCGGCTGGTCCATTCTGTAATGCGATTGGCTTGTCATAAAAGTCAATTAATTCAGCCGAGTATACTTTATTCATCTAAATCTGAATGCTGTCTTCAAATTTTACAGCAAATTAGAAGTGATAGCTTTCGCAAAATTGGATATATGCTTCTTCATACCTTTTGTAAGAGATAACCATGGATGTATGGTGGATTATTAAGCTTTTTAGCTGCTTTTATGCCGACGAATGCTGACATGAACAACTCTGAGGAGCATTCAATATTTCTCAATTATTCAGGTCAACAAAGTAGACAAAGGCAATGGAACAAAGACCACAAAAATTATCATATCTAAACACCCAGAAATTCTGGGTGTCAGTGTGACCAGCCGATCCCAGGGCCATTTTCGCCGACCTTCCACCGTGGAGGCAAAATGCCCTGGGAACGTATTTTGACTCCGATAATCTTCGGAGTCAAAATGATCGTTTAGAAGCGTATATAAAAATTTGCATAATTGGCGGAACCCGAAACAATAAAAGAAACAATGAACTTGAAGTTCCATGTTGGCATGGGTAAAAGTACCGAGCTGCAAGTGTGTTATACAAGAATATCTTGGAAGAATTAACCAAAAGCAAAAACTATATATTGGATTTCATCACCATCACCGTGACAATTGTAACAATACAATTTATAATAGACAATGTTCCATTTAATTATTAAAAGTACGGTATTCTGTTAATTTCTATCAGACTCGCAGATTTTGATCGTTTAAAGCGCATGCCACAATATCCGAATATTACCGCATGCGTGTTTATCCAGGGAGGGCTTATATACAGGGGCTGGATATCCTCATTCTTAGATTACCAATAATCGGCAATTGTCAAATGCTCTTAGATTACCAATAATGGATAATTCCATAACAGTAAATTGTAGCATTCCAGAAACCAACCGCAACACAACACCAATCATAACCCTAACCCCCCGCAATAAGTGTCTTCCTAATCCTCCGCCTTCAACTTAATTCATTGTAACCCTAATCCCCTGTGTTTTCCCTGTCCCTAGCCCCCACCCAACCTCATTTGATAATTACCGATTATTGGTAATCTAAGGATATGTTGATGGCGAATTATAGGGTAGGAAATAATAGTCCTCAAGTTATCTAATTCAATATAATGTCATGCGTCTTACATTTCATCACTGCAGTGAACCGGCCGCTCCATTCTGTTGCCACGTTTTAAATAGTCCAATATTTCATAAGGTGAAATTTCAGAATAAGGCTCTTCACCTAAAAAAAGATAAAGAGAAATCGTTTATTATTTTACCCAATCATTTTTACATCACTTTTGGTAGGTGAATTTAAGCACTTCATACTTTTCTTAATCGTTTGTATTTTTATTCAATTTTTAAATTGAATGAAAATACAATTTTTAAAAACATTTTTAAACTCTCTCGTGAGGGATCGCTATCAGCGTAAATTAGTCGTTTCGGTAGTCACCCGATGAAATAGGTTGTGGGCAGTTATATTGCTTATATAAATTCACAGGGATATATCTGTATACACCCTGTGAATTTATAATGAGCAACAGAATTCATACAAATCCTTTGTTCTTCATAGGGATATAAATCCCGACGAAGAACAAAGAAAACCAATTCAACATGAATTATTAAAGTGCCCCTAACCTCAAACCTTTTTATTCTCTTATTTGGAAGAACTTTTAAAATGATAAAGTAACTTATTTTGAAGATTTGCGTTTCTTCGCTTTCTTTTTGAGATATTTTAGTTTGTTTGATATGCAAATGTCTGGAATTTACGTCAACATGCATAATGACTTATTGGAGAAATGTGTGTTTTCTTTCATTCTCGAAAGAAATCCTTTAAAATCAAGAAGTTTGGTGTTGCGGGAGAAATATGCGCACGTGTTATTCACACTTTAGTGTTTTTATTTGATGAACGCAAAGATATATAACATTCTCTGATAACTCATTATGCATGTGTGACGTAAATTCCAGACATTTGCACATCAACAAACTGATATATCTCAAAACGAAAGCGAAGAAGCGAAAATCTTCAAAAGAAGTTACTTTATCATTTTAAAAGTTCTTCCAAATAAGACAATAAAAAAGTTTGAGGTTAGGGGCACTTTAAATAATTCATTATAATAACTTTTTATTAACCGATAGCGCTGTCATTCCGATGCGGGGAAATATCAGACCGAGCTCTTCACAGTACGGACCGAGCCAGCAGTGCGGGTACGTACGTACATGAAACACCGAGGTCTGATATTTTCAAGTAATGACCAAGCGGACGACGTTAGTAAGAGGTGTATTATATGACACGTTTGGACAGCATGAGAATAGCGTGACAAAGAGTGAGTCACATGCTTTCGTACCGAACACACCGGAAGGATAATAAATCTCACATTCTGCGTTTTCACTGAAAGAAATTCGGCTTTTTAAATTGTTGTTGTTGTTATTTGTTGTAGGGAAAATGTTATCTTCATAACCCGTAATCCAGACCGGTCGATTGCGGGAAAGTAACGACCGATAGTCAGAGCGTCTCATGCAATCACAATGCGCGATTTCAATGGAAGTAACTTGTACCATATAATAACGTTATGTAATGGACCCTATCCATTATGACGTGTGAATCTATTAGTGACTACTACTACCATAATTCCTTGCGACATTTCCTTTCTTCTGTTAATGTTAAAGGTCAACTATACCTTTTGAGGTTATTCTATTTTTGGTTAGAATTTGAAAATTTCAATTCAAAACCGAAGAAATAATTGAAATTGGTTTCTCGGTTCTACTTTTATGATCTGTTAAAGATAGAGTTTTCAGCCCTTTATCTAAACTTAGTTGAACAACGACCGCGTCGGAAGAAAGCCCAGTACTACCGCTATGTGATGTAATAATGATGTCATACGGCGAGAATATACTGTATATTTTGGTTTTATTTTAGTGAAGTTTGGAATACTGTTTACTCTTGGGTGAGTGATAAGTGACAAACCAAATATCAAGCACTAGAATATTATTTTGTTCAACAAACCTATTACCAGTATGACACTATGACGTTATACCGGTAATAGCGCCATTCTTCTCAAAACGCTGTCTTGCAACACAAGATCCGAAGAAATACTCTTCAATAAATCCTGCGCTATATCATGAAATTCTTCTTTTTTTTTTCACTTTTATAAAGTTAGATGAATGATGTTATAAAGTTAACATCACAAAGAGATATAGGCGAAAAGGATTCTGGCAATAGTGGGGCCTGTTCATATGGTCTCGGTAAGCGGGCTGGCCCACTTACCGAGATCTCGCCTTACACTACTCAGGTAGCACGAGTAATTACTTACCAAGAGTGCAAATCTCCCACAATAATACGCCGTATGACCATCTACATTCAGAAATGAAACCTAAGTTAGATTAATACGTTGAGATAGAGACTAACTAAAAGACTGACTAACCAAAAATCGTCTATCCAATTTTTATTTTATCTACCAATACTCAAAAAATGAGTTTGAAAGATACAAATGAACTTATGACATCATCTAGCTACTCCTTAATTTAAACTAAAGGATTAACTATTGTAGTGTTCCATTCTTAGTAGCATACATCTGGAACGTTTCAGCATAATCTAGCCGATATCTCCACAGATATTCCTCATTTTTAGAATTTCAGTGAGTAGATGACGTCATCAGGTATCTCATTTGCAGCCTTTAAAAACTTAAATATCTCTGGAACAAGATAAGACTTTGACAAAGTAAGACCGCTATTCTTGCTTATTTCGAATGCACTTCTAGATAAAGCCCAAACTGGGATAAATGATTTTTGCATCTTATTGCCCCTTTAAAGTGTTTATGAAACGGAAAGTAGGGTGGCTCCATAGGTTTTCTACGTAACGCATAGTTATGCTTGAACATACGTCACGGGGGAAACTAGGCTTAATTGACGGTACCGAAAAAGATGGCGACTGGTACATTTAACCATAATTCCTTGCGCGCAATAAACATTGAATCTCGTAGAAATAGCAGAAAATAGAGTTTCAAAAAGATTAAGTTTGGTAAAAAGGAAGCTTTTACGTATTTAATTCATGTTTACAAGGTAAACAATGTTTAATTGTTATTACAGGTGATTTAAGGTCGCAGGGGGGTCAGGCGGGGGGCAATTGCCTCCCAAAACGTTTTAAGCATTAAACCCCCCAAAACATAACTGGTCAGTACGCCTATGGGTTTTCATCATTATAATTAATATCTCTAGATGTTTGCATTTGGGTTTTAATAAAATTAAACAATTAAAACTTACGTATCTGAAGCTGATATGAATTTTCCTTCCTCCAATGATTCTAAAGCCATCCATTTTGCAGGTAACATTTTCTAAATAAAGTAATTAAGTAAATTGTAACAATACCATTTCCGTATACTGCCGGTTAACTGATGTGCCTCGAAATCTTGTTTTACAAAAATTTATTTGAAGATGTATAACAAAATCTACTAATGAATAAATAACGCATTTTTGTTGTTGCCCTATACTATATATTTAACACTTATACCATGAGGCTTAATTGCAACTTATACCATGAGCTCATATACGATGAAAGCCAATGGAATAATTGTTTTTTTATTTTAGACATGGTATTTTAGATATTTTTGTGTTATTTTATCAGGCAATTGTTTTTTTTCATTATTAATAGAATATGACCTGATGTCTAGTATAAGAACCAATCAGATTGCAGAATACTTCATATTTGTAGGATGTCTATATTATATTTTAATATATCGTGCCCGATAATGGAGTAGACCGACTAAAAACGTGGAAAATGCAACTGTTTAAATTTGCATTTTTGGTACCATCCCTGAATTTTAGCTAATTTCAAAACTTGTGGAATATAAAATATTCACCAGCAACGCATCTATTTCGTATCACCTTCTGCGTGGTTATATATAACCCACCTATGCCTTTCAAAAGTTATATAAAGTGTGAAGTTGATCGTTCCTGGTTGATATAGCCTTGAGAAAAGTGTCCAATAACAGTATTTCTCAACTGACCAATATATAGTAGTTCTCAAAACTACAAAAACCTGGACGATATCAACTTCACACTACTAGTGATACTCGTGGGTTAAAATATTTACTTTAAATTGGAAATGATATATTTATAAAAATTCTAAATGAAACAAATTGTTGAACAGTGAGATATTTCTTCAATTTGACCTTCCTTTCGATACTTAAACAGATAAACACAGGTTTATGTTATTAAATACTAATGAGTGTGACGTCAATCTAGAAATTTGACTTTCTTTCCTAGTGTAATCACTAGAGGTAAAACGTTGCAGGTAAAAGGTTGCAGGTAAAAAGTTACAGGTAAAAAATTGCAGGTAAAAAGTTACAGGTAAAAAATTGCAGGTAAAAAGTTGCAGGTAAAAAGTTGCAGGTAAAAAGTTGCAGGTAAAAAGTTGCAAGTTGCGTGTATCAGGTCATTTACTGTTCTTTCACTTACGTTTCTATTCACAATATAATGTGAGCAGGTATCAATTTTTCTTGCTAAACCGAAGTCCCCTATCTTTGGTGTGTGATTTTCGTCTAATAAAATATTACGAGCTGCTATATCTCGATGAACAACCTAAAAAAATAAAATATTGTAGTACCGAGATAGTGACCAAGTACATCGTTATTACAGAGATATTGCAGTGTGTGTTGACAAAATATCAAAACGAAAAAGGTATATAATGATCATCCAAAATAAAGCCCTTGAAATTTCTAGTTTTCCAACTCTGACGAAGGGACTTCGCTCGAAACGTCAGTGTTTCATTAATTTACTTGGTTTTTCACTACCTTTTTCGCTTGATAATTTACACAGATTAAATTACTTTGGTGCTCCTTTTCATCTTTGTTCCATAATCGTCAATCGAGATATGATCTGGAGAGTTGCAAACTTCAAAGCGGTCAACCAATGAGTGGTCAACGATTTATGTTGGACGGTACCTCACCGTTCATAAATCCTTTGTTCTAGGTATATTGATGTTTAACCAGCACGATTGAACGATTGAAACAAAACGTTGCCATTCGATGATTGCTTTATTATACAGAAACAACAATGGGATCTTGGAATAGACAGACGGTAGCTCAAATAGTAAGCTCAATGGTAATTAGCTCTCGGTAGTTCAATGGTGGGCATCTCACTGGCATTCACATGGTTACAGGTTAATTCAATCTCTGTCGGATTTCCTAAGGATTTAAGTTTGACCATCGTCCATGTATCGTCTGTCTACTCCAAGCTCTCACATTAGCCTATTACAATAAACACCCGCTATGAAGAACCTTCCACCTATAACAACCTTTGGCTGAAACTAGGGATTTTGTGCCCCTCTCAATAAGAACCTGTTTGAGCCTGATATTTGAAATAGGTTCTTATGTCACAAAATCAATTTATAATTCCACTGTAGCAAAGTCCCAAATGACACCAACATCTGGTTGCAGTTCCTTATCTTTTATACAATAATGTACAATGCATTTACATATGTTGACGTAGATCTCAAAATTCTAGTACTTCAGTATTTCAGATCACAATAAATTATAGCCTGTTCAGTTTACAGATGCTTACTGTTTTCTTATAGGGATTAAACAAACCATTAAAGAGATAAAGTACTACAGTATATTTATAAGAACCTAATTTATAAGAACCTAATTTTATAAGAACCTAACACCCTGATTTTTTTGTTAGATATCAAATATATAAGAACCTATCCCAGGCTGGTTTGGAAAAATGTAGTTCTTGATAGTGGGTGTTTACTGTACTAGAAATACGAATACGCAATAATCCCCTCGCTCGCCTTTTCTATACCCCCCATACGAGTTTCATTCCTAACACCCCCTGCGGGATTTTTCCCATCCATGGACCCCAGACCTCGCACGCCGTGTATTAATTTGTTGATCACAATTTCGAAAAGGCCGTTTCGTCGTAGAAATTAATTTTTTTAATTTTTTAGTTATATTGGCCAATATTTAAACGATTTCAATTATGAAAACAGATTTTGCAATTACCGAGTGTAAATACATAACATACGTGTCTATTATATTATGCGAACATGCATGTCCTTCGTAAAAATCTGTTATGTACTTAGAAATTAATCGGCAATGAGGACGCCGCTTCGTCGTGTATTATTTTGAACGTTATCTCGGTCAATATTTAACCGTTTTCAATTATGAAAACAGATTTGGAATTATGTAGTCAAATTTGGAATTACGTAGTCAAAGTACATAACATACGTGCCTATTATGTTACGCAAACGTGTACACCCTTCATAAAAACCTGCTTATGTACTTAAACAGTACAAGGCCATGTTTGTGCCGGCTTTCTCCCCAACGAACATTGGCCGATTAAAACGGATCACGCAAAAGGCGTACTCGGAACTTACCGGTTTGTCTTAGCCAATCATGTGTACGAGATTTAGTAGGGTGATAATTAGCGACTGCGAGGGGATTATTAGCGACTACATCAGCGTATATATTCAAGTTATTTCCTACACATAATACCAATCTAACCTTTTTCTGATATAAGAACTCCATGCCACTAGCGATATCTGATGAAATACTAATTAGCTGCCTTTCCGTTAGTAAAGAATAAATGTTTTTATAGTCCAGTTTAATGTACATGTCAACTCGACTGTTGATCAAAAGGTCTCTGAGGTTTCCTTCTTGGCAGTACTCCATAATAATTAAAATTGGAACTAAAAATAATAAAATTGAAAAGTTACTATAAATATTTGGGAACCATCGTAAAAATTACCACCATCATTTTACAGATAGGAAACTTTACTACCACTTCCCTTTCTCCCATCCAAGTTCACTTCAATCAAACTCACCAAAACCGTTTCTCCTCATGACGATCTTTTTCTGAAAAGTTTACTTATTTCTAAATTTAAATCCCTCAACGACAGCGCTCTTCAGCAGCCGTTCCTCACGTTGTATCCAATAAATTATTGGCATTATTTTAGCATTGTACCCAATAAGTTATTGGATTGTTACTAACTCCAAAACAACAAAGAATCTTAACCCTAACGACCCTGCTGTGTTTTCCCCAACCGTAACCCCCCTGTATTACTCACTCTCTCCCCTATTTGAAGTATTAAATTGTAGAGTCGTGAGAGAGACTGAGCATGTGGGACTAGTAATTGACTGTTACAACAATCCAAGAACGGGTGTCTTTATATATCGCTCTTTTTGTGGCTACAGGTGGCTAAGGCAATATTGTCATTGTGTGATCTTGCTTGATCGATTGAGGGGTTACTCAAATCTGCAATGTGCGCAAACTCCCTATATCTTTTTATTCTAGTTGTTTCCTCTTGCTCGTCTTTCCTCACTTTTCGTTTTGTTATTAGTTTGGAGTATTAATACTCGATCTGAGGATGCTGCATCTTCCAACTAAACGTTTGTAATTCTAGTATATTTCAAAATATTTTGAGCTCTTATTCGTTTACGCTTTCCGCCAGGGAAATCGATAGCAATGATTATTATTATTATTATTATTATTATTAGAACTTCATACTTATTTTTTATATTTTATTTTTTATGTTTTGTTTTTGTTTCTGTATCTTCTAATCTTTTCTTGCTATTTTATTATGTTCATGTATATATTTAAATTACTTGAAGAATATTTTTAGATTTTTAAGAAATTTGTATTATAGAGAATATATTGAATAAAAATTTATTTATTATTATAAAAAAAAAATTAAAAAAAAAAATTATTATTATTATTATTATTATTATTATTATTACTATTATTATTATTATTATTATTATTATTATTGTTGTAGTTGGTGGTGGCAACAACATAACTACAGACATTATTACTATCATCATCATCATCATCAACATAACTACAGTCATTATCAATATCGACATCATAATCATCATCATCTGCACCATCATCATCGTCGTCATCATCATCATCATATTACCATCATCATCATTCCCTAGCCCAAACGGCGCGAAGCGCGCCATCCTCAGCGCCGAAGAAGGTGTTAATCTCAAACTGTGGAGAAGGTGATAATCTCAAACTCGTATACTGTAGTTCTCCTTTAGACTCCTTTTATGCTCGTAGTTCTCCTTCGCGTTCGCTAGTTAGTATTTCCCTTCTAGTTGTATCTTGTAACTTGTTTA
This sequence comes from Chrysogorgia sp. JL179-B06, assembly GCA_035772405.1. NCBI lineage: Eukaryota > Metazoa > Cnidaria > Anthozoa > Scleralcyonacea > Chrysogorgiidae > Chrysogorgia > Chrysogorgia sp. JL179-B06. The sequence continues at coordinate 584,902 of JAYKKM010000444.1, forward strand.
CCAGTGATTTTATATCTTCACGAGCCGTGACGGAAGCGCGGCCATTTAAACCTTAAAAATGTTTTCTGGTAATCCAAAAAATGTTCTAAAAGTTTGCGTTTAAAAAGCATAAGACTATGGATAAACATATTTTTTAAATTTTACATCCAAATTGTTCCAATCTCTAATTGTTCTCACTGTGATAGTTCTACCTGCACCTCCGCTAGACTTCTTTTTGAAGATAATGTCTAAGTATGTTGGTGTATTTCCATTTGCTCTTTTAAGAACAACAACACATCGATTTGTTTGAGTTTGAATGGGATCCATCCTAAAGAATTGAATAGTTTCACAGAGGAAGTTCTGTGTTGTACTCCCAGAATAACCCAGGCAGCCCTTTTTTATAATTTGAAAATCCTTAATTCATTTTCTTTACTGCGTGAAGACCATACAGAACTCGCGTATTCAAACATATAGGTTTTATAACAGCATTGTAGTAAAACGCATTAACGCACGTTGTTTCGATGATAGGTATATGGGCTGATGTGTCGCAAAAGACACATATATTGTATTGTATTATATTGTCAGGGGGAAATGTTAGGGATAAATGGTGTCTGCTCAGTGGCAACAAGCAGGTGACAGGCAAGTCATCATGAATAGGATATATGATTTAAATAATACACAACGTCGTGCTTTGTCGCATATGGCTTTTGTCATGGCTCGGTTGTTTTCCTAACACTAACCCCCCGGCCATATTCTCGCCATCCTTAGCCCCCGACCCAACCACTCCAATTATTGGTAATTCAAGGCCATTACACACTTACTGATTATTGTCTAGGTAGGAGGACATGTTGGCAAACAAGCTAGCATTAAAAATCAAGATTATCAGCAACCAGTGATTATCTCTATCATTATCGTCAACATTACCAACATCATAATCATTATCATTGTATCATCATAAATTGTCGTGTACAATTAAGCTGCAAACAGAAAGTGTAGCCTTATGTAATAATGTCTTGCTCTAAATCGCTATACAAAGCTTAAAGTGCAAATGAATTGAAAATTAAGTTTATATTATTTGAAAAAATTCTTAAGACAATGAGGAATAACAACTTACAGACAACTTGATCTATGACGTAGCAAGTTGTACACAACATTAGAAAATCATTTATATCTTTCCAAATATTATATCACTCAAAACTTTGTAATTGCTACAGCTCATGAAACAAAACATTAAAGACAAGTTTCACGTGATTTCGTTGAATAATCTTTAAGATATACAGGATTTTCCAATGTTGTGTATAATTTGCTACGTCATAGATTATCTCATTTGAATATTACCTAAGTCTAAATATCTCAAGAAGTGAGTTAAATATGGAAGATCTGTAAATTGTTATTCCTCATTGTTTTAAGAGTTCTTTCAAATAAGATAAACTTAATTTTCGATTCATTGGGACTTTCATGCCTAGAAAGAATACTACGAGACATTATGCGCTTCAAAATAAAACATATACTAACATTACTTTACCTGTCTGTGTACACGCTCCAATTAAACCAACGATATTTGGGTGACCTTTTTCGTTTATATATTCCAGAATTTCAAGCTCTCTTAACAGCTCTTCCCATTGAATTGCCTCATTGTAATCTAGTAAACGCAATGTAATTTTTATAAAATAGTTAATTGTTAGTTTATAATTAAAGTGCCTATGCAATGAAAAATTCAGTTGTAAAATAACTATTTTGTTTGAAAGAACTCTTGAAATTATAAAGACTATCCATTTACATGACAACTTTTTCATATCTCAGTTCACTCTTGAGATATTAAGATTTGTTTGATATGTATAGGGTCCGAGTAGAGACATCAACATTTTTTAAGATTTTTATTTCTGTTTTACATTTATTTACATTTAATTTACATTTAATTTACATTTAATATATTTTTATTTTAAAATTTATCTTAATCTCCTTTTAATTTTATATTTAATGCTTTTAAAAACGTTTCAATTGAATTGGTTTTAATTTTAAATTAATAATTTTAAAATTGAATTGGTTTTAATTTCAAACACCCGTAAAGAGTTCTTCCTCCAATTTCAAAACACCTTGAAGATCGTTCAAAAGCCTCGGCTTCGCCTCGTGTTTTCAACTTTGCTTCTCAGTGTTCTGAAATCAGAGCAAGCACACTTATGCCTGGTTTCCATTTGTTCGCCACGACCACAACGGTGTCATAGTGGTCGATGTAATAGAGTGTCCATCTACATCTGAATCAATAAACAGTGCTTTGCATACAGAAGACAAAAAACAAGATAGATCGAAATTATAAACGTTGGGAAAACTACTAATGAATGTACCTACTTTTTAAAGTCTTTATTGCGACTGAGATAGCTTGATCCTCGTCATCATTAACAGTTGGACGAATGTAGATACCTTCCTTTACGATACCAAAATATCCTCCACCAAGTGTTTTCCCGAGAATAGTTAAATTTTCTCTAGGAAGCTCCCACATCGAATGCTCTAAGAATGAACGTTATTTAAGAATTAGAAAATATCCTTGTTTGAACAAGCTATCGTCCCCATGCAGGACGTTAAGCGACGTGTTTTTAACATGATTAAAAGTAGTGTCATCGTGAGACGGCGTCTACTGGACGTATAAATCATCTCCTAGACCTTAAACCGCGTCTACTGGACATAAATACCTGTGGTCTCCTAGACCTTAAACCGCGTCTACTGGACGTATAAAACTGTGGTCTCCTAGACCTTAAACGGCATCTACTAGACGTAAAACATTCGTCCTTACAAACGTTAACCGTTCGAATTTTCGGATAAGGGCGTAAAACTGTAGATCCATGGCCGCTTCGGCGGGTATCCCGATCGTGTTCTCGGATAAGGAGGTTAAATCGTGGGTCCCCCTCCAATTCGGGCTTGGCAAGCCTAGTGACGCACTGCGGTCGGTTCGCACATTGCACGCAGCTTCCTTCGGGTTGCTGCCATTGAACCAAGGTTATACAAAACAAGAATTAGAAACTATAGGGGTGTAGACTGCAGATAAACAAAACCAGAAAATATGTTGCGGCCATGGAAGACAAGAGAACGAGAAATCGTAACGGCGACACCAGCCTGAAGGGCGCAGGTGTTTCCACTGAAATTTCGAGTTATCCCAAACTTCTGCTAGTGTTTCTATTTCAGAAATAGAAAATTGCTTGCGTGTCTCTGAAACTATGTTATAAAATAATGTCTACTCTACGCACGCTGTGATTGGTCAGTTTGCAGGCCTCGATTAGGCAACGGAGACCGGAATAATGACGTCAGTAACTTGAGAATTTGCATTAAATCAAAATCATGTAATAAATTGTTTAAAAATAATAGAATAAGTTTGCCTGGATCTCTATAACCTGATAGTAAACCCTCGTGAAGTAATAAAAGCGCTCGAAATTTTGGGAAAGCACACCGCCTCGACGGCTCGTGTTTATCCCCACATTGATGTCGTGTTTTTACGTCACTATGGTTCAATCACGTTATACACTGCACGAAAAAATGGATTTACAATGGCAGTGAACACGGAGTAAATATGAAGTAAATACCAAATTCCCTTGTATTTGCTCGAAATCAAATATCATATTTCCACCATGTTTAACTTGCAAGCAAACGCGCTGAAGGGCAAATTTGCTCTAAAATTACTCTGAATTTAAATATTATAGTAAATATGGAAATTCAATAGATATTTGCTCTGGCTTAAATATGAAAGTAATTTTAACGTTTGCGCATATTTAGGTAAGTTTAAGCTGGCGAGTGTTTAACCATATTTACATAACTTTCATAATAGCATTAAACTTGAAGGAATTTGGTGTTTGATTACATTATGTGATGGAGTAAATGTGAAGTAAACCCGAGTATTTGCTCTTAAATTACTCTGAATTTAACATAAGTAAATGTAGAAATTCAATACATATTTGCTATGGCTTAAATATGAAAGTAATTTTAAGGTTTGCGCATATTTAGGTAAGTTTAAGCTGGCGAGTGTTTAACCATATTTACATAGCTTTCATAATAGCATTAAACTTGAAGGAATTTGGTGTTTGATTACATTATGTGATGGAGTAAACGTGAAGTAAACCCGAGTATTTGCTCTTAAATTACTCTGAATTTAAACATAAGTAAATGTGGAAATTCAAAACATATTTGCTCCGGCTTTAATATGAAAGTAATTTTAACGTTTGCGCATATTTAGATATGTTTAAGCTGGCGAGTGTGTTACTATATTTACATAGCTTTCATGGCATTAAACTCGAAGGAATTTGGTGTTTGCTTAAATTATGTGATGGAGTAAATGTGAAGTAAACGTGCATGTAAGCATGTTTACTTTCATTTCGAATTGCGTGAATTCGAGCAAATATTACGAATTCACATTACACAGAAAACAATTTGTCAAACCATAAGGCAACAGCAAATTAAACTGAATACGATAATTTTTATTTCAATGAGCAAACCCAACAATAACATGCAAGACCAGAATACGAACCATTGCCATGATGTCATCGTTGACTTCCAGTTTTCATGACATAATTTAATGTGGCTCGATAGTCTAAGTCATAAGAAAATACGTTTTTTTCTCAACAAAATGTTTTCACCAGTTTCATGAGCTTCAATTTGGTTCATCGCATAGCTCCATAGTTGTAGCCGTGGTTCAATCAATTAATAATGAAAAGGTTCCCCTTGATATGCACGAGAACGCTACAAGTATAAACCTTTTCAGTAATTAAAACCGATCACTAAAACAATGAACCAAAATATTGAGAAAAAACGTATTGTTTCATGATTTAGACTATCGAGCCACCTTAAATGTCCAAATTATCATGAAATAACATACAGGGGTGGGTTTATACAATTCCCACTCCTGGCCACCCGTACATAAGTAATTAAGAAAACGTAACATAAAAATGGTTCTATTGTGCATAAATGTCTCAGTTCCTTCGCCTTTATAATGCATTATTAACAGCCCAAGCTGGTGCATCCAAGGGTGCTGTTCGCGATGATGCAACACCCTCGCACCTTTCGAAAACCATTCGCTGTCCTTGCGCTCGCCGTTTTCTCGAAATTTTTTTATCAAGACTGACAAAAAACTTGTCCACATCTCCACTCCTCCATTTTAGGCGGTTCACGGTAAATTTTCTTGGCTGCACGGCTCTATCTACCTCTAAATCAGAGTCCGATGCAGACTCACCCAGGTCTGCATCCACATCCGACATTGAATGTTCAGATGACATGTAGTCAACATGCATGATACCTTTACATTTGCCTTTGGTTTCAGGCGAAATTGAGGTTGACTGCTCAAGGGCATTGAGCCTCAGCCTGCGTTTCTATAAATATAACAAAAACATAATTAATTTTGGTTGACAAGTTTTGCATGCACATGATAATTACACTTGTCTGGTCAGGCTTATATGCACTGCCATATGACAGACAGACAGTACTTGTCAATGACTCGATGCACAATGCACATAATTAAAGAAATCAAATTATGCAGAATGGGGCATATACTGTAAGCATCTCACTTATGCAGACCAAGTCAAAGAACAGTTCAGGAAAGCAAAAAAAATAAAAATACGTGCCTTATTTTATAATCTGCCCAATACCTAGCCTGGACACTATAGCCTCTATTGGAAATCGAGAATTGAGACTCTGGGCTTGCAAACTGCAAATATCACTTTGGGAGTTAAATATTTGAACTCGGTCCGTGATTGGTAAAGCACTAATTATGTACGTTCCATGTCAATTTCAACCCAGAGGCCAGAACTCACCAGAAGCTGGATTTGAGTTTACAAATGTTGTACTGTACTTTCACCACTCGAAGCTGGTCCTTTCAAAAGTAATAGTGTTTGCGGGGCTCTCCCAGTGAATAATCGTCACGGAGAGCAAATTGATGCACTTCAAGTGAAATATTTTCTGGGTAAGGTTGTCTTTTTATACATTTGATACTTGCTATGGGAAATCAATAGTGTTTCAAGCTGTTTACCTGGAATTTGCCTAATTCTAATCTACTGACTTAAAGACCCGTTCACACGGGCAATTTTTGCTGAGATTTTTCTCCTCATGGGGCAGGGCAATTTTTGCTGAGATTTTTCTCCTCATGGGGCATGTTACCCATGGCATTGCACAACTCGTTGAACCACTCAATCACATGCACCAAGAGGAGAAAAATCCCAGCAAGAATCACCTGTGTGGCTTAAGGGCTTAAGGCCGAACGCTGCTGTTATTTTCGAAGGACAGAAATATGGACAGGAGCTCCTGTACTGCAGCAAAGTCTCTATGTTTGTATCGGGCTATTGTATACTCATAAAATACTATAAACATTAAAAACTAATAACATCTTATTAGCAGTAATTATGGGGAAATATCGCAAGGTCTTGACAGACTTCGGTCATGTTGTATGTACATAACAGATAGAGGTATGATATATTCATCCTTGGTCAAATAGCAATTTATGTAAGTGAATAATTGTAAGTGAACTAAATAAGATACATACATGTACAGTATGCATATCGTTTTGTTTCTGATCTAATTTTCATGCATTGTTAGTTAATTGCCTTGCGTGCTCTTATGATGCATTTGCCACATGCCAGTAGACTGTATCCAGTCCCTCCTTTCCCTGCGGGTTGGGAGCCTTGAAGGTGAGAGTCCTTGCGGGCGGAGAAAACAGGAAAGTAGGGACTGTGTACAGGTCAACCTCGTACCCAGGGACTTGTCTCCGCTCCCCGCCACGCCCCACGCTCGCTGCGAAAAGACCCTGGCACAGGCTGGTCACGTGTCACCAATTTTTTAGGTGATAACAAAAATTTTGTGGGAGGGGTCCTACAAAACATCTGTCACATTCAACAGTTCATCGAATCGGCGCACAATAAACAGTTCATATTGGAATAAAGTTTTGCGACCAAAGCAAGTTATTTCCTTGGAGAATTTATACTTGGGAACGAAAAGATGTACTTCCGACAGGATACGGAAAGTCATTGATCTTCTAAGAATATTAAATAAATGGAAAGTTCTTTGGAATACAATCGTTCAATACCATCAATTGTTATTGTCATATCTCCGCTGAATTTCCCTGATGAATGATCAAATTCATCGCTTGACTGGCCGTATTATATTGGTTTGTTGAGCGCGCGTGTACTTAGCAATCAATTGTGCGAGGAAAGCGAGTTTGAAAACGGACACTATATAAACATCGTGTTTTCTCACCCGGAGTCTCTTTGTTTCGTTCCAAGTATGGTCGAGATTTGATGCTGAGCAAACCATGTCAAGATAACGTATGTGCCGTAGTTGTTGATGAAGTTCATTGTCCGTGGATTGCTAACATCGCATTCTGCACCATCTTCGAAGGCGCCATACTTCACGTTAAGTACACACAAGCTTAACAAACCAATATTACGGCCAGTCAAGCCATGAATTTGATTTGGAATTCAGCGAAGATATGACAATAACAATTGAACGATCGCATTCCAAAGACTTTCCATTTCAGGCAGAAGATGAAGATGAATGACTTTCCGTATCCTGTCGGAAGGACAGCTAGTATATCTTTTCCCAAGTATAAATTATCCAAGGAAATAATTTGCTTTGGTCGCAAAACTTTATTCCAATATGAACTGTTTACAGTTACAAACAAGAGAGAAAAGAGATATAATTCGACGATTGCGCCGGTTCGATGAACTGTTGAATGTGACAGATGTTTTGTAGGACCCCTCCCACAAAATAAATTTTTATTATCACCAAAAAAGTTGGTGATTCTACGGTGACACGTGACCAGCCTGTGCCAGGGTCTTTTCGCAGCGAGCATGGGGGCGTGGCGGGGAGCGGAGATAAGGCCCTGGGTACGAGGTTGTGTACAGGTCTGTTGAAGTTGAGGTTCTTGACTCCGCCCTTGACACCCCCCCAAAATAATTCAGATATCAACTGCCTAAAATTATCTTCTAGTCTATGTATAAAGTGTTATTTATTTTCAAACATCAATTTGGTCAAGGACTCCCAACCTTCAGGGAAAGGAGGCACTGGATACAGTCTACATGGCCAGATAAAAACACACTAACAACACATAAAACACAAAAAGTGCCCGGGGTAGGGTCATTACTACTCATGTGTTAACAACAAATCATCAACTAACCGTATTTAATCTACTCCTGATTCTCTGTCGATGGAGAAAATCCTTATCCAATTTATTGTCTTTAAGTGTTTTGCTCTGCTTCTTCGTTTTGAAGTGAACACGCATTGCAACTAAAACAAAATTTGTCAAATGTGAGAGATGTTCAGTACTGTAAACAATAAATAGAAAATCAATGACCAAGGGAGTGGTTGATTTTTACAGCAGAAACCGTATCCCGTGCGCCTACAATTACTTGTGTACATCCTACAATTTGTCGCACACCAGTATTTTGTTATTGAGAGGCCTGTAAATGCTTTCTTCTTGGAATAAATTTATTTCTTTTATCATTAAATGTATTGTTGACATCCCCTACTATTGGAGAGGCTAACTTGCAGTCTACAATTATTGTGTTTCTCTATACTTTACCTCTTATCAAACTGGCAGATTATTTTTCAATGGATCTCACACCCACCATTAGCTGCTGATTGACCTCTTGGTTTTCTACAGCAGCAAAACTTACAAAATATACAGTATGAGTACATTTAAATTACAGTACTGATGTACAAAACAGTGGAAGTTGAATATTTTTTAAAGATTGAAAATGTACAGTATGGTACCATACAGTGTGTAACTGTAAGCAACCATTTGTCTCAATACAGTCCAACAACGGCCAAGAGAGGGGGTCAACAATAATAAATTCGGGAAAGGTATTTTGCCCGAAAACAGGGAATTTGATAAACAATTTATACAAAGAATAAATTAAATGCTCCATATCATACCTTTAAATACATGTACGGTACACCCTGTCTGACACCAAAATATTGCCAAACCTGAGAAAGTTATCAATTTATTAATTTACCCAATGCCTTGCTTATCTTCCCCAGGGCCCATCGGTAAAACAATTTAATAATAATTTACCTCTTTGAGAGATCCCAGCATTGTGGCTCACCATTGCTGTCTTTTAAATTTTTGTATACCTCTCTTACATTGGCCTAATAAATAAAACAAGGAAACCATTTATAATTGGATTTATGTAATAAAAATATTTAAACTACAAAAGTGGCGCGCTTTTTAGCACGGGTAGCGCCAAATACATCCTGGCGGGTCACGTGAAACATCCTCGATAGTGGAAAGTTTTTGGAAATTTAACTTAAAAGCCAACATAAATAGTTAATACAGACCCTCCCCGGCAAGTACATGGTATGCTGTATACTAGACAAGTATACATTCAGATACATTCACAACTAAATAAAACACAACAGTTGTTTAATAATAGAGTATTATAAGAACTTACCGTTAAAATGTCCTGGGCCAGTTTTACTGATTTTTTTTCGTTGATTCATTGATGTCCCTGTTTGTCGTCTTTTGGATTTTCATTAACTGCTTGAAGAAGCTGGCTGTTAAAAGCAATCTGTTGGCCCATAAACTCCTTTAGTTTGCGCTGCCTATAGGTCCGTGCACCTTTGACATTCTCCTTCGAACAACTCTCTTGGTTGTCAACCACTTCAACATTACTAGTATTATGTGGCCTCCTTCATCAACTATTCTGGTTATAGTGGAGTCTAATGGGAGCCAAATATATCCCTTTCAGTAACGACCCTTCTTTGCTGCCCCCGAATCAGAACAACCACCAGCTACAGGCTGGTTGTATGGGTAACAGTGGGAATGCATACTGAACTTGAACCCAACGACTGGCGATATATTTTTCACTTTGTCTGACAAGAGGCGAAAGATGTTGCTCTTTGGAGTGGAAGACGACGAACATACAGTTTGGGCGAAATCACGAAGAGGAAAGTATTGCCGATTCCATGGCGGATGGCGGTTGTATTGCGTCTGACGGACGGGTGGCAGCCGATCTAGTGCCTCGGGAATGAGTATGTAGCGCCTGATATTATTACCATTCCGTTTGTTATGGAGCAGTCCTTCCCATATCTTTAAAACTGAGGCAATGAATTATTCAACGTCTTCAAGGAAACTTATGTGGGCAGCTAGTGGGCACAGAAACAGGTGGAACACAAGACAATTTAGACAAAAGAAAAGAACAACGTTAATCCGCCTATAATCAAAATCGAACGTTTGTTGATGGCCGAACAACAGTCCAACAACTCGCACTATTGCCCAAAACCCAAATCGCGTTGTAAAGCATTCATGCTTCGTGCACGTGATAGCCCTGTGCTGTAGGAATTTTCAGGTCGTTACGCCAAGGCAGGCTGCAGGCAAAAGGCTACGTCCATATCAATATATCCATATAGAATAAATATAGAAGATATACTTCAAATGTGGAAGCCTCTGGATACCTCATCCGTCCGTGAGAAAGAGAAAGTAAGTGTGGACATTGTGACGATTATGTGGCATTGAAAACATATCGTTGTCACGAAAAGTTATACTACATTTCAGCAGAAGCCCGTTGGAAGAAACGTGACGATATTTCATCGGATGAAGAAATTTCAACTTCAAGCCAAAACAATGATCACGAGTTGAACATAAACAGCAGCGTGAATGATAGCCACACACAAGGTACACTTACCAATAATTCATGGTCATAGTGACAATTTCCTTGGCTTTGTTTACAAGCACTTAAATATTTCGAATTTGGGGTATGACTATCAGTATGAGGTTAAAATATGGTGATATGCAATGTGATGTATGTATACTATGAGTAATGAGTATCAGTATGAGCTTTATAAAATTAAATATCAGACAAAACTTTTATAATTATTGACTATAATTTTTTGCACTTTTTATGTCCAGAAGATGTTTCTACGCCAATGTTTGACCCACAGCAACTATTACAATCTAATACTTCAGATGATAATAGTTCCAATGATGAGTGGATGTTTGTGGAAAAAGACCATCACAGTATTGGTCCAGAAATATGAATATATCTGAAGAGGATATCAATCGGATCTTAATGGTGGAAATGCATTCCCTCGTATACCGAATCGTGTAAACGTGACTCAAAGTAAATTGGATATAGTATCGCGGTGGATTCTTATTTTTTTATTCCTGTGGGCATACCATTGCTCGATATCAGAAACTGCTGTTGAGACACTGTTGTCCCTTTTCAGTGCTTTGTTTGATGTACTGGGAAGAATTTTTTCACCACTGGTAACATTCACTGTCTGTCTTCCAAAGACTTATTATGAATTCAAGAAGTATCTGGGACTTGAGAAAGATAACTTTGTTAAGTATGTTGTATGCACAAGCTGTGACAGTGTGTATACATTTGATGAATGCCATACACATGTCAATAATCAAACATAACTAAAAACTGCACATATATACCATTCCCTAATCATCGACAAATTTTTCGACGAGTGGCATGCAATGACCCACTTCTCAAAAAAGTTGTTCTAAAAAAGTGGACAAGTTCATCTTATCCTAAGAAAGTATACTGCTATAACAGCATTATTGAGACTTTAAAAAAAATTCTGAAAAGACCTGAATTTCCCATGAAGTGTGAACTTTGGAGGAAACGTGACATTCCTACAGGATTTTTTGCTGACATTTTTGATGGGCAAGTTTGGAATGACTGGCAATATGTAGAGGGCCAACCATTTCTGGCATCTCCTAACAATTATGCCTTCATGCTAAATATCGACTGGTTCCAACCCTTTAAACATTCAGTTTATAGTGTTGGAGCCGTGTATATGGTACTTATGAACTTGCCTAGAGCAGAAAGATTAAACCTGAAAATGTCATTTTAGTTGGTTTAATTCCTGGCCCAAAAGAACCAAAATTGAATATCAACAGTTTTTTAAAGCCTCTTGTGGCGGAACTAAACATGATTTGGAATGGACATAACCATTAACCCTAACAAATTAACAGTTCGAGCTGCTCTCTTGTGTGTTGCTTGTGACATTCCAGCAACTCGGAAAGTCTGTGGATTTACCGGCCATACATCCTCCCATGGGTGTTCAAAGCTCTGTACTACAAGTTTTTGAAGGTGTTGTTGGAATCAGATGGACTATATCTGGATTTGAAGCTTCTCCTCCCTAGACCAAATGGACAACACCGGCAGCAAGCCCAGCATATTATGTACCAAACAACTGCTGGAGAAAAGGCAACCATGGAAACAACTATATGGTAGGTAGATAACTCAGAACTAATGGCACTACCATACTTTGACTTGTGGTTCGGTACATAGTCATAGATCCTAGATGCACAATCTTTTTCCCCTTGGGAACATCTAAGCACATAATGCGGAATATTTTGGGCTTCGTGGTGAAAACCCCAAATACATAAAACCAGCAAGGACCTTTCAAAAAATTCAGTCCAAAGTGGATAATGTTAAAGCTCCATCTGCTATTGGTAGAATGCCAAGAACAAATAGAATGCAGCAAGATATGGAGGATTCACAGCTGACCAATGGAAAACAAAGATAGGACTATACTTTTTTTTCTGTAATACTTTGGTCTGTGGGGGGTGGGGGGGGGGGGGGGGGACAACACCCCCCGCCCCCCCACCCAACCCCCCACGGGGTGGGGGACATCTTACCTTCACCACAACCCGGAAGTTTGGCGACAAGTTTTGTAACTGGCTTGTACCCTGATTTTGTTCACCAGTCATCACAGAAGGAAAAAAGCAAACTTGGGCCATCACATACCTGTTTCAGCACACACACAACATCCAATTCTGTGCTGATTTCAAAAACTTTATGGAAAGGAAAAAGTGACACCCAACATGCATCTTTCACACACAAAACGACCTATTCTGGATTGGTATATTAGACTATGGACCCGTGTAATCATTCTGGGCTATTTAGTTTTTGAACGTTACTAATGGTTTGCATGAAATTACATCTACAAACCAAAGATCTCCTGAAATATCAATTGATGAGAAAGTTTATCGATGAATCAATATGTAAAGGATCTTCCATTTCCATCTGACCATTACAGGATACCTTTAGACCAGTACTGTGACCAACTAACTGCACATCTCTCTGGAAACTCTACTGGAGTTTCATTGCAAAACTCTGCATCAAAAGAAGTTATTGAAACCAGTCTACTTGCAATTGAGCCTAGTCAGAAAGAATAATGAAAATGGAAGGTTTTTTTTGAAAATTTCCCCGTTATATGAATGCTGATTATCCTCACTCACATGGAGTACTTAGACACTTGATCAGCTTGACTTGTTGCAAGGAACATATGCTACTATTTTCGATGAAGTAAAGAGTACCTCCGTGTTACCCAGCACTTTATCAACAAATTTTCAATCAATTAAATTATGCTGCGAGAGCAATATGGTTCCTGTGACGTCAAGAGGTGAACGCTCGTGTTTTGTGAGTGCCAGGTGGTGCAGCCTTGGTGGACCGAATCGATGTGACTTGGTCCTTTGATCTTAGGACCTGGTATTGGTCCGCTTACTATCTGCACCAAAATGTTGACAATTGGGGGTGGGGGGGGGGAAGATCCAAAACTGTGACCTGTATTCTAGCAGCTGTTAAGGTGGATTTTCCAAGCATCCCACACAACGAATGAAGACTCGGAGCACCTGCAGAAGTATGGTGCAGAAGCCTTTTTGAAGTTAGCAGGTGTTATTGCGAGTTTCATTCCTAGTTCAGAGGAATCTATTGCAAATTTGTCCCAGCTTATGATGTTAATTGAACGAGAACAGGTGGCTTGTTACACTGTCCGATAACCATCGGACATTTCCAATAGTTAAGAGTGTCAAGTGCATGATAAATTTCTTCCCAAAACTGGGATGGATGAACAGTATAATCCGTCTAGTACAGTAGCTGCTGGCTCCTGAGGCAGAGGGGGACCGTGTACAGGTATATTCGCTACTGTACTTTAGCATTTATATATTGTAACTGACATCAAACTGATATCCTGTTATGTTGATATTATCTTATTTGGTCTCTATTACGGTATTTCATTTTTACTGACATTGCCATGCTAATTCAAAAAAAAATACTGTATATAATAAAACGGGAATAATATGGTACCACCTTGTGCAACCCCCTTGGGGTTAATGCTAGGGGTTGATATTGCGCACCCGCCTGCACACAAAACAATGGCAAAATCCATCCCTGTACTTTCCACAACAGAGACCTTGATAACGGAAACAGTATGTGTAATAACATGATTACCATACAGTACTGTATAGGTAGCTATATACTACGGGTAGGCTCCAAACCTGAAACAGCTAAACCATATTTTTTACACTGTAGCTAGTTTGATACCATTTACTCATAACTGTAAAATTTAAAACAGGCAACCTCAAAACATTAAGTCTGTCTTGAGGAAAGTGAGTAAAGTGAATAAATACTTTGTACAGTACATTATGGTTAAGGTCTGATTACAGTAGATGACTATTACAACCACTGTTATATTTTCAAGTATACAATGGTGGACCAATATAAATCTCAGAAGGTTTATGGGAAAGCTTATAGAGAATTAAGATTGCCTCGCGTCTTGCTTAAATTGTCCAACCATGGCACAAATATGTAATTTGTTACTAAATTTACTACCAGACTAAATACTAAGAAAATCTGAGTCATATTTACTTGTAGCGCAAATACGAATCAAATAAAGCGTTTAAACAAAACAGATTTGTGACACGGCGTAAATCTTAATCTGAAATATATGCAAATTCGATATTAATGCTCTGCATTTGCCTGTATTACCCTGTGTGGGAAATCTCTACATTTGCCCCGTATTTACGCCGATATTAAACTTAAATCAAATTTCAATCTCCTAAATTTGCTTCAGATTTACTCCAATCCATAAACTGGAGTAAATGCAATTTTTGCATTAACTTTCCACCATGGCACAAATCATGTAATTTGTACTAAATTTACGTACGTGGGACAAATACTAAAGCAAATCTAAGTCATATTTACTCGGCTCAGCGCGCAAATACGAATCAAATAAACAGCGTAAACAAAACCAGATTTGTGACACGGCGCAAATCTAATCTGATAATAATATGCAAATATCGATATTTGCCTCTGCATTTGCCTATATTCCCTGTGTGGGAAATCTCTACATTTGCCCCGTATTTTACGCCGATATTAACACTTATTCCAAAAAATTTCCAAGCCCTAAAATTTGCATCAGATTTAACTACCAATTCTAAACTTAAGCAAATGCAATCTTTTCGTGCAAGTGATAGAGACCCTGGACCGTATTTTATTTTTAAATAGTAGCTATGAATGGACGTACCTTTTTAAAGGTGCCTATGACACGAACATTAAGTTTGCCTTATTTGAAAGAAACACTTAAAATAACAGAGGGACATCTTTTGTAGTTTTTTTGTTTCCATGCTTCACGCTTTCTTGAGATAGATATTTCAGTTTGCATTATAGGCAAATGACAATGGTGTGACGTTACACATGCATAATGACTTATCAGATGAAGGTTATATATCTGTGTCTATTATCACACAAAATCACTCCAATTAGAAATTCTACAAGTATCCCATGTTTTTTTTGGAAATACTCACGCACATGCATGCTTCATTTAAATTAAATTTGATTTTATAAAGGCAAAGATAAATAACCTTCTTTCTCTGATAAGTCATTATGCACGTGTACGTCACACCATGTACATTTGCATATAATACAAACTGAAATATCTCAAGAACGAAGACAAGGAAACGAAAAAACTAACAAAAGATGTTACTCCTGTCATTTTAAAAGTGTTCTTTCAAATTAAGGCAAACTTAATTTTCGATGTCATAGGCACTTTAAACCGAAAATAAACAAAAATAATAGGACCTTATTCCAAAATGGCTGCCAATTTAATATTCATTTTATTGCGCATTTAGAATAGCCCTTATTATTATAATTTTCTTTCCAGAAGAAAAAATATTTTCAATTTCGTCAGACAATAACGAGCTATAAGGGCTAATTTATATGCATATAAAAGAATATTAAATCTGGCACAAGCCATTTTGGGAATAATTAGGTCAATGCTTTCTTTTTCTTATTGAATATGTCGAAAAATAAGTGTCATCAAACCGTAAATTTTCAAGATTGGCGGTGTGTGATGGCGTGACAATTCTCCATTGTTTTCTCCAATCGGATTTATGAGAGGACACAAAATTTAGCCAATCAATGAGCAGGTTTACGAAATTTCATAATTAGTTATATTATTATATAATTTTAGGTTTAATCATTTTCGTTGAATCCTATAGTATATTAACTTTTTCCATAATAAGAGCCCATAAGTCTTTGTTTCTTATCAAATTTCACGTTTAATTCACGTATTACTATTTTTTTATTTCAACAATATTTATTCTTTAAACAATTACTTACCTAAGAACCGCAAGCTCAGCGAAAGGGCCTTACCTAAACTTACAATTAACAACAATATTACAAACCATGAAGAAGCGAAGAAACAAAAACAACAACAAAAAACAAGTAGTTTTCTAGCTCCAACTAACTCAACTGTACTATCATGAGCAAGTTACAAACTCGATTACAATAGAAAATAAATGAATAAAGCTGCAGTGAATGAGTAAAGGATTTAAAATTATTTATCAAAATGATCAGAATACTAGGATAAAAAGCTTGAACGGCAGCCATTATTGACATATCGCTCCTGTTCCCTGAATGCAACGAGACTGCCGTTTAATTTCTGTAGCCACGACCATCGATATGCCGTCCTTCCACTGCACTTTTCAATTTCTCATGAAAATTTATTATAATAATCTCAAAAACTCTGGAGAATGCGCAGAACATACTGTAGGAGTCGGATTTTAAATCAAACGACCATCTGCAGGTCCACTTTGTTCGCGACAAAACCTTTGCGCTTAGCCAAAGGAAGTTGTGAAAGAATCATTAAAATTGTCAGGGTTTCGATTAAAAGTCAAAAACAACCCGCCAAATCTCGTATTGAGGGGTTAAGTTTTAACATTGTTTGAGATTGCTTAGACTTGTGTGGGATTTATGTCGCCCCTGGACATGCGCACTCGGTGATTGATTTACGGTATGAAAGACAACAATTTTAGTCGCCATAATAGTTTGTAGAAAGGTGAATTTGAACGAAGAACTTAATTAATTGCTTAGAAAAAAAAACAAGGAGAAAAAACTGTTTTTAGTCCATTGGTTTATTATAGATAATAAATTGATAAAAACAAGCGTCTAAAAATAATGGCGAGATGTTATTTAAAGTGTATATACAATGACAATTTCAGTTTGCAAAAAAACTCTCTTACTTTAAAAGCACTTGAAATTATAAATTAATTGGTGTTTACGACTCTTCCATGTCTCAGAGATTATGATATGATTTTTGCATACGTAAGCACTTATATAATTGACTTGACTGAAAAAAATAATGCGTGTATATCTTTGGAATTATGTGAGTACGAAAATCACTTGGAACTGGTGCATGCGCGTGGGTATAATAACACTAAATTTTCGGAGTGATTTGATTCGAGACTCCCAATGCATAAACAGGAATTTTTCAATAGGTCATTAATTAGACGGCTTAACCAATGAGGTAACGAGGTGACACAACAGAAGGTGGGCATAAGTAACAGCACATAATTAACAATAGAGAAAAAGGCGGTAATGGGAAGAGATGTATCTCATTGAGAGACGGTTTGAATTTTAGAAATAAGTAAACTCTCAGTCCAATGTGGGAGTTGCAAAGTTGGAAGAAGAACGAGAAGAATAAATGAATAGATCGTCATCAGGCGAAATAGTGTGATGGGTAAAATGCGTACGAGACTGGATAGCCAGAAAAAGGGAAGCGGATGCTTCGTTTCTTTCTGGTCAAAGGCGATACCCCCATGTTTCTGAGATTCGCGTTATTGTTAAATGTCGCCGCGTTTGGCCCAGATAACAATACACCCACAGCATTTAGACACGTGTATTTATAGACAACACCGCGATCTCATCAACATAGGGATTCCGATCTTTGAAGGGAAAGAAACTAGAAAACCTTCGGTCCATGATTGAAAAATAAAACGTAAAGAGGTTTTGGTGGGAAGACTTTGCGAACACAACTTAGAAATCTGTGTCCGGATCTGTAAAGCATGAGATCCGGTAAAAGGAAGAAAAAATAGAACCACATTTTCACACATGTAATTAGAATATGCACTCTTGAAGGATGTTTGTAAGTTCGCAACGAAACGTCAGTAAAAATGTTTTAAAACTTGTCTTGTTATCCATATTATTAATGGAAATACATTTACGTATATTGAGCTGGACTCTTATCCTTTTATAATACGTCCCATACAATGTTATTTTCCGTCGTGGGGATTGTCTCTGTAGGACCTTAAAAAAGGCCTACAGAGACAAGGCCTTAAAGCACGGGGCGGGGAGGGGGGGGGGGGGGGGGGGGGGGGAGGGGGGGGGGGGGGGGGAGGGGGGGGGGGGGGGGGGGGGGGGGGGGGGGGGGGGGGGGACTAGCTTTCGCCCCCCCCCCCCCCCCCCCCCCCCCCCCCCCCCCCCCCCCCCCCCCCCCCCCCCCCCCCCCCCCCCCTCCCCCCCCCCCCCCCCCACAACAAAAAAACAAAAAAAATTGAAAGAAAAATTGCAGCAAAAAATTGAATTCGAAAGTAGAAGTATTTGAAATCGTATATTAATCGAATAGTATGAATGTATGATATTTCAGACAAGCTTCCTATTAATGTTCTGTTAAGGGGGAACTTTACCTAAACTTTGACTCAAGTGGTAATTTTCTTTTTTTTGAAGAATTAAAATCTTTGAAGCCTACTTAATTATCTATATTGCATTTTATTTGTGAAGCGTTCGAAAAAATCCAGTTTTCTCCTTGATTTCTTCAGTGTTTAGATAAACCGCGTGGGAAAAGTACTGGGAACGAGGTTGTTGTTTATAATAAATAATAATAATGACTGTTTAATGAACTCTATTGTAGCTAAATAGCTAAATTAACGAGCAAGTTTACAAATATAGTGCAATATTATAAGGTATAAACTACAAACATGAAAAATGAACATATACAATGTGTAAATACATACAGGAATACTTACTAGTATTTGAAAGTTATAAAATTTCCCGATCGTTGTGTTTTACATTTTTCGTTATCTCTGTAAAGTTTGATGGAAGTAGTTATACCTGATCTGAGATTATAATTATGTTCACGTGATTCTGATCTAGGCAGTAGAAAATGTATTGGGTGATTCTCTTGTCTGACTTTGTTTATATATGTCTCGCATAATAAGTGCCTTCTTTTTCCAAGGGTTAAGAGCTGAGCATTCACTAGGGCTTGTTCGTAAGTAAGAGATGGATATATGATACGAAGCGCTCTTTTTTGGATGCTTTCCAACTTGCATGAGAGGAATTTCGGTATACCTGCCACACCTAGACCGCATATTCCACTACTGGTCTAACAATAGTTGTGTATATCTTGACAATAGAACTTGGTGGTACATCCGCCTTCTTTAATATCCTGAGGGAATAAAGCCTTTTGTTTGCCTTTTTAAAGATATGTTCAACATGTTGATTCCATTTGAGGTCGTTACTTATAATTACACCAAGCAATTTATAAGTAACAACACTTTCAATAAGATTATTACCAACTACTAAGGGTCTAATGAGATCAAAATCTTTCAATATCTTATTTGGGATTTCATCTGGCTGGGTGCTGTCCATCTCTTTACACTTACTAGGATTTAGTTTCATATTATGTTCCATGGAAAAGGTTTGAATCTCATTTACGGCTATATTAAGTAAACTTATACCATTACGAGGTAAAATTTCAAGTACGGTAATGTCATCTACAAATGTAGTTCTTAATTTCCAAGTGCGTAGAAGATTATTCGTCATAATAGAAAAGAGGATAACACCCAATTTAGTACCCTGTGGGATTCCTCCCATAGGTGTTTTCCAGTCGGAAAGCGTAGTTCCAATTCTAACTGCTTGTTTCCTATTAAAGAGGAATCCCCTGATCTAATTAACCAATACAGGATGGACATTAAGATTTTGTAGTTCCTGCACAAGTATATTGTGGTCAATAAGATCGAAAATTTTTAAAAATGAAAAAGTTTTGAAAATCCTTGCTCCACAGTCCCCATTATCAGTAGCTTCATGTATCGCTTGTAGCAGGTAGATCAAAGCATCTACAGTTGAATGACCTTCTCGTGCATATTGTCGGGGATCAAGGTTTTCACTGATTTGGTTGATCATTCTAGTTCGTACAAAACCCTCCATCACCTTTGCTATCGTGCACGTGAGGGATATTGGTCTTAGATCATTTTCAACTTGTTGAGGTGCATGGGGAAACTTTAGGTATAGGATCCACGATAGCACTTTTCAATAGGTCTGGGAGATATCCTTCGAATATAGACTGATTGAAGATATTCCTAATGATCGGCGCAAGTTCTTCGGCAAAATCTTTCAATATCTTATTTGGGATTTCATCTACTTTGTCTGTCAGTGATTTGATGTCTGGGCAATTATCATCTAAAAACTGGTAATACCATTCCTGTTTAATATCTTGTCCTATTAGGCATTTAACTTTCTTCCACCATTTTTTCACATTGGTCTCTTCTAGATCGTTGACTTTGTGTTGATAATAACGCTGTTTTGCAGTTCTGAGTTCCCGTTGTATTTTATTCCTTAATAACCTGTAATTCGTAGAGTCTTTGCCCTGGTGGATAAACGCAGCTTGTCTTTTATAAATGAGCAGCTTAAGTTTCTTAGTTAACCAGGGTCTATCAGATGGATGAATTGTAATAGTTTTCCAAGGTAAGTAGAGTTTCATTGCGGTATTTAATTCATTCATAAAGGTGGTGTACTTTTGTTCGCATGATACAGCTGTATATACCGTAGACCAATCTTTCTCGATTATCCATCGACCAAAAGACCACAAAGCACTCATGCGCGTATCTCTTACTTGTATTTTATAAGTTACATCTTTTATAGGAGATGTCTGAAATGGTTTAGCCAGGATGGTATAGTGGTCAGATGTCGCGATCTTCGGTAATTGTATTAATTTAAACAGTTCGGGTCTATTGGTGAGAAACCAATCTAATATACCGGTATCTCTGGTCTTAAATTTGATCAACTGTTTTAGATTATTAGGGCAAGTCAAATCCTTGGATTTAAGCCCTGTGGTAGACGGATTAAAATTGCCCGTAATAATTACCAGAGCATTGGGCTGTTTGGCTAACAATTTATCCAAATTAGAATGGACATGTTCACGTAGAATGTTATTTTCAGCCTTTCTTTTAGATGTAGAATGATAAATAACAGAAAGGATGACAGATGAGATTGGTCTTGGAAGACTAGTACGTCTCAATGAAATCCACAACGACTCAACTTCAGGGTCTTCGCACTCAATTAGTCTTTTACAAGGTAAGTTTTTGTTGAGGTAAATACAGACTCCACCTCCTGTAGTCGAGACACGATCTCTTCTGAATAAATTATATCCAGGTAATGCAATATTCGAGTCTGGGATATTCGCCGAAAGCCAAGTCTCTGTAGTGCAAATAGCGTCAACATTATTAACCACAGCCACTTGATGTAACTCATCTTTCTTGTTAGTAATAGATCTAATGTTTGTTATTAGTACTATAGGAAATATTTTAATACTTTTGATATGGAATCCTTTTAAGCACGTTGGGATTCCTGCATCTGTCAGATGGTAATTTATGCGTTCGACCAACCGGGAAATTTTTTAACACAGTGATCGGTCTACTTCTCTGCATCTCTTGTTTAAGTCGTAGTTTTCGCCCAGCTCTAACCCCTCGGCTTTTAAACAGACCCAAATCCTTTAAGATGGTACCAGTTGAATCGTTGGTGAAGGACCATAACTTTCTTAAAGACAGGAGTTCAGTTCTTAAGTAATTCAGTTTCACGACAAAAGGCTTTGGAATTGTAGTGGTAGATTGATTTAAATTTGTTCCAACGGCTTCTTCATAGGGCCCTGGGTTTCTTGCGATGTCAACACAGATAGCCAAATCCATAACAAATATGCTTGATGGTAACAGCAAACAAACAGGACCATGTTTTGTGGGTTTAATCACTGGTAGAGATTTTCTAGTGTTGTCAAAGTGGACGTTTCTCTTGAAGCTGACTTGGTAATAAACAAACTGAAGATAACTTCTGTTAGAAGGCTCGGAATCAAAACATTCTTCTTCGAATCGATAGAAAAATGCTTTATAGGTATTCTCACCATATTCTACTTGTAAATTGAAAGAGTTTAGAACAAGAAATATATATAATATTGAGAGCGATTTTCGCGTGGCCGCCATGGTTCGGCGCACATACATCTCTAAATGATTGGAAAGCCTGAAAGGACTTAACTATCGGTAATCAGCTGGGTAAAGACATCATAAAGTCTCGTGACCCCGATCCTTTTCACACGAAGAACTGTGTCAGTGATATAAGTACTGCGCGATTCGTGTCGTTTTTTCCTTTTCATTGGAGACACTTGGTCGTGGCAATATTGGGAGGCTGGTTTTAAGTCCGTCTCGGGGCAAGTAAAAATGTGTAAATTTGACCTCATATATGTGATAGATGCATTGAAGTATGGCTCTAGTATTTCGAAATGTTTGAATGGTGACTTGCCCCGAGACGTGATATAGGTTTGCTGTTTTGTAGGACGGTTGGCTGGGTGCTGTCCAATTTTCCAAATATATCCCATAATGCACTAGGGTCGTAATGGCAAATGAAAAGCAGGTCGTGTCCCTCCTGGCAATCTCACTCGCAGGCTATTTCATTCTCTGATTATGAGCATGGTCAATGGCATTCCGCTTACATTAATGTTAGATGGAGAAGGCTCATTTTCGCACGCATGCCCGCCCCAACCCGCAGAGAGCCTGCTCGCAGGCTATCGCACGCATAATACGAAGTTGTTTTAATTTTGTCAATATTTTATCAATATACAAGAGACGAACAGGGCTTTCATAAATGGCGTGGAATGGTAAATCAGTAGTGAGTGCATGATTAAATGCGATGCTTTTGATCAGTATCGCTATATATAGTATTTGGCATGGCTTAAAAACGCCGGCAAGCAATCCAGCTGATGCGAACTCGTCGCGAAGATGCCCTTCGGGAGTCACATATGAAGCAGGAGACTTCTCACTGTTTACAATTAACAGATCCAATGATATTTTGGACCATTTATGCTATTTTAGAACATTTAGAACCTTTTTAGAACTTTCTATATATATTTTAACTTTATCTCCATTTTTCTCAGAATGTGCTTTCTGCGTGTTTGAGAAAGAATATCTTGAGAAGAATTTAACCAATTGACTTGAAATTTGCAGTATTAATCCCTTTCAAATAGTTGTTGGGAAAGAGCATCGAACTTTTTGGCGTTATTTTTGTATCAAAAGATACTGTGATGAATGTGACCAAAATTAAGGGTAAACATTTGCCCAAATTTTAAACAGGCACAGAGACTAAAGTATTTAATATTTCAAAAAGTTCTATGCTCATTCCCATAAACAACCTTTGTGCTTTAGATCAATGCGAAAATATTTCAATTCCATGTATTCTACAGCAAGATATATTTTCTCAAGTACACTCAGATTGTGCAGAGTATCGGGTTACAATGTTTGATCAGTATCACGTTACAAATTAACTTTATGGAAAACTAATACATGTTGCTACATTCTATGACTTATAAGCTTTCCACCGATATATAGTTTTATATGGTTTGCATAAAAGCCCTGGATGGTACAATTCATTGTAAAAAAGTCAGCATTTTTAGGTAAAGTCCAAACTGTCATATAGAAGTAATTAAAAATAATAATAACAATATCTTTGCATGTTAACCCAAGTGTTTTGCTAAACTAAAGTACTAATATTTCTCTAGTTTACGCAGCCCTACTCTAGTAGGCTTTCTTTTTTAACTAAGCAGAAGGGTAGAAATCGCGGAATGATTGAGGCTAAAGTTAGCCCGGTTGAAAAAAACGTCCATGTTGGACTCGCTGACCATTGCATTAATATGTTGTCAGTGGTTCCCGAAAACTATTCGATTGGGACCCATTGCCCACAGCAGGAGAGCAGGATGTGTCATTGTTTAGGGCCTGCTTGGGACCCACCATCACCAGATTTTCGGAGGCCACGCCACCCGTGGTGGTTCCTAAGTATGGTGATGAGCTCTGATATAGAGCGAAACAGTCCAAAATATGAAATTTTATTAACTTTTGAGCTGAAACATCACCACTCAGAATGCACGAAATGCCATTTGCGGGAATCTAGATTTCAACATTTTTCGGCGGACCCTCATAGAAAGCCTCGCGCCCACCCATTTGGGACTAACTTCGCCATTGATAGGTTAGGTACAACGAAAATGTTGCTTTGGCCGGCCGCCTTAAAGTGTCTATGCAATGAAAAATTCAGTTGTAAAATAACTCTTTTGTTTGAAAGAACTCTTGAAACTATAAAGACTAACCATTTACAACTTTTTCATATCTCACTTCACTTTTGAGATATTAATATTTGTTTGATCCTACTTATGACATCACAATGCATAATGACTGCATGTATTTACCATTATCATATGGAATCGTTTGGTTATTTGCATATTTGATGACCGTTGGATACATCCACGCACATGCAACTGCATTTCAAGTGATTTCATTACTTTCTCAAGAATAAAGCGTTTTCAATAGGTTATTATGCAGTGACATATTAAACAAATCTTAATATCTCAAGATTGAAGTGAGATACAGTATGGCAAATTTGCAAATGGTTAGTCTTTATAGTTTCAAGAGTTCTATCAAACAAAAGAGTCATTTTACAACTGAATTTTTCATTGCATAGGCACTTTAAAGTAAAGAGTCTCTCTTGAAATCATTCCGAATTTCCGTTTAACCTGAAAATTTATTCTTTCATCTGTCTGTCATCCAGTTATATCACCCGTTCGTTCCCCAACCTCTCTCTGCCCATGCAAAATGTAAAGTATTTGCGCGTCAATTTCAATACTACTCTCCTTACCTTCTCCTGCAATATTAGTGCCAGAATTGTTTAGCTCGGGGAAAAGTATCCGAAGGTTAACATCAAATGCATTATTCATGCAGTTTGGAATTTCAATCTAAAGAGGAAAAAATCAGTATTTGTGCAATCTATTATGCCCCAGCAGGTTGTTCAACATACAAAAATCATTTATCCAAATTTTAACTTTATCTAGAAGTGTGTTCAAAATAAGGAAGAATAGCGCTCTTACTTTGTCAATGTCTTATCTTGTTCCAGATATATTTAAGTTTTTAAAAGCTGCTTTATACTCACTTAAATTATAAAATTAAGGAATATATTTGTAGATACCGGCTATATAGATTGTGCTTAAACGTTCCAGATGTATGCTACTAAGAATGGTAAACTGCACTGTGTATAGTTAATACTTTATTTTTCATTTTAGGGATTGACTTTAGTTTAAATTAACTCTTTCCTGTCCGGTCCAGTCAAAAGGGGTCATAGAAGACCCCCGAAGTCGTCAATCGAAAAATACGGCACACGGTAACACAAGATTAAAAATTGAAATTCCACAAGCGCCAGGGACATGAGATCCACTCACATGTCAAATTTGATTTGATTTTATAAACAACTCTGCGATTGGTGGCATTTTGAATTTTTATGATGCTACGCGGGCGTGCAAGATGGCCTTTTCGAAAAATGGAAGTTTTTCTACCTGATTGTGATAATTAATGCTAATTTATATTAACATAATGTGTCTTGTTCAAAAGCATTGGTAACAGCCGGTTTATTGGACTTTCAGAAAAGGTATAGGTTTCGCAACAGTTATGGATATTTCCCAAGATATCAATAGAACAAAGAGGTTGTTCAATTTTGGATGTTTTTCAGCCGGACAGGAAAGAGTTAAAGAGACACTCCGGCCCAAATATAAATGCAGTTCATATGAAAGATCTTACTGACTTTAGTTTATTTCCAAAGTTTCAGCATTCCTATCAATTTAGTTGAGAAGATATTGCTAGTTGAAGTTGAAAATTTGTGGATTTTGACGCCATATTGGTTTTGAAAATATGACGTCATTGAGTGATTCTTTATCGTCAGTGGAGTTGTTTTGATGGCGATCACATAGTGATAGTTATTGTGAATGGTCTTTGGACGAAAATTAGTCGAAATAAACTATTTAGTTCATCATGCAGGAAAGTAGAGGAGCTTCTTAGGCATAATACGAGATTACGTCACTCAGTGACGTCATATTTGAGAAAC
Source organism: Chrysogorgia sp. JL179-B06 (assembly GCA_035772405.1). NCBI lineage: Eukaryota > Metazoa > Cnidaria > Anthozoa > Scleralcyonacea > Chrysogorgiidae > Chrysogorgia > Chrysogorgia sp. JL179-B06. Next base: position 611,106 of record JAYKKM010000444.1, read on the forward strand.
AAAATGGCGTCGAAATTGGACAAACTCTCCAACTTCAACTAGCCACATCTTCTTAACTAAATTGATAGGAATGCTGAAACTTTGGAAATAATCTAAAGTCAGTAAGATCTTTCATATGCACTACATTTGTATTTGGGCCGGAGTGTCCCTTTAAGGAGTAGATGACGTCTTACAGTAGTTCATTTGCATCTTTCAAAAACTTGAATATCTCTAGAACAACATAAGATATTGACTAAGTAATAAGTACGCTATTCTTCCTCATTTTTTGAGTACTAATAGATAAAATAAAAATTGGATAGACGATTTTCGGTCTTACTACCCCTTTAAATGTGTCACTCGCTTGCGTATTTCAAACTTAGATACCTGCATGACTTTGCAGTTCAAAAAAACGTTCATTCGATGAAGATAAGCAATCAAGAAGTTATGAGCCATGACTGAAGGAAGTTACGTAAAGTTCCAATAATTTCTAACAGTTCAAAAATTAGATTGAGGCATGGATGTTATATAGTCAATGTCAACGTATTCGATATTATATTCACTGGTCACGTTCGCACAAATCTAGCTATCTAATTAGGCAATTTACAATTGGAGCTATATACTGTAATATAGGGCAAAAAATTAAGTTTAGATAAATGTAATACTGATGATAAGTTTAATACTGATTTCACTAAGAGCTGATGGTCACCACTGGATAGATCTGATTCACTCAAACATTTAGGAGTAACAATTCAACCAAAATACATGTATGTATTGGTCAGATCACATTAATTCCAACCTATATTTATTACCTATATCACATTGGCTTGAAATTAAGGATCTTCTCTTCTTTTTAAGTGCAAACAAGGTCTCTACGATATCTCCCGTTTTTGTTACTTTTCCTTCTATCCGTTCGTCTCGCACTCGTTCAAGTTAATTAGTACTTGCTTGAAGCCAATCCTTGTAGGACTTCTCTTTTTAGAAATTCTTTTTTCAACAGAATTGTATTTATCTGGAACAATCTTCTCTCGATAGTTTGTATAATAGTACTTCTGTTTCTATTTTTAAACATGAACGTTATATATATATATATATATATATATATATATATATATATATATATATATATATATATATATATATATATATATATATATATATATATATATATATATATATATATATATATATTATATATATATATATATATATATATATATATATATATATATATATATATATATATATATATATATATATACATATATATATATATATATATATATATATATATATATATATATATATATATATATATATATATATATATATATATATTCACTATTTTCACTATATTCACTTAACTCTTCTAAGTTAGACTCCAAGTTCGATATTAATAGACTGCGCACCTGGAAAAGTTTCTGTTCTAAATGTCGTTCTTTCTATCCAAGTTGTTGCTATTCTTATGTAATTTCTGTACTAGTTTTTTTCTTGTGTTTTTACTTAATGTTTATTATGTAATTTTGTGTTCGGTTGGTCTTCACATGGGACTCCTGTCCTGTTGATCATTCCTTCAATCATGCTCAAGTATTACTCTCTTTATTTACTGTATATTTGCATTCTTGCATGGTTGTAAAGTTAATAAAAAAAACAAAAAAACGCCTAGGCCTATAATCTGTCATGTTAAGCACTTACTACATCTTCATGCCAGAGTCACCCTCTATAACTGCCTTGTACTTCCTTTACTCGACTATAGTGATATTGTGTGGGGAGACAAGAATAATTCTACACTCATGGACCACCTACAGGTATTACGGAACAACGCCGCCAGAATTATCCTTGACCTTCCTAATTACTTCTCTGCTGCAGAATCACTATCAACTCTTAATTGGAAACCACTTTGTCTCTCTATTTTTAAGTGTGTTAATCAAATTTCAGATTTGGATCTTGAGCTCAAGAAAAACTCTAACATCCACCATCCACCACCACAAAACACGTGAAACGACTACCATCTTCCAGACCACGTACAAATTGGGGAAAACAACAAACACTTTACCATTCAGTTTCAGACTGTAACTCATTGTCACCATTATTTCAAAACAACTCTAAAGAATCTATTTTAATTACTTAAGTCTCAAATCATTCTTTCAGTCTACAACAGATTTTTAATTAATTAATTCATAGTGTATTTTAACAATACTGTACTTTGTATTTACGACAGGACCTCCCTGAAAATCACCATTGGTGAGCGGAGCATCCTGTATAAATATTATTAAATAATAATAATCAATAATGATGTCATCAGGAAAACGAAAATTGATTTTAAATGGAATTAGTGATGTTATTCGATTTGATTTTATCTTAAGCATTGAGATAGCAAGATACACGTCAGATTAATTGTTTTAACACGTCAGGTTAAGGGTTTTATATTGTATATTCTGTTTAGAATATGTTACTTTGCACACACACAATATCGAATTATTAACGACTGCATTCTTCCACTTACCTCTTTTGGTTTAATAATCTTCTTTCTACAGTAATTTACGAATTTAAAAACCACTAGCACGACCAACATGACCAGAAATATGCTCCCAAGAGTCGAGCCAACTATCAACGTCGACGAATCTTTTCCTGAATCTGCTAATACCAAAGCTACCAAAAAAATGATGAACTACTATTAAGATAATACTAGATTAGTTGTATAATTGAAACTTTATTTTTGATACACGTGACTCGTCTGAACATAACGTAGTGAGAAGACATCCCAAATATTATTATTAAGAGCTATTATTAAAAATTAAACTTAAAATAATTTATCAATATTATTATTAATATAATATTAATATTATTATTATTAATATATATTATATATTATTATTATTAAACAGCAAAATATAAAGAAAGTTTGGGACTCTAACTAGTAAACTCATCCAAAATCCAAACTTTGCTCAAAAGATGTAAGTCGGACACTTTAATTTTCTTATTTTAACCGTATAGTTATAGCTAATTTTAACTGTAATTAGCTCCTCCTACAATTTGTACATTCCTTTCTTTTTAAACATTTCTTCAATACCGTCCCTAATATTGTCACGTGATTGCACTTGTCACACGAGGTGCTGTGTATATGCATGGATCGTATATGCATGGATCGTATACTATACCGCTTGCGCTTTTTCCAATTGGGTTTCCTGCTTTTGTACGTGTGTGTCATATACCGATCAATTCGAAACATCACCATCCACCCTCCGGCAGACCCCGGGAATTTGAACTTTTGAAAATTTGGTCGTTCAAATTCGCATCCCCTGGGCGAAAAAGTGTTCAAATGCCCTACTGTAAGATATTAAACGGGAAAATGCCCAACCCCCTTGGCCAAATTATGAAACTGGAAGTACAGAAATTCCATTCCATTTTTGACAAGCTAGTCCTTGACAAAAGCGGAATATTTCCCTTTAAAATCTATCATTAACCATTGTTTCAAACTGTAAAGAAATGGTGGGCCGTAACAAAGCTTTTGAATTTTCACCCGAAAACGCGCGAATTGCAGACTTTCAGTTCAAATTCCCACTCTCCCGTCATATTGCCCTGGACACGTACTCACGGGAAACGGCTTAGAGTCAAATTCCCGGGGTATGAACGGGGGAATGGTGACGTTTGGAATTGATCGGTACATTATTTAATTGTTATCCTTTATATGGTACTTTTTGGCAGTAATGTACCCAATGAAGTACATTAAATTACATTTCACGTAACATATTTAAACTGTAAAAATGGTAATAAAACAAACTATGATTACCTGATGTTGCAAAATTCTTTACATCACTGACAAGCCCATCTTCAATTTGGCTGTATCCACGAATTGTAACATTATAGATTATCCCAGATGAGAGGTCCTTCAACGTTACACGGATTGTATCAGTTGTGCGAACAATCCGGTTATTAAGGGCGATTTTATAGCCAAGAATGTCTCCATACCGCTCTTTATCTGTAGGGATCTTTTGCCATTGAACTACAGCTGTACTAGACGTTGTATCAATAATATCGACACGACGAGGTTTAGGAATTTGAGCTGAAATATAATAATAGTTTAGATTTAAATAAAGTATGTGGTGTTTTCGCAAAGGTATTCGACACTAAATATCACCATGCAAATCATGAGAGATCTAATAAGTGAACTGTAATTAAATATTTCAAGGTTATTGCCTCCATGTTGAAATGGGGGCAAAAAGACGAGCGCGGTTTAATTAACAATTATTGGCCGAAGGCGAGGTGAATATCGGTGAATAAAAACCGAGACGGAGTCGAGGTTTTTATTCACCGATATTCACTGAGTCTGAGGTGAATAATTGTTTTAGTATAAATACATATTTTCCTACTTTTAGGAACAGCATTTTCCTCAAAATTGCTATAGTTTGTCTGTTTCTTCTTCCGTCAATTTGACAAATCGGCTGGCGGCCATGTTGAAAAAACGCTGGAGGTGATTATCGAGAAATAATCCGAGGTAGCTCGACCAATCAGCGCACGCGATTTCTATAATCACCTCACGTATTTATACTAATAGAGTATAATAACAGTCAAAAAGACGCATGATTGTCATATTTTCGTGCTCTTTATACTTTTGTACATTTGATTTGAATGGTCTCTTTGTCTTTTACCCTGACACGATTATTCCTGGTAAGAAATATTTATATATATGTGTAGATTTCATCTTGTGATTGAAAATACATATTTTGTACCAGAAATATATTATCAAGCCAACATAAATTTGAATTCAAATCAAGTGTAACATTTGTGAACAGTACGAAAATATGGCGATTTTGCGTCTTTTAGATGTTATTGTGCTCTGATAAACCGCGCTCGTCCCAGTCTTTTTTCCTCCCATTTCAACATGGCGTCAATAACCTTGACATCGTCTATTAAAGTGCATGAAACATTGAGAAAAAAAACAATGGTGAGAGTAGGACTGAATAAGAGAGAAAGTGTGCGAGTGGAAATGGAGGTGTGGTATCACTTGTGACGGTAACTCTGAGCTATATCAAAACGTATCGCTAGGCCTACGCTTATCATTGCTTTTTATTTCCTGCTAAATGTTACAATCACATACTTCAAGATCACAATCGTAAGGAAAAATCGTGTCGCGTTGATGAGCATTAAGTGGAATGGATCTACGTGCCGCATGCGATTAAGTTCAATTAGCCTTTCTCACGCTATGCGACCAGGCCTAATCCGCCATTTTTGGGTGGCAAACCGCGTGGGGACCGAGTACGAAAACTACTAAAAGTTCTATTTTGAGTAGACGAAAGGTGATAGTTTTGGCAGATTTTGTTTGCTTTTACTGAGAGAAAAGTTTAGATTTCAACTTGTTTATTTAACAACTCAGTTTAACTCGCTGCCCACCAATTTTCCGACGTCAATTCAATAAACTTTCCGAGAAAATCAATGTTGACTGTACTGCATCGTTGAAGATTTCAGGTATGGATACTTCGTTTGTTTAAAAGCACAATGTTTGACCATGAACTACTCTCATCGCTTTCAACATAAAACCATTCTAATAATATGAATAAAATCACTGACAATCATTTGAACTGTATTTGGGCATTAGTACAAGGCTAGCGTCTTAGACAAAAGGTTTTTTCATGTTCTTTTCCAGCTAAAGGTTTCTTCAAAACAGACTGCAAAAATTCGTTATATAAAGAAACAAACCGTGTAAGAATTATGAAATAACGTTTATATATATATATATATCTTTCAATTCTTATTTCTGTTTTCTGTTAAGTAATGTGCAAATATTATGTGTTGAAAGTTTGAAAACTGTGGTTTAATAATGGGAAGTCAAGTTATTTTGTTGAAAGTTTAAAATTGAAGGCTAAACTATCAAAACAATCACCTTTCAGGTATGCCAAAACTATCACCTTTCTAAAAACTAGCTGCCAAAACTAGCTGCTTTTCGTCTTCTCAAAATAGAACTTTTTGTAGTTTTCGTATTCGGGCCCCACGGGTTTGCCACCCAAAAATGGCGGATTAGGCCTGGTCGCATAGCGTGAGAAAGGCTAATTAGTATATAGCACAAGTTACTTCCGGTGCAATCGCGCGCTCTGATTGGCTGAGACGCTCTGACTGTCGGTCGTTACTTCCGTAATCGAGCTGTCCGGATTACGAATTGTGACGATAAACGTTTTCCTACAACAAATAATAACAATTAAAAAACCGAATGTGTTTCAGTGTTTTAACCACTGATCTCTAAATGAAGACTGGATCGAGCAACTATTGTTTACATGCTGCGAAAGAATGAAGCCGGGAATATTTCGCGGCGGCCATCTTGAATGGACCACGCTATATGTCGTTTACTGTACTATCTGTCTCTGATCTTTTAAGATGCTAAACTAAATCAGTTGTCGAAGGTTTTCCCGTAATTTAGAACACAAACCACGGCTCCATTACAATAATAATGAAGCCGGGATCCGGCCATATTGGAGTAACCACGCACTAATTCCGGCTTCATTGTTACTGTTGTGGAGCCATAGTTTGTGTTCTATATAATGGCAAAAGCTTGGACAACTAATTCATTTTCGCATCTTAAAAGATTAGTACAGATATTCTGTGTCACAAATTGTAAAACTATATAACGTGGTCCCAACAAGATGGCCGCCACGAGCTCATCCGGCTTCAATAGTTACTGTTATGGAGCCATAATTTGTGTTCAATATAATGGGAAAAGCGTGGACAACTAATTCATTTTAGCATGTCGCCTATAGTAAAACTATTTATAAAATAAGTCGTGTCTTACGCACTTTGTGATTGGTCAGTTACCGTGTTTATATCAGGCTATATAACATGGATGGATTACGCAATCGTGATACGCCATCAATTAGCCATCATACGAGCCATCATACACCATCAACTAGCCATCATACGCCATCAATTAGCCACCATACGCCATCAATTAGCCATCATACGCCATCAATTAGATATCACGGCGCAATCATACGCAGTAAGGAGAATTTACGTGTTGATAAAAAATATATTTGTACATTTTATTCGCTTTCTACGGATTATTTTATAAAAGAAATAGAAAACATTTTTATCCGTGTTCCCATACGTTATATAAACACTCGTGGAAGTTCAGGAGAACTCGAAATCGCGTGGATTTCACTATGATTTCTCGTTCTCCCAAACTTCCACTCGTGTTTATATAACTGTATGTAAACACGGAAAATGTTTTCTATTTCTTAAATAACGTGGTCCAAACAAGATGACCGCCACGAGCTACTTCCGTCTTCATTTTCTGAACAATAGTTGCTCGATCCAGTCCTTATTTAAAGATCAGTGATTTTAACTAAGATCAGTGATTTTAACTAACCTTCCCATTTCAAACGTCGAACTTTTCATGTGCCAAATCTAATGCAAATGAGCTTTAACAAAGGAATTTGCTAACTTACATCTGGTTCAACACATGAAAAGTTCGATGTTTGAAACGGGCCTTAGTTAGGAACAACATATTGGAATAATGATGTCATAGATACACTTTTTGAACCATAATATTGGAACATTGACGTCACATGAAGGTGATATCACGAACTTACGGTATGCCAACAGCCAATCAAAATCGAGATAGAGTAGTCAATGCATAATAATAAAAGAACTCGGTCTTTCTTGTACGGACATAGAACCCTGGATGTAGTGTTCGTCATTTTTAACAAGCATTAAAACAAAACATATAATAATAACATTACAAAAGGTTTGTTAAACTTACCCAATGTGTTGAAACTGACAAGGTCGCTGACTAATCTATCTCCGTTATCAACCAAACAAACGACATCACAATCGTAAGTAGTTTGAACAGAAAGATTGTCCAAGATTTCCTCTGAGCGATTGCCTGGTGTGGTTGTAATCTCATAGATTCCATTCAGACGTTTTTTTAGAGAAACCTCACAGCGAAAAATATTATTAAAGTAGCTGCTATTGCTGCTGACGATAATTTCCCAGCGAACTTTGGCCATTTTTGAAGTGATATTGGTCACTTTAACTACACAAAGTAGACAGGAAAAATATGAAGGGTAAAATCAGCAAAACCCTAAATGATCTGAAACTGAAACTAAATACAAATATAAACTAAACTTCAGGGGCCGGTTGTATAAAAAAGTGATTACCTTAATCATGATTAGTGCTTAATTTTAGCCATAACTTAATCACGATTTAATCACCCGACGAGTGATTAAATCATGATTAAGAGTTTTATACAACCGGCCCCTGGTTGTTATTTTTATCGAGAGCGCGATCCCATGAACTCCCCTCATTTAGTAAAATTGTTTATTATTTTATAAAATAAATATAAAAGTCTCTTTAAGTTCCTTTACAATGCCTTCTCTTGCAAGGGAGAACAATTGCTTCTCCGTTTTAAGCTGTTCCTGTTTCTTTCTGTTGCGCTTTTCTCATGTCTCCAACAATACATCGCGTATGTTTATATATAACTGCAGTTTATATAATAAAAAGTGTTTTACGCAGGCTCTTATTGATCGAAACTCGTATCATATGATAGAGATATCAGAGTGCAATAACACAAATGACGCAATTTTTATTTTGTACTACATTGATTTTTTTTAGCTTCGCCTGAACAAACAAAATAATACATAAACAATGCGAAAATACAGGAGGCGGGGACACCACAACAGTTTACACCAATTACTGTAGTAAGACACTTGTTAACATCTGTTTTAATACTGTTGTTAACGCAAAATACCTGAAAACAGTTGGGTGTTTATGCAACGGTGGTGGATCGAGGATGAATATGCAAAACAGCGCTGACCATATGCAAACAGCGTGGTCAGCGGTTTGCTGGTAGCATTAACATCGAGCTTCAATATAATGATATACATCGTACGATCGGACATGCGTGTATGATCATATTTATCATAGAACTAATATAATAGCACAGTAACCACAATACAGAGACAGTAAAACACAGTAACCACAGTACAGAGACACGCAAGCACAGTACAGTAACCACAGTACAGAGACACGCAAGCACAATAACCACAGTACAGAGACACACAAGTACAGTAACCACAGTACAGAGACACGCAAACACAGTAAGCACAGTACAGAGACACACAAGTACAGTAACCACAGTACAGAGACACACAAGTACAGTAACCACAGTACAGAGACATGCAAGCACAGTAACCGCAGTACAGAGGCATGCAAGCACAGTAACCACAGTACAGAGGCATGCAAGCATAGTAACCGCAGTACAGAGACACACAAGTACAGTAACCACAGTACAGAGACACACAAGCACAGTAACCACAATACAGAGACACGCAAGCACAGTAACCACAGTACATAGACACACAAGCACAGTAACCACAGTACAGAGACACGCAAGCACTGTAACCACAATACAGAGACAATTAGCAAGCACAGTAACCACAGTACAGAGACACGCAAGTACAGTAACCACAGTACAGAGACACACAAGTACAGTAACCACAGTATAGAGACACGCAAGCACTGTAACCACAATACAGAGACAATTAGCAAGCACAGTAACCACAGTACAGAGACACGCAAGTACAGCAAGTACAGTAACCACAGTACAGAGACACGCAAGCACAGTAACCACAGTATAGAGACAAGCAAGCACAGTAACCACAGTATAGAGACACACAAACTTATCTGAAACCTCCCCAAAACGAGAGTTTTTTGCCACTGTTTTGAGTAGGCAATCAGAATGGAGCATTTGTAATAGACCATGGTCAGTTTCTACTAATTAACAATTACTCACTGAAGTCGATGTGATTATCGGTGATTATTATTACATTGAGGCAGTTTCCTTTGATGTACCGCGGGATGTATGCGCCATACATCCCCTATGAATACTAATAAGATAAGAAACGAAGAAAAAAATAGGAAAATCTTTGTCCAAAGTGGACAAAATCGACAAAACTGTGTTGGAAACCTCCTCAATGTAATAATAAGTTAGATAAACACCTCGAACGTTGGGATTTATGCGATATACAGCCCTCGGACGCTACGCGTCCTCGGGGCTGTATGCCGCATAAATCCCTCGTTCTCGGTAGTTTATCTATTACTTATTTCATGATTAAGTCGCTTTTCTTTGATGTGCCGCGGGCTTTATATAGCATAAAGCCCTATGAATACTAATTAGATAAGAAATGAATAAAAAACTAGGAAAATCTTTGTCCAAGGTGGAAAAAATAGACAAAATGTTGTCCTCGGGGCTTTATATAGCATAAATCCCTCGTTCTCGGGCTTTATGTCTTAAATATTTACCGAGCCGCGGCGAGGTAAATATAACGATAATCACCGAGACTGAGGTGACTAATTGTTTTAGTATAATTTCAGGCTTGAACTGAATATTCAATTGAGAAGTTTTAAACAGACAGTTTGAACTGTGTTATGCTCGATGTTTTCTTCACGCATGACAGCTTTCATAAACACACTAACGATCAAAACGGACGTAAAAATACAAATAATTATACGATAAACAACTTCCAATTACCCTTAGACAGTTCTATCGTTTCAGATTTACTGGCCAGTCAGCCAATCAGAACTGTTTAAGCTCAGAAATTATACTAACAGCGGATAGTAACTCCTGCGATAGCCAATGAAAATTGAGGATTTGTGAAACTTGTCAATTTATACTAATTCTAAATATAACAAGAGTCTATATGGCTCAAAAGTGAAATACAATACAAAAATAATTTACTTACGCCGAATGTATCTTGCATAGACAAGCCGTGAAATGGTGTAATTTAGTAAACTCCTTGCAGAGCACTGAACACGGAAAGGATAGTTAGGGCCAGGGGCGATATGGATCCTTAAGGTAGATTTAACTTGAAACGTTTTATTCAACAGATAGGGTGGTTGCCTAAAAAGAGTTACGTGACTGTTATTCTCATTTTCTATCATAGTTTCGTTCAATATCCATTGCAGTTTTGGATCAGGAAATCCCTTGGCGCCACAAGTAAATTGGAGCCAGTTTAAACCGTATGCTTCCTGCGGCTGGTGGGTAAATGTAATTGCTGAGGTATCTAAAATTTAAATGAGTAAAACAAATGATCATTTACAAGATATTTTATTATTAATATTGTTAATTATTATAAAATATCATATATTCGAATATTATAATTGTTAGCGTTGTTTTCCTATCCCACGGTGGATCGAGGAAGAACGTGGAATCAGTATGGTTCGCGGTCAGCTTTTTGCGTTAATATCCAGCCAAGAATGACAGCTCAATTATAGTGTTGTATCGCATACAAGTAACATTCAATTACATGTTAGTGAGGAAGTATAGGATAAAATTGTGCGTTTTATGATACTAGCACGAAACTTGGCAGTTTTATAGAGTTTGAGGTGCTTAAAAAGATAGGGTCGGGACCCTAACGCCAAAGTGCTTATAAATGGTAATTTTAGACAGCCCAACTACCTGTAGGTCCCAGACCCCGCGGAGAATTTTGTGCAATTTAAACTTATAACGAGATTAAATTATGTCAGACTCAGTTGAAAATGGCCACAACTACACACTTCCATCTTAAGAACGATATATTTACTTGCTATATTATACATAACCAAATTTTCAATGATTTAAGGGTGTTGCTTGGCCACAGTCCTCCAAGGTATGTGTGGGGACATTCACCTATCAAATGGCAAGATTTACCGTCCCCAAGTTACAGAATGGGGCTTGGGTATTGTGACAGACGGTATCGGTTTCTCGCCTACCCTTTGGACTCAACTCAGCACCTCAATATTAATACGATATTGATGGGACAAATATCATTATGGATGATATCCTTGTCTTGGGCAAGGATGACGCACACGGCACAACGCAACGACCGCTTAAGGCAAGTACTTCAGAGAGCTCGCGACGTTAATTTGAAACTGAATCCCGAAAGGTCTAAGGTACAAACCAGTGAAGTCACCTACATAGGACATATCTTTAGTAAAACAGGGATCAAGCCTGACCCAGCGAATGCCATTAAAGCACCAAGAACTCCTTCGATTTATGGGCATGGTAAACTACTTCATCCCAAATTCATCCCAAATTGTCCAATATGACCCAACCACTGCGAGAGTTACTGAAGAAGGAGACAGCCCTGCACTGGATTGAAATGCACGAAATAGCTTTCCAAGAAATAAAGAAAGTCTAACTGATGAGCAAATCCTGAAATACTACGAAGTTACCAAACCGGTGACCATATCAGGTGATGCATCTTCCTACGGGTTGGGGGGCATGTCTGATGCAAGATGGACGCCCGGTCTCATATGCGTCACGTTCATTAAACAAGTCTGAAGAAAACTATGCCCAAATAGAGAAGGAACTTCTTGTCATAGTTTTTGGATGCACCAAATTTCACCAGTATATCTACGCCAAACGTGTGACCATCGAAACAGACCACAAGCCCCTGGAGTACTTGTTCCGAAAACCTCTCACAGCCACGCCACCAAGATTACAGCGTATGATGATTGCACCCCAAAAGTATGACCCGCATATTGTATGCAAGCCAGGAAAGAGCCTATACGTAGCTGACACTCTGAGCAGAGCTCCTGGGAAACTCACATAATCTGAAGAAGTAGAAGATCTTTATCAAGTGCACACTGTCCAATACCTGCCAGTTGTACCACAATGATTAGCACAGCTTCATGCCGAGACCAAGACCGATCCAGTCCTACAGAAACTGAAGCACATCGTACACGTTGGTTGGCCAAGTGACAAGTCAGCATCGCGAATACTGGACCATTCGAGACGAAATCAGCGCACAGGAGGGATTCTTGTTACGAGGAGAACGGCTAATAATACCTACGTCACTTAGACAAGAAATGCTAAGTATAATTCACGGAAATCATCTCGGCATTGAGAAATGCAAACGACGTGCATGCGCGTGATGTGCTCTACTGGCCTGGCATGAATGACCACATTGCCAATCTTATTAAGCGATGCGAGACTTGTCAAACTTTAGAAGCTGCCAGCAGAAAGAGCCAATGAAAGGACATACGATACCAGACCGACCATGGCAGATAGTGGCTTTGGACCTGTTCGAGCTACAGAACGAAAATTACCTGGTGATTACCGACTACTTCTCAAAATTCTTTGAAATCACGAAGCTTTCCAGTACAACGAGTGCATCAACGATCAAGCATCTTAAACCACACTTTGCCAGGTATGGAATTCCAGAGGAAGTCATCAGTGACAACGGCCCTCGTTTAGGGATTGGGGATTGGGGAGGGGGCCGGCGACTGGGTGAGTGCGGATGGAACGCCTGCTTGATTGGTTGTTTTTGACAGTTCTTCATGGGGGCGGAAATCCAAAAACATGGATCTTTCGTGCAGGCGTTCCCTCCCCACTTCGCCTTTCCACTTTCCCCCTCCCCATAACGCCGCCACGCAGGCTATCAATTCAGCAGTGCAGAATTTTCTACCTTTGCCAAGACCTACCAGTTTAAGCATACTACGTCCTCGCCCAAATATCCCACTTCTGACACCATGTGACAATCACTCTTCGTACGCCATGAACAACTAATTTATTCATCAGGTGTAATCCGATATATATATATATATATATATATATATATATATATATATATATATATATATATATATATATATATATATATATATATATATATCGAAGTAATTAATTAATTGACTATTGATTGAGTTAAAGCTCAATCATCACAGGTAGAGCAATGGGAAAGTATCTCCCAACTGGATGACCATCACAGATGCTTCCAAGGCTTGGCATGAGCTAATCAAATGTGGTTGCATTCAGAAATGTTCCACAAGATGCAAGTGGAAATATAGAGCACTGTAATTGCAATGGACAGTATTCACATATGGGGCGCCAAATGTAAAAAAAATGTTTAGGACAAAAATGTGTTGATTTTACCATTATTTACCTATATAATACATTATTGGTAAACAATGTTTCCATCTGAGTTAAACAATCCATAGATTATTTATAAATAATCTATGGATTGTTTACAAACAATCCCTGGATGGTTTAGTGGAAAAGTATTATTTATTAAATAATCCAGGGATTGTTTATAAATAATCTAGGGATGGTTTAGTAAACCATGTATTATTTGCTAAATAATCCCTGGATTGTTTATAAACAATCTATGGATGGTTTAATAAACCATAGTTCGTCCATTAAACAATCCATGGATTGTTTATAAATAATCCAGGGATGGTTTAATAAACCATGAATTTTTGTTAAATAATCCAAGGATTATTTGCGCGCGCCAAATGTAAAAGAAAGATGGCTGCCCGCCAAATGTAAAAAAAATATGGCACACAGGAAAGAGCCTGGGTACAGCGTCCTGCGTGCCGGGGGGAGAAGTAAACAGTACCAAAAGACGCGAAACTTTGACTGTCCTTTTATCAAATATGAATTCATCGGGAAATAACGTAATACGAACGTCCTTTATGAAAAGGCTCATACAGTCCGTGTCAAACAGTCAATTCTCTAACACAGCAAGTAGAGCAGAAAGTCGTCCAAATCGTCGCAATGGAGGAACAGGCGGGAATCGTAATCTAGTTAGGAATATTAATGCCCGGTAAGAGCCATAACAAAATAATTGTGAAAAGAAAATTTTTTAATACTAAGTTTCGTTACTAAACTCGTAAATATTGGCGAAACATGCCGACTTTTACACACTAGGGTATCTGAACATATGGGTATTTCGCCTTATACCGGAAAAGAGTTTTCTCACACCGTTCTATCGAGCATTCTTGCGCACAAAACAATAGCCGGTCATGATGTTTCTTTTGATGACTTTTCTATTTTGTCCTTAGGCTCCACGCAATTCGAAGTCCTACTTCGCGAGAGTTTATTAATTTCTAAGTTTAAACCTTCTCTTAACGCCAACATTAGATCTTTTCCTTTAACGCTTTTCTAATTTATTCCTTCGTCGTGTTGTGTTAATCTGTGATGACACGTCCTTTGTTCTTCCGTCGTCTCGCTTTTAATTTCCCATGTAACATTTTGTCATTTCCTTTGTAACATCTATTTATATAACAGTTTAGTACTTTAGTTATATATGCCTCCTTCATTTATTCTAATCTGTCACTCTTTCTTTTCAAAATTATGTTGTTATGGCTCTTTTTAAAGCTATTTGCTGGCAAGTTGTGAGCTATTTAGTTGAGGTTTTTTCTGTGTAATACTTATTTACCAAGGCTAAGCTCCCGATAGCTGCACATTGGATTCGCCCGCAGCGTCTGTTTCATTGCCTTCAGCGTATATATTCGTTAGTACGCGCCAGTTCACTAAGTAATGGTGCCTCAGGACAACGTAAAGGTAATGGACAAAAAAACCGCAGAAATAACTTACAACATGAAAAATCTCGAAATAGTCATAGTAACAAAAAAGATTGTCATCATATGCATTTCATTCGTGTTGACAACTCGGCTTGTTATTGTCTGGAAGGACGACTTTCTGCTCTACTTTCTGTGTTAGAGCATTGGTTGCTCGACACGGACTGTATGAGCCTTGCGATTTCATGAAGGACGTTCGTAACGTTATTTGCCGATGAATTATTCATATTTGATAGTAAAAGGACAGTCAAAGTTTTGCGTCTTTTGCTACTGTTTACTTCTCCCCCCGGCACGCAGGACGCTGTACCCAGGCTCTTTCCTGTGTGCCATATTTTTTTTACATTTGGCGGGCAGCCATCTTTCTTTTACATTTGGCGCGCGCAAATAATCCTTGGATTATTTAACAAAAATTCATGGTTTATTAAACCATCCCTGGATTATTTATAAACAATCCATGGATTGTTAATAGACGAACTATGGTTTAATAACGGTTAAAAAATTAAAAATTAAAAAAAAAAAAAAAATGTTAAATTAAAATTTGTTTTATTAACGGCTAAACGGTTATATATAATACGTGTCTTAAAGCGCAACGGACTTCCTGTTGATGATCTAATAACAATTTTCAGAACATTAATTAGATCAGTCCTACAATATAGTTGCCCAGTTTGGCACTCGAGTCTCCCGATCTACTTATCTGAAAAAATTGAGAAAATTCAACGAAGAGCTCTTCGAATTATATATCCGTTCCAATCGTATAATGATGCTCTTTCAAATTCTGGTTGTCCGTCATTAGCGGAAAATAGACAACAGTTATCTCAAAAACTTTTCAAACAAATTAAATCAACTAGTGGTGATCGTCTGTCGTATCTTATACCAGAAACCGGATTACAGAAACATGGCCGGAAACTTCGAAACAGTGGAAATCTTGATAATTTTAAATGTAAAACAAAACGTTTTAAAGGCAGCTTCTTTCCAACTAATGTTAGTTACTATAACTCTAATAGATAAGCTTAAAAGATATATTATAGTAGTTATAGTTAGTTATAGTTAGTTGTAAACATATTTATATATATAGACATTGGATGTATTGATCCTTTTTTTATGTAAATGTAAAGTATTTCACCTACAGGTGCCATTTTACATATGAATTAAACCATCATTATTATTATTATTATTATTATTATTATTAAACCATCCATAGATTGTTTATTAACAATCCGGGGATTGTTTAGCAAATAATACACATGGTTTACTAAACCATCCCTAGATTATTTATAAACAATCCCTGGATTATTTAATAAATAATACTTTTCCACTAAACCATCCAGGGATTCCACTAAACCATCCATACTTTTCGATCCACTAAACCATCCATAGATTATTTATAAATAATCTATAGATTGTTTAACTCAGATAGAAACATTGTTTACCAATAATGGATTATATAGGTAAATAATGGTAAAATCAACACATTTTTGTCCTAAAGATTTTTTTTACATTTGGCGCCCCATATTCATAGGGAGTCGGTGAATGAACTCAGTTTCATGTGTAAATGATATAAATAACGTATTTTAATGGTCGAGATGAATCAACTTTTACTACGAGATTAAAAATTTGCAATATTGCTACGTTATGGAAATAAATTCATAAATTTGACACTCAATGATAATTCAAGAAAAATAATTTGTTTTATTAGATATTTGGATCAAGAAAACTGGGACCTATAGCACCTACTAAAATGGATTGGGTGCACGTTTTCATTTTCTGATCTATCTTTTTGGTTATAAAGTGTTGAACATTTAATGTTAAGCTTAAGCTGAGGTTCATTTTCGAGTAGGAGTGTATATTGGAGGACTGAGGCCAAGTAACACCCTTAAATCATTGTAAATTTGGTTTTGTATAATATAGCAAGTAAATATTATATCGTTCTTAAGATGGACGTGTGTAGTTGTGTCCATTTTCAACTGAATCTGACTTAATTTAATCTATTATAAGGTTAAATTGCACAAAACTCTCCGGGGCACCTAGTTTGGCTGTCTAAAAATAGCGTTTAGAGCCACTTTGGCATTGGGGTCTCGACCCTATCTTTTTAAGCACCTCAAACTCTATAAGATTGCCAACATGTAGTTTAAAACATGTAGTTTAATGAGTGAAATGCCAAATATTACTTATATATATATATATATATATATATATATATATATATATAGTCTATATTATTATATATATATATATATATATATATATATATATATATATATATATATATATATAATATATATATATATATATATATATATATATATATATATATATATATATATATATATAATATATATATATATATATATATATATATATATATATATATATATATATATATATATATATATTATATATATATATATATATATATATATATATATATATATATATATATATATATATATATATATATATATATATATATATATATATATATATATATATATATATATATATATATATATATATATATATATATATATATATATATATATATATATATATATATATATATATATATAGTCTATATAGTCTATAGTATATATATATAGGCTCAAAATTTTGGCCGAGGGTTCGATCTTTTTGAGATGACGGTACTCGACGCGGTCAGGGCCTGGAGCTGAGTTTGTGTTGGAGCTCAGTTTCCTACTGACTTCCTCGGCTGAGGGGACGGCGAAGAGACCCTCGTCCACTTCTACGACCGGGACATGTGCGGCTAAGGCATGTTCGAGGACGGTGGTGTTGCACGGTTTGTGCGAGAAGATCTCACGGAAGAAGTCTTCAGCTTCTGCAACGGAGCCGGTGAAGACCGACGGGACACTACCGAAGGCGTTACGGAGGTCTAACCAGGCCACGTAGATGTCTTTTTGCAGCCGACGAGCGTCTCCAACGAGAGATTGGAGGAGGAATGTGTGTTCATAACATCCCTCGCTGGGACGAGCACTTTTCTGCTCGGTCGAAAGGAGGTCATTTTCGATGGCCCATATATGAGGACAGACGTTTCGCCAGGACGCCCATCAGGAGCTTGTATAGGCACGACATGAGTGCTATTGGTCGGAAGTTGGAGGTGTCGTTCGTGGCACCTTTCTTGTGGATAAGGATGGTTAGGGCCGATATATATATATATATATAGACCCCGAAAAATAGTTTATGGTATTAAACTTACCAAATACTTTATATCGAATATAATCAATATTACACGAAGCTCCAATGGCATCAACAATACATTCAAATTTATCCAAGGGACCTATGTTATTTACGGTGACACTTTGTGTGAAAACTTCAGTGAGCTTTCTTGAATCTTCATAGAAGCTTTTAAATGTTTTCCCATTTCTCCAAAATCTCATTCTTGTAATATAAGGAATAGATCCAATAATATTTTTAGTCTTCGCACGACCCTCGCACCACAACGTGCCATTCGTATTATTTAACACATACGGATATGGTAATGCTTTAAAGCTGATCCATGGTTGACGGGCATCTTAAACACAAAAAGCAAACGAATATTTCAAGCTTAGAATGTGATTGTGCGTAATATATATTATATATAAGAATTGACGAAACATGGACCATTGTCAAGCTCAATTCCTCAGAAAATATATCTGAGTCCTTGACAGGAATCGAACCTGTAACCTTCTGATAGTAGGCAGATGATACATGGACGATCGACTCACCGGCAATCAGAAGCTTTACAGGTTCGATTCCTGTCAAAGAATCTTTTTCTGAAGATATATATGAGCGTGACGATCGTTGATATATCGTCTGTCCACTCCAAGCTCTCCCACATTCACTAGAGTAGGGTATATATTAACACATCCAAGCATTACTGATATTATTACTACCGCGTAGGTCGTACATATATACTATAGTCAATCGAATCAGTACATCATTCTAACCTTTGCTCCCCATCTGAGTCTCGGTAGTTACAGTAGCTCGATGATTAGAGGCTGAGCCTAATTTACATTTTCATGATTTTAATAAATGAACCCTATTCCTACTTTTTACGCATTTTTAAGATGTTATTTTATAAAAGTAATAGAAAACATTTTTACCTGTTTCCATATATATATATAGAAACACTCGTGAAAGTTTGAGAGAAATCGAATAACAGCTAGTATACAAAAACGCTCTTCGGGCTGGTCTTCCTACCGGCGATTCTATAACTATATGGAATTACGCAGAAAATGTTGTAGTTTTTTAAAACTAAAACTAATACTAAAACTAAAACTAAAATTAAAACTAAAACTAAAATACGAGGCGAAAGTCTTAGGCCAAAATTAGGAAACTCCAAATTGCGTGCATAGTAGTATTATAACCATACATCAAGCGCGGGGTTGTTGCGTAACGTATTTCTAGTAATGTGACGTAAGTTTTCGTCGCAGGCAGTTAGGATTTATTAGCTAGCCTTTGCATTTTAAACATGATACTACATAACTGGGTGGAGGCGATTTCAGATACCTTGAAGCAGATCCACCCCAGTACTTTCATTATTTTACACGGCCAATTTGCCTACTCGCAGGCTATGAGGGATATCAAAGATCTACAATTTATATAATTTTTTTCCAAATAGTCTAAGAAAAGCGCGTTGCGTGGACAAAGTTGCGATATAAATCCAGACAATCAATAGTAAGGTCCATTTCCCATCTTTTCAAGCGAAGGCCATTGCTCGTGGATTTCGAGTTTCGTAATATATGTATAGCTCAAAATAAAGAAAAACTGGAATACTAAAGAAAAGCAAAGTGAAGCTGATGTAAAACTGTTTCTCGATTTATATTCTGGAATTGTAACCATAGTTAATTTAGAACAATGAAAATCGTTTATATGAGTTAATACACAAGCTTGCGCACGAAGCACGTGGTGGTCGTGGATTCCAAATGCTTTTGTCTTCTTGTAGATTGTGAATTTCGTTGTTGTTTGGAGCTCGTAATCTCTTACAAGAGCGCTTCAACTGTTGTGTCGACGTAGTCATAAATATTTACTCGAACATATATATATATGGATGGCCATCCATATATTAACTATGTTCCATCTTAGCGCATATTCAAATCAGGCGCCCGGCCTGATTTGAATATGACCGTATAAAATAATGAAAGTACTGGGGCGGATCTGCTTCAAGGTATCTGAAATAGCCTCCACCATATAACTGAAGACGATCGTACTATCAGTGTGATGATTATATTCAGCGCCAATAAGGCATGCTTAAAAAACATATATTCCAATATCTTCCAGAGATTTTACCCAAGTCGCTTAAACTTTCAAGTGATATTTATCATAAAGTAGGTAATAATTTGCAGTAATAATTTTCGTTTCCATGACAAGAAGGTCGCATGACTCTCAGGCGGCCATATTGGATGAACAAATAAAAGCTTCTTGAGGCACGCGAATACATATAATGTAAACAAATAAACAGACTAATTCGATGCAAATAGTTATCCAGTTTGTCATGCTACTGTAAGTTACCACGTTGTATAACTTTACTGTAAATGCAAAATTTTAATTAGGGTATTTGTTTGCTAAATGTTGATGTTCATTCATGTATTCAAGAAGGTTCCAGTTTTCATCCAATATAATCGCCAATGAGTCACGTGACATTGTTGTTATGGGAACAAAATTGTAAATTAGTTCCTACTGTATGATGAATATGTTTGGTAAGTTTGACTTAGTTTGGACAACATTTCTGGAAAACAGAAAATTTCAGTCTTCGAGTCAAGAGCCATACCTTAGCTTCAGTGAGTACATATTGTGCTTACCTGGTGCAGTATAGTTCGTTAAGCATATGTTCGATGTAACAACTGTTCCAGAAAATGTTAATGCAAAAATTAACACAAGTATGGTCGACATACTAAGAAGTCCATATCTTGTGCTTTTCATTCTGATTTATATCGGCGCAAAAATTTCTATATAAGATAAAAAAAATTTGTTTGATATTACTTTAGGATCCAAACCAGTCAATTACGTATGTGTTGTTGCCAGAGTATCCGAGAAACGATCCCCAAGAGAGTAATAAAAAAGACTTGTGCAAAAAATTATAGTAATAACAAGAGAACTTCAGAGAGCAAAAGAGAGCGTGTAATTTAAAAATGTCAAGCAATTCGGCAACTATAGTGTTGTTAAGAGCCGTATTTTGTAGCTTTCTCGCTAATTTCTGCAATCCTTACCTTCACATCAACGGTGAGGGCAATTTCAGTTCCGGAAGAGCACCTCGTCCCAGGGTGTTTAACCGAGTGGAGACTAGTTTCTAAATAATATTTCTGCCCTGCTAGGTTATCCTCACTCTTAGATTACCAATAATCGGCAATTCTCAACGGACCCCCCTTTTGGAGGCACGAGGGAAAATTTTGGAGGTCATAAGTTACTTTTACAGCACTATTTTGATTTTTTTTAACTTGAATTATATAAAGCTCCAAATTTATAAAATTTGCGAAAGGGTTTGTCACGATCTTGTTACGTTGTCCACGATCTTGTTTCAATTTCATGCATATGTTCCTCCGCCGATGGGACTGACAAATTTCCGTGCGCGACCGGAAGGCTCTGGGAACAAGATTGGTGCACGGCCATCTTGTTTTATACGAATTTTTCGAGCACGATGCCACGATTTGATATTTTGCTAGATTGGGTGGAATACTTGAGGTTAATATGGATAAAAGAAAACTGTGCCCACCTAATTTACAGTTCCAAATTACCAAACGTTTTCTCAAACAATATTAAAATGCAAGTCTAATCTCATTTGGACCAAATGTTTCTTAAAAATAAGACTTTCGTTTTTGCTCAAGTGTCCTCAAAATGCAGGAAATGCCGTTTTAGAGACCCAAATTTCAAAAAAAGTGCATGCCCCCGGACCCCCCTAGAGCATCGTCGTTACTGTTGTGAAAACGACCCCCCTTTCAAAAATTCTGGTTGCGCGCTTGTTTTGACATTGTGACAACTTCATGAAATGAGCTGAATTAGCGCAAAAATTCAAAGTGCTGTAACCAGAGCCGTACGTCATTCTTTTCAGAGCAGTTTGGCTCCTCCCACCGGTGTCCACAATCTCTCGCCATCACATTTTACGCGACGGGCAGACTGTTCGAGCATTGAGATGGGTGGCGTGTTTCAGTGACGTTACTTTGGGCTCTGACGGCTCAAGGAACGCATTCGATTTGCACAACATCTTCGTCACGCTCCTTAGTGGATGCCGACAGACCAGAGAAAAAGACTTCCTCCCAGTCATCATTTAACTCCATGCAAGTTTATGGAGCAGTATTTACGTCGATAGCTTCCGAGACTGAAACAGGATCAGGAACGACACTAGAATCACTTAGCAAGGTATGCACCTGGGGGTCATGATCAGATTCCAGATGTGAAAACGGATCAACGTTGCTCTGCTGCGGGGGAAGTGACATGACGTTTCCATCCGATGAGAGAAAACCGGATTTGGCAAAACTTTTTTGATCATAGATTCAGCCACACGTTCCCAACTATTGATTTACACACCTCAGCAGCAGATGAACATACAACAACTTTGCTCACTACGTGGGTGAGCATGAGCTTTGTGTATTTCAGCTTAAAGGCTTGAATTATCCCAAGGTCGAGGGGTTGAAGCATTGACGTACAATTAGGCGGGCAAAACACAATCTTAATGTGGTCATACTTTCCTTTCATATCAGGAGGGTGGCAAGGGGCATTGTCAAGAAATAAAATCACATTCCTTTGCTCGTGTGTCAGTTTTCTATTAAGCTTGCATTAAAATTTCGTCAAGAATGCTGAAATCCACCCAGGCTTTTGACTGATTGAAGTAGGTGCAGGGTATGTGCGACTTATCCGCGATTCCTTTAAAGCAACGTGGTTTAGCTGACTTTAGTGCCAATGACGATAGGGTTCTCTCTGTCATCTATTTACAAAAAACGAGTATGACGTTACCCTCTCTTTTGACTTCTTTCCTCCAGTACTCAAGTAGGGATCTATTTGGTAGTGCTCGAAAGAACTGCCCTGTTTCGTCCATGTTTAAAATATTTTCTGGGGAGTAACCTTCGCCGCGCGCTACGAAGGCTCTGGGAACGAGATCGATACGTATTATAAAAGTTCATACGTAGTATAAAATATAGAAACTTACTAGTTTGCTGCTCTCGAAAAACAGTTTATTTAAAACCTCGTTGCCTTCGTCGTCCATATTTTTTCGAATTCAGTGAAAATGTGAGCACGAGCAGGATCATGATGGATAATGATGGATCATTTTCCGCTAGTCCTACTCTGTGACAGCATGAAAGATCGAGAGAACGAGGACTAGGAACTAGTCTGAATGGTTACGTAGACGAAATACGTTCGCAATCAACCTCGTTGGTTCGCAATGCGTTTTAATTGTGAGGCATTTCAAACTCTGAAAAGCTGCATCGCTATTCATTAGATACCTTATGCTTCGTATATATATTAGGGCACATGAGATAAAAATAGCTAAGGGACCTGTCATTATTTATGATCGGGGTGGGGGTCGACGAGAAATAGATTTTTTCATGGAAAATTTTTACCCATCCACATTAAGATCAGAAATTTTACCGACCCAACCATTTATGGGTAAAGAAAATCTTTTACCCAACCCAAGAAGAAAAAGTTAGATAAAACCCTGGGATTGTCGATACAAGTCTTAATACTGTAACTTTCAGATTATTCTCTCTAATATAAAAGATAAAGATAAAGCCCAATTCTCAGCATATCGTTGATACAAGTTTTAACTGTGCTGTAACTTTCAGATTATTATCTCCCTATACAGAGCAGGAATTCAAAGAACACAAGGAGAGGAATACAATAACAAATGCTAATGTGCAATGATGACGAAGGAGTACTGGAGATGATAACAAAATTTTAAATAATGAGCTCTTAATTTGTTTGTGTAAATCAGTAGTCATGAAAATTTTGCTACCCAACCATTCAGATAAGTCATTATTTTTTACCTAACCATTTAGGCCTTAGCATTTTCAGTTACCCAACCATTTTCTCTTAGGCCCCACCCCGGCCATGAATAATGACCGGTCCCTAAATATTGGAGGTATTTTGGCCAAATGAGGTGAGAAATATAGCCTTTAACTTTTAGTTCTGTTTAAGGGAAAAAATCGTGTTTTATCTAAAGTGCCTATGCAATGAAAATCCCCGTTTTTTATGGTTGTGTTTGCAAGAACAGTTAAAATAATGAAGAATGGCTTTTACAGTTCTTTCATTTGTCATCCCGTTCTTGAGTTATTACGTTTTACGTAATTTGAACTATGACGTCATAAGTATGACATGTATTGTAACAAAACTGAAAATCATGCATATCTTTGGATTTCATTTAACTAAATTGACTCAAACTTTGTAGACTTACTCAGCCAACAAAACTAAACATTATTATGAGTAATAAAACGTGTTGTGCTGCGTAGGCAGTGTAGAAATACAAAATCAAATATCTAAAAAGTTGGTGTAGTGCTGAAATAGCGTGTAAGTGGTCTAACGTTTCGAGCGAAGGTCCTTCGTCAGAGAGTGAAACATAAAGTGAAATAATAACAGAATGAGAATTTTATAGATATGAGACTTTTATGGTTTGGTATGGTTGCCATGGAAACAGATTAATTCACAGTCCCCCTCTTCCTTCAAAATTGTTCTTTGTGTTCAACAATATGTACAGCCACTTTGGGCTTTTAACAAGTTGGCATCGTTTTTGTTCAATTTTCAATACAACAGGAAAGTTTAAAACGAAAAACATTAACGAACAATGAACAAAAACGGAAAAAATCCATGTTTAAATAAAAGAAGCCTGTAAACTAATCTGTTGCCAGGGAAACCATATCTAAACCATATCAATGTTTAGTTTTGCGGACTGAATAAGTCTAAAAGAACGAGAAGTTTTGCACAATGCCATGTTATATACTTATGACGTCATAGTTCAAATTACATAAAACGCAATAACCCAAGAACGGGACGACAAATGAAAGAACTGTAAAATCCATTCTTCATTATTTAAACTGTTCTTGCAACTACAATCATAAAACACTGGGGTAAATTTTCATTGCGTAGGCACTCAATCTACTTCCGGCTTTGAATCGCAGGTATTTCAATTCGGTCTGAATATTAAGCTTGTCTTTCTTCGAAAGCTACGAATAAAAACAGTGTTTATAAATTGAAGAAGGAGACTAATATAGTAGGTCGAAACAATCAGTATGTACGTTTAGTTTTGATGGTAAATAGCTCCAATAAATTAAAACTACACTGTGAAATATATCAATCACTGAATACATTGTTTACATATGGCTTTAGAAATTAGATACAACAAATGATAAATTAATTAAGAAACTATTAAAGTCAAACCACAGTTAGTAGAAGGTCAAACAATGTCAAATCTGTTTCGCAGTTGCGTCGCCCACTAAATTGTAGAATACCCGTCGACTTTCGTTATTCGACACTCGCATCGCGGATCCATCTTCGTTCTATTTTAAAACCCCATTTAATTTGATAACAATCAACAACTACACGCAATATAAACCTTCGATATTATATTTAAAGACATTTTAGAGCATCCTGGTTTGTATTTCTGCCTTTAAATGCTCGCTTTAGTGTAATATCTATAACGAAGAGAGGTACCACTTACCAGATGTAGAGTGTTTGATCGCCTGAATACAGCACATTATGAAGGCATATTGTCTACAGCTATGTCAGTCTTCCTTTCCAGCGATTTGATGTCTCAATTGAATATCTCTGGAACTGTTTTGTGTCTACTGACGTAGGAAGCAATTATGGGAGTGTTGTTTTGGCACTTACGTCACAACCAAACACGTTCCGGAAGATTCACCGAGTAGGCTTCTTCCTTCGCTTATTTAGTCCGACATTTTGGTCAGCTTCTTGTGTGTAAATGTCAAGTACTATACGAATTTGAACGAAGAGTGTGTCGGTGTGTTTGCAATGACCGACATTTTTGGCCAGGCGCTATATTTTGTGTTTCAGTGGTCGACTCATGTGGTTTAAATTTAATAGAGATACTGCCAGGTAATTTGAAAATCGCTTAATGTTTTAGCCGAAATAAAAAATAGAAACTTATAAAAATCTCAGAACGGACTCATTGCGTATAATTCGCCGCGGAACTAAAATAATTATCCAACACGGGGTTTTTCAATTAACATCCTGCTAGAATGTACGTGTGCATGCTGATTGTGCTAGAAATGTATAAATGTATCAATTAAAACAGAACGAGTCGATAGACATATTAGCAACAGAACGATAGATATGTTATGTATTACCTCGTTCTTTAAAAAATTTCTATTTTTATTCAGAAAATTAAGCGGGGTTTTTAAAAGAACCAGGTAATACATAACATATAATAATAATAATAATAAGACGTATTACAACAATATATTCTAAAAAAAACATATCATACCTACATATCTACCGTTTACATATCTACCTTTCTGTTGCTAATATATGTTTGGAACCTCGTAACATGAAATTATAACCTGCTAACGTAAAAGCGCACTGCCAATTACGATGGCCTTCCCGCCCGCCTAATCGAGCGCGGACGAACCTCTGGCAACGGCCGACACAAAATATCGCTCGTTGAGGCACAAAAATATACTATTGATCTGCCCGTTGTGTGGGAGCCCGTTGAGGCACTAATATTTATCTGCCCTGTCGTTATTCGTGTTGTGAATAGATCATAGCGTAGTGTTGATTCAAATGTCATTGCTGAGCGACCTTCGTGCATGCGAGAGCTCAGAGGCTCTGTGATACTATAATACTGAGGGAATTTATTAAAACGCTACATTGTTTTCGAAATAAGTAATAGGAAACAGTGTCGCAGTTATGAAACCAAAAAAGAAACCGCTTCTTACTTTTCAAATGATTAATATAGAAACCTTTCCGGAAAGGAAAGATTATTTAACAAAAAACTTCCAGAGCACTATATTCGCACGAATAACACGAGCACTTCGCAAATATCTGGCGATGGTTGCCGAGTAAGACGTATGGTAAGTGACCCAAGACAATCAAGCAAGATGCGCCGCACTGATATACCGCTTCGCGGTAGCCACAGAAAAAGTTAAACTTGATGTTTTGTTGTTTTCTCGAAAAACTCCTCAGAGGCAGCACTTCCCTAACGATATAGTAACTCGTATTTTTATATAAACTATCATAGTATCTATATCTACAATATCTATCACTAAAAGGTCAATGTGCTGCCGAAATAATGTGTAGGATATGTCACGTCTTGAGCGAAAGATAATGAAACGTAAAGTCAATAATTCTAACGCAAATGATATAACTCACTGTTATTATGAGGCAGAACGTTCAAGCTATTTGTCTTCTCACTGAAATATGATACAACTTCCTCATTGACTATTGACAGTACTGTGTCAATACTGAACCGGATGAAGTAAATCAGCACACGTAAGACATGACGTTGGACAAAAACGATCCGGAATAATTAGCGGGCTCATTAGTATATCTTCGAAGGTTTATGGTGGTATATTACAAGTAATATTTGGCATTTCACTCGATTAAACTACATGTTCGAAGGATTTATGGTGAAGGAAAATTTCGAGTGTTGGAATATATACATTTTTTGATTTTAAGACAAACGAAATCGGTGGCATGACGTACGAGGTTGTATATCTGATACAAAATTCCGCTGATTTACATAAACTTTTCGTTCGATTTTCTCAGCGAAAATCATTTAATATATTTAGGATTTTCGATGAATACGAACGTTAAAGTGCTTATGCAGCCAAATTTTAGGTATTGCTTTTATTCGTTTAATAAATTCGCCAAACTTTTGCGGTTATTTCCCTGTAATCAGAACGCAAATTGGTCCAGTAGAACTAATTTTATGACTGTTTGAAATCTCAAAATCTTCGAAATGCGATACGAACTTTGCGCGCATCATTTCTTGTGCTGTGACGTCATAACGAGGACACGCTTATTCGACTTGGCGAGATACAACATGGCGAGTACATCGAGTGCTTTACATAAAACGCGTAAACACGGAGGTAGAACGTGTGTTGCTGGTCGCCCTGGTCGTGTAAGTTGCCAAAATAGTCAACATACATCAGGTATATCTACCTATATATTCCCAAACGAGGAAAAGGACTGTAAAAGAAGGAAACAGTGGGAGTGCTTTGTTCGAAAACACAGGCCGAATTTTACATCTTCGCGCTCATCTGTTTTGTGTTCCGCGCATTTTGAAGAGAGTTCGTTCACCACAAATTTGGAAATCGCTACTTCTCTTGGCATGAAGAGGAAATTAAATCATGACGCTGTTCCCACAATCGACGTGGCAGGAGTTGCTGAACTTGCGACTTCTCCTGGAGTTTCAGATCGCAAGCGCAGACAGGTAAACTGACACTTCATAATATAAATATTCATAAGGCCATATTATAATACATAAATAATACGTGTTCCCTTGCTTGTTTGATTCTGTTCTGTTCGAGTAAGTTTTAAAATGCGTTTCAATTGATTCTATAGATAATTCGCCGCAGCAAGAAAGTGTTGCCCAAAAAAATATTGCCGAGCGAGTCGGACTCATCAGATCAGACTTCTGATGAGTCCGACTCGCTCGGCAATATTTTTTTGGGCAACACTTTCTTGCTGCGGCGAATTATCTATAGAATCAATTGAAACGCATTTTAAAACTTACTCGAACAGAACAGAATCAAACAAGCAAGGGAACACGTATTATTTATGTATTATAATATGGCCTTATGAATATTTATATTATGAAGTGTCAGTTTACCTGTCTGCGCTTGCGATCTGAAACTCCAGGAGAAGTCGCAAGTTCAGCAACTCCTGCCACGTCGATTGTGGGAACAGCGTCATGATTTAATTTCCTCTTCATGCCAAGAGAAGTAGCGATTTCCAAATTTGTGGTGAACGAACTCTCTTCAAAATGCGCGGAACACAAAACAGATGAGCGCGAAGATGTAAAATTCGGCCTGTGTTTTCGAACAAAGCACTCTCACTGTTTCCTTCTTTTACAGTCCTTTTCCTCGTTTGGGAATATATAGGTAGATATACCTGATGTATGTTGACTATTTTGGCAACTTACACGACCAGGGCCACCAGCAACACACGTTCTACCTCCGTGTTTACGCGTTTTATGTAAAGCACTCGATGTACTCGCCATGTTGTATCTCGCCAAGTCGAATAAGCGTGTCCTCGTTATGACGTCACAGCACAAGAAATGATGCGCGCAAAGTTCGTATCGCATTTGAGATTTCAAACAGTCATAAAATTAGTTCTACTGGACCAATTTGCGTTCTGATTACAGGGAAATAACCGCAAAAGTTTGGCGAATTTATTAAACGAATAAAAGCAATACCTAAAATTTGGCTGCATAAGCACTTTAATAATAACACGCATTCGTATCACCACAGGTGGCCCAAGCTCATGCGCCAATGTGTGTTTATATTGGAATTTATTCGATTTGTCAAAATTAGAGGATATTTTCATCTATTATTTGCAGTTTATTGTTACAATATATAAATGAAATAATGTGTATTTATATCTACCATAAGGTGTATGTGTCTTTCATTGCAAGTTTGGTGAGATTTAGGACAGTTGCAGTGTAGCCTGCGAGCAGGCTCTCTGCGGGTAAGGGCGGCATGGCGACATTAATGCAAATATAATCGTTTATAATCAAACATTATACCTATGAATACTCAACAAAATAAACATTTATAAACCTTGTTGTTCCACTTACATGTTTATTGTGTCGTAATATTCGTCCTTGTGAAACATGGCGCCATTCTGTTCATTATAATTCAAACCCGTTGCTCGACCCGCTTGGCGGTATACTAATAATAGACGAAGGTAGGTAACTGCCGCTCTCCGATCGACACAAATTCACCACGATAATGGCCATAAAATCATTCCAAATGCTTCCATCGGCGCCAAACTTGGGCAGCACCATGTCAGATAGTTCCTTCAACTAACCAACGAACAAAATTTCCGCCTTTACACTCAACTTTTGAATAAAGCGAAGAAGTTTCAAACCACTTTCACGTCTGCATATGCCTGTGCCAGTTCGTCGCAACACCAACTGTCACGCGTGACGTATTTCCCGATTTATCCCGACTCTCCCCTCCAAGGCACGTAACAAAAAAACTACTGTTGAATCAGGTTTTTGTTACGTGCCTTGGAGGGGAGGGTCGGGATAAATCGGGAAATACGTCACGCGTGACAGTTGGTGTTGCGACGAACTGGCACAGGCATATGCAGACGTGAAAGTGGTTTGAAACTTCTTCGCTTTATTCAAAAGTTGAGTGTAAAGGCGGAAATTTTGTTCGTTGGTTAGTTGAAGGAACTATCTGACATGGTGCTGCCCAAGTTTGGCGCCGATGGAAGCATTTGGAATGATTTTATGGCCATTATCGTGGTGAATTTGTGTCGATCGGAGAGCGGCAGTTACCTACCTTCCTCTATTATTAGTATACAGCAAACGGGTTCGAAGTATAATGCGGCAGAATGGCGCCAAGTTTCACAAGGAAGAATATTACGACACAATAAACATGTAAGTGGAACAACAAGGTTTATAAATGTTTATTTTGTTGAGTATTCATAGGTATAATGTTTGATTCATTATAAACGATTATACTTGCATTAATGTCGCCATGTCGCACTGCAACTCGCCCGCCCCAACCCGCAGAGAGCCTGCTCGCAGGCTACACTGCAACTGTCCTAAATCTCACCAAACGAGTAGACACATACACCTTATGGTAGATATAAATACACATTATTTCATTTATATATTGTAACAATAAACTGCAAATAATAGATGAAAATATCCTCTAATTTTGACAAATCGAATAAATACCAATATAAACACAAATTGGCGCATGAACTTGGGCCACTTGTGGTATCACTTGCTAATTTTCGCGTCCGTGTTAGTATCGGATATACAATCTCTCGCCTTTGGCTCGTGCTTGTATCCGATACAACACTTGAACTGAGTATCACCTAATTATAAAAACAGGTTTTAACTAAAGGCTTTAAGACTATTATGTAAAAGTGTTATATGTAGATTAAATATACGCTTTTAAATACGCATATACGCTTTTACACATTGCTGAGATAAAAGATCGCCGGAAACGATCTGTGCGTATATATTTGGGAGATTATATCAGCGCAAGATTGTATCCTGATAAGATATTTGTATCTGGTGTCATGCTCAAGTGGAAGAAGGCTAGTGAGACTATATCAGTTGGGCAATATGTTATATATTATTAAACAGTTTGGTACAGAGTTAATTCTTGGCGCCCAGTACACAATGTTGTTAAACCAAAGCGACGTAGACTATAGCTATAAACTTCGCACGTTAAAGAAAATTGACACAGACAATATATAGCTAAACTGCTAAAGTGTTTACTTATTACTTGGGCTACCCCCTGTGGGGTAGCACCAAGTCTTAGAATGGGCTGCACTTCTGTATTTTTATTATTTTTATTATTTTTATTTTTCTGGTCAACAAAATGCAACTAATTCCCATCTAGCAAACTGACGTGATCTTATTTCGTTGTTCTTTATTCTCATGACGTCATGACTGTTTCAGTGTTTATTCTTCTGACTGTTTCAGTGATGAAAACGAGCGCTGACCTTATATTCATCCACGCTTCTTTGGTCGCCATTGCCATTGATCAACTTCAAGACTCTAGCAAATTTGTGATAAGATTGATAAGGAATGTGGCTGGCAAGTATATTAATAATAAACATGCTCACACTACTTACAATCGCAGACACCGATAGCGGTAGACCTACACTAAAAGTAAAAGATGAGCGATTTCGAAACAGGTTGTTCCGCGGTCTCCATTATTATCGTACGCTGATGTGTACTCGATCAAATCTATGTTTACATGTTTTATTGAATCGATCAAACTGTTTAAATGTGCTACTAAATTGTACTGAAATATGTTGCTCAATTGCTGTAAATGGAAGAATGAAGAACATTGATGAAGTGATAAATGAAGTGACAGGCACTATAAAACATGCTGATGCTGTTGTGATATAATACCCGACGCGGCAATGTTATTTTTTGAAGGTCTTCGTGTGTCAAAATTTATATAAAAAACAACGGCAAGGTATACGAAACATATCTGTTACGAAATTACATCGGTTTAATGGACATTAGAGCATCAAATCATCGGGTAAACAACGAATAGATCTTGAAGCCATGTCCTTTGATTTTAGAGACGAGTCTCGCTTTAATCGCTAATACGCATTTTCTCATATAACATCTGATCTTCACATTTTAAGTAGACGAAACCTACAGCGTTCGATTCGCCAGATTCAAGTGATCATTTCGATATAGAATTGATTTAAATCGGACAAAAACACAATATTTCATGATTAATATTACAGAGTTTCACGGGATAAATGTCAACACAGTATAATTAACAAGACGCCCGCTAGGCGTTAACTCGGGCTACTTGAGGTTGTGGCTTGTTGAAAGACATAATATTGTAGGCAAATTCAGTGATTTGAATTCAATATACACAAATCTATAGTTGTAGGTACAATGGTACATGTAATGATACAGCTGTCAGTGCAGGGGTGGTTAAATTTTCCATCATTACAAACCCATAACATAGTGTTGGCCAATGGCTTTGATTATATGAAGGTGAGTTGGCTCAGTATCCAAGCTGGCTTACTGAGAAGTCTGCCCCACCAAATGAGCCATCCTGTTTGCTGACCTAATCCAGTTCTAGTCAACAGGGTCAACCTGGCAAGCGAACCGGCCTGTGCTCATGTAATAAGAATTCATATGGTCAGTCCGGCAAACAGGTTCAGTTTGAGCAAGCATTAAATCAGTTAATCTTTTTCTCAGTGTATAAGGCATGGCAGTAAATCAAACCATGCATTTAGCTGGCAGTAGCAAGGTCAAACAACAACAAACTCTTTACTCCTTGATCTTGATAGTTGGTATAGGTGTCAGAGATTTATATACTGTGTGTTCATTTGTAAGCATTTGTGTATAATAATACATGTATGAACAATCGATACAAACTTACTGATAACCCAGAACATTTTGGAGCCCCATTTAAGCTTACAGGTAAAATATCGAGTGAAACAGGGTTACTCAATGGCAACAATGAGTGTCAGAGATTTATATATTGTACGTTCATTTATAAGCATTCGCATATAATATGAACAATCGATACAAACTTACTGATAACCCAGAACATTTTGGAGCCCCATTTAAGCTTACTGGTACAATATCAAGTGAAACAGGGTAATTAATTCGATATATAGCAACATTGCATACTTTAATAATAGTATATCTACTTGGTATAATATGAAACAATAAACTGTAGCATCGACTGTATTTTGTATAATTACATAACAATAAACAATACAGGCAACAAAGCTTATAAAAATATTACAGTTACCTCAGAACAGTTAACATATTTCCATACAGCATTCATATGCAAGCATTCATATGTTGAGTCTCATATTAAATTATTAAACATTTAGTAGACAAAAAGCGTATGGAAACATATAATTTGATCGAGTACAGGCACAGGTGGCCCAAGTTCATGCGCCAATTTGTGTTTATATTGGTATTTATTCGATTTGTCAAAATTAGAGGATATTTTCATCTATTATTTGCAGTTTATTGTTACAATATATAAATGAAATAATGTGTATTTATATCTACCATAAGGTGTATGTGTCTACTCGTTTGGTGAGATTTAGGACAGTTGCAGTGTAGCCTGCGAGCAGGCTCTCTGCGGGTTGGGGCGGGCGAGTTGCAGTGCGACATGGCGACATTAATGCAAGTATAATCGTTTATAATGAATCAAACATTATACCTATGAATACTCAACAAAATAAACATTTATAAACCTTGTTGTTCCACTTACATGTTTATTGTGTCGTAATATTCTTCCTTGTGAAACTTGGCGCCATTCTGCCGCATTATACTTCGAACCCGTTTGCTGTATACTAATAATAGAGGAAGGTAGGTAACTGCCGCTCTCCGATCGACACAAATTCACCACGATAATGGCCATAAAATCATTCCAAATGCTTCCATCGGCGCCAAACTTGGGCAGCACCATGTCAGATAGTTCCTTCAACTAACCAACGAACAAAATTTCCGCCTTTACACTCAACTTTTGAATAAAGCGAAGAAGTTTCAAACCACTTTCACGTCTGCATATGCCTGTGCCAGTTCGTCGCAACACCAACTGTCACGCGTGACGTATTTCCCGATTTATCCCGACCCTCCCCTCCAAGGCACGTAACAAAAACCTGATTCAACAGTAGTTTTTTTGTTACGTGCCTTGGAGGGGAGAGTCGGGATAAATCGGGAAATACGTCACGCGTGACAGTTGGTGTTGCGACGAACTGGCACAGGCATATGCAGACGTGAAAGTGGTTTGAAACTTCTTCGCTTTATTCAAAAGTTGAGTGTAAAGGCGGAAATTTTGTTCGTTGGTTAGTTGAAGGAACTATCTGACATGGTGCTGCCCAAGTTTGGCGCCGATGGAAGCATTTGGAATGATTTTATGGCCATTATCGTGGTGAATTTGTGTCGATCGGAGAGCGGCAGTTACCTACCTTCCTCTATTATTAGTATACCGCCAAGCGGGTCGAGCAAACGGGTTTGAATTATAATGAACAGAATGGCGCCATGTTTCACAAGGACGAATATTACGACACAATAAACATGTAAGTGGAACAACAAGGTTTATAAATGTTTATTTTGTTGAGTATTCATAGGTATAATGTTTGATTATAAACGATTATATTTGCATTAATGTCGCCATGCCGCCCTTACCCGCAGAGAGCCTGCTCGCAGGCTACACTGCAACTGTCCTAAATCTCACCAAACTTGCAATGAAAGACACATACACCTTATGGTAGATATAAATACACATTATTTCATTTATATATTGTAACAATAAACTGCAAATAATAGATGAAAATATCCTCTAATTTTGACAAATCGAATAAATTCCAATATAAACACACATTGGCGCATGAGCTTGGGCCACCTGTGGTACAGGTTCTCGAAATCGTAGACCAACCCGTTTCAAAAGCGATCTGGATTGTGAGCGTATATAAGATCAAGATACTTGCCAGCCACATCAAAGATTTTCAGTGAAGAGCACTCGAAGAAAGTTGTCAGATCAAATGAGAAATATACGCAGTGTTTTCAGTTTCGCAAAGGTGGAAAGCCTGGGTAAGAGGTTGATCGGGATGATGCAATAATTAGCCTCCCTAAAAACGACTGCGGGGGGCAAAATTGTTTTGGGGATAACTTCACTGCGCATGTGTAGTAATCCCACATTCATAGTCTCGCTCACTAGTCTACTAATTTAGTCAACAATGATGCAATAATTGCCATTAATCAACATTGCCAAAAAAACAAAAAAAACAGAGCCCTTTCTAAGACTCGTGCTCTCCCCAGTGTTTCCACTTTGCAGGAAATTTCCTGATTTTAAGGAAATGATCAGGATGAGGTAAAATCTCAGGAAATCGAGAAAATGTTTTGGAAATGTGAAATTTTTAGTCTAGTCATGTGAACTTTCAGCTTTTCTTCAGTTGATTTCCCCCCAGCCGCAAATTCAATCGACATTTGCTAATTTTTATGATCGGTGTCGCTATTGGCTATAGGTATTTCATCGTATTTCCCAGGGGGGGGAGGCCCGAGTAATAATATGTTTGTCCTTGGCTGTATTTTCCGTCTTCATGATTGATCTCTCATCTGTGTTTCTCTCATCTTGGAGAGAATCTTTGCAATGGTTTGCAGGTTTACAGGTCTCGGTAAACTTTTCCAACAGCGATTCATTGGCAATAAAACGAAAGTCCGAACTCGCTTCATATTCGCTTGCATGCCTTGCCCCCAAATCAGTAGCCCAAGTGAACGCCTGAGCAGGCGTCTTGTTTCTAAATTTAAACCCTGCCTCAACGGAAATGTCATTTCCTGTCCCGCTTTCTTTGTTTTGACTTTGTTATTAACGTTGGCAACGAAGCATCAGTAAAATGTCTTTAAAATTTGTTTCTTGTTATGTTTCTTATGAGATGGCTCTCCACATTCGAATTTTGAGCTGGGCTCTAATATTCATTTTACGATTAAGAAATATATATTATGTACATGTAAATATAAATATAAATTCCTAAAATTCCTATTACATTTTAACGTCTATACTAGCTGTACATGATTTACCAAATGAAAATAGACGTTTGCAACTAATTATGAACTATGCCCCCAAATATATAGCGTAAACAGCTTAGTTCCGACGGTTTCTCGCGGTTTCGAGCTATAGTCCTTCGATCATCACATTCAAACTCGGTTCTGCTATTTTATATTGACTGTTACCAACCTTAACTTTAATTATTTATATTTAATTGTTTTATTTCTCGACTGATATGCAATATGCATGCTTGCATGGAAAATGAATAAACGATCTTCTTTATTTTCGAATCCGATCGAGTGAAAAGGAGGTAAACTATGTAAACTGCGGCGCCAAGATTTTTAGTATTAAACGAAATACTGACGTTTCGAGCGGAGCACTTACTCTGATGAAAGGCTCCGCTCGAAACGTTAGTATTTCGTTACTAAAAATCTTGGCAGTTCAGCACCTTTTCGCTTTGCTATATATATCCCAAACACTCACCTACAGTACGCAGCAGTGAGCACTGAGCACCCTACTTTTTTACTACTCTCATATATAATCCGTTTGTCTGCATGAGACGATATATACGTATATATGATTGCAATTTGTTTACATGCAAGTTCTTGCCGGAACAATAAACCTTA
The DNA here is from genome assembly GCA_035772405.1 of Chrysogorgia sp. JL179-B06. Classification (NCBI taxonomy): domain Eukaryota; kingdom Metazoa; phylum Cnidaria; class Anthozoa; order Scleralcyonacea; family Chrysogorgiidae; genus Chrysogorgia; species Chrysogorgia sp. JL179-B06. The sequence continues at coordinate 648,208 of JAYKKM010000444.1, forward strand.
CCTTTTCAAAAAGCACAATATCAAAATTTCAGAAAACTCAGGAAAAAACTTTGGTCTTTGTGTAACTGTAATATGTATATCTTAAATCTGCTTTACTCATCATTACATGAGCTAGCTAGACATAATTAGTTTACCGGTAGTATATTTTTATGTTTTATTCATTTGTAATTTACAAATGAATAAAAATAAAGATTACTAATCTACATGTTGATATAGCGCGTGAAGCTGGTTATCATGAGTTAAGTTGCCGTTCTGTATGGCACTTAGCAAAGTTCTTAGCAAAGTACATGCTATATATTATACTTGACCAAGTGGAAAACACGCGCGATTTCGAGTCAGGTAGCTACGGTTATCGTATAAAAAAGAATTATAGGAGAAATTCAATGTCATCTGACCTGAAGGGATACATCGTGCGAGACGAAACCACTTAAAGGACATTGCAGGCAACAAAAATTAAGTTTGTCTAATATGAAAGAACTCGTAAAATAATGATAGAGTAGCACCTTTTACAACTTTTCCGTATTTTACTTCGTTTTTGAAATGTTTCAGTTTGTTTGATATGTAAACGAGATGGTCTCTGACGTCCAGTGCAGGGTAGAGAATTTTCACTCATTAAAATTATATTAGTTTAATCTTCAAGTTTGTTCCACAAATTTACTTGAAAATGTGCGTATAATAACTCCTCGTGATAATGGACATTGTAAACTTAGGAATCACTGAGATATAAGACATTTTTTAATGAGTGAATGCCAATGTCCTTTAAGTACTTACTATATTTAAGCATTTGTTTACATTTATAAGCTAGCTTAAATAAGCTTAAATGTGACTTAAACCAAGTTTAAAGTGCATATACGAGAATTTTCAATTTTTTTCTAAAAATCGGCCGTATCGAGACGATTACTGGGAAGTTGTTTGTGAAATACGTGCAACTTATTTCAAGTTTAACGTCCTTGAAAACCCTGCCGGCAGATTACAAACGTATTTGAATTCCTGACATAATCGAAAATTAAACCCGATTTTACATACTATTTACAAATACACTGTAAGTTGCCAGTAATTTACAAACTATTTACAAACGAGTTGCCATATTTTACAAACTATTAACAAATAAGTTGCACGTATTTTACAAACTATTTACAAATAAGTTGCCAGTAATTTAAAAAATATTCACAAACAACTTCCCAGTAATTTGCAAACTATTTACAAACAAATCACAGTAATTTACAAACTAGATACAAACTATTAACAAACAGTTTAACAAGTATTAGGAGAAACCTTGTGAATTTACAAACAGTTTACATAGTATGTCAATTTACATAGTATGTCAAACTACAATTAGTATGTAAATTGGATTTACAGTCTATTTCCAAAGTAATTACATATTATTTACATAGTATGGAAGAGTGCTTCGTTTTTCCAGTGAATATTTACGCGCGAAGCGAATTTCTATATTCATATTTTTCCATTAGTTCCAGCTGAGAGTTCATAAGTGACATTTAGGAAGTAATTGGAAGTAATTACCATACTGTAGTTGGGACAAAGAGTGTTCATTTGACTATTCTATGACAATAAACCAGTGCGTCGGATAAATCTTATTTCCATTCATAATATCAGGCTGGGGAATTCAGTATAACGAATTTGCAAGTGTAAATAGAAATGCAAATGTCTATTGTGGTTTTAGCCTGATGTTACGAATTAAAATAAGTTTTATCCCGACGCAGAACACGTCATTTTGACGCGCAGTGGACATTACGAACTGGCTTATTACATAAATTTACCCAAGAGTATTGCATAATATGTGGTGATTTCAAGATTGACTGGCTATCAGATGAAGGTCAGAAACAACAGATAGTTAAAATATTTGGTTCCTAATATCAGCAAAACTTGCATCTACCTTCCTACAACCGATAATGGATCACTTCTGGATCATCTGTACACCAATATTAAAGACGAATACGCGTTACAAGTGGAATATATGAATCATATTTTTCAGACCACAAACCGGTTTGGTGTGCCTTAAAATAGATGAGACATGTATATACATATAATACATACATCATAATGTTCGCTTCATAATATGTCTACTACCAAACGTAATTTTTGACTACAATGTCATCTTCAGGGTACACTGAGTTAACCATTAACTAACCTTCAAAAAACTCATTAATATTCATTAACCAAATTGTCCAATCACATTTCCGTATTTAGTCACGCGCAAGGCTTTTATACCTGATAAAATCCATGAATACTAATCAGCATGAAAATTATATAAAGTCTCTACGAACTTTATATAAAATTCCTGCTAATTTGCATTTCATACATCAACCCAATTTACCTCTAATAGAAAATAAAAACCAGTACACTCCCTAGTGATTACAATCAATTGTTTTTGAAGCTATTTAAAACACTCGAACTCGCGTTTTACATATCTAAAATGCTCGCGCTGCGCGCTCGCATTTTAAATATGATAAAACGCTCCTTCTCGTGTTTAGATAAAACGCTCCTTCTCGGTAGAGTGCTCGATACCGGGGTAGAGCACGATAGTAAAACAAAAAGAGTTACTTCATTTGAACTTTAATTCACTACAAATCTGTTTCGTATGGTAAGCGAAGCTTACCAGACTCTTCAGGTGAATATTGCAACTGATGTTAATACACAGGAAACTTAGTTTATGTTGATCTACAGGATGAATCGATTATACGGATGGCATCATGACATGCACTGGTCTAAGGTGTGACATTTACAGGTGTGATAGTAGGTGTGATAATAGTAGGTTGGTCATTGATTGCTTAACAAATATTTTTTCCTATGTCTACAAGTGGATACAAGTTCATTTCTTCTGTTGAGTGAGCCTATAGTTTCGGATAGCATATAATGATAAACTTCTCATGTAAGCATAGGTTGCATCGTTTGGTTTTGTTGGAGTAGGGTTTACATTGTTTGATTATTTTCCATTTGATCGAATATTGGACATCTAGTTCTTTTAATTTCCAAATATATTTACTGAGCTCAGTGGCAAGTTTATGTTTCGAATTTCTGAAAGAGCTAGTGTGGTTTGCGTATCTAGTTTTAAAAGTGCTCTCGGTTAATCCAACGTAGGTTTCTTTCTCCATGTTATCTTCTCTCGTAATTGTGGCTTGGTAAACTATCGCTTCCGTTTGGCATTTCCCGGAGAGTGGGCAGGCATCCTTCTGGCGGCAATTGCATTCTTAGTTGTAATTGGGTCGTTTTGAATTTTTTTGTCGAGCATTTCTTTATTAAGTATAGATTTATTATACGATGAAATTATATTTTGCATGCTGGGCATGCAGCTATAGCTCAATTGTAGGGTGTTCCGATTAAATATTTTACGTAGAGGGTGGCCTTTTTGGAAGCATTCGTCAATCAGGTGCAGAAACATGTGACCGATGTTGGTAGCGACATTTGCACTATAAGGCGGATTAAACCATATTATGTTCCTGCTTCTTGAGCGCTTCGCTTTCGGTGGTTCGAGGTTGAAATTAAGTTGGTGGTCATATCCACTTTTTTTAGTGCTTCTTGATACGGGGGGATGGCTGACTCAAACGATTATTTGTCAGATGAAATGTTGGAAAGTCTTCTGTTGATTACTTCTGGTATGTTGCGGAGTATCGATGGCGGGTGGTTGCTGTGGCGGTTGATATATTGTGGGGTATTGTTAGGTTTGGTGTATTGTTTGAATGTTCCAGATTTGAGATCAAGGGTAATATCCAAGTAATTGACGCATTTCTTGTTCGCTTCGATGGTGAGCTTCAAGTCGTTGTCGCTGAATATTTTACATATTTGTTTTTTTAATGTTCTCTATTTCTCTGGGCGATTCGTTAAATGCAGCTAATCCATCGTCTCTGTATAGTCCAATTGCGCTTCCGTATTTTGTCAGTTTTGATAGTAGATAGGAGCCTACCAGTTCACATGTTTCGGCACCGTCAAAGCTTCCCATGGTTACATCAAAGAGCGAATTCGTCGTTTTCTTACACCATGGTGTGCTTTCATTGAAAAGTAGAGATTTTTTTGCTTGGGTTATGTTTTCCTCTTGGTCGGTTATCTCATCATATTTTGAAGCAAACGCTAGGGCTTTCTTCAGCAGTTCTTCTGATATTGATGGGTAGAATTCAACTATGTCGAAGCAGAAGCACTCATTCATCTGCTTCGACATAGTTGAATTCTACCCATCAATATCAGAAGAACTGCTGAAGAAAGCCCTAGCGTTTGTTTCAAAATATGACGAGATAACCGACCAAGAGGAAAAGATCATAACCCAAGCAAAGAAATCTCTACTTTTCAATGAAAGCACACCATGGTGTAAGAAAACGACGAATTCGCGCTTTGATGTAACCATGGGAAGCTTTGACGGTGCCGAAACATGTGAACTGGTAGGCTCCTATCTACTATCAATTGACTGACAAAATACGGAAGCGCAATTGGACTATACAGAGACGATGGATTAGCTGCATTTAACGAATCGCCCAGAGAAATAGAGAACATTAAAAAACAAATATGTAAAATATTCAGCGACAACGACTTGAAGCTCACCATCGAAGCGAACAAGAAATGCGTCAATTACTTGGATATTACCCTTGATCTCAAATCTGGAACATTCAAACGATACACCAAACCTAACAATACCCCACAATATATCAACCGCCACAGCAACCACCCGCCATCGATACTCCGCAACATACCAGAAGTAATCAACAGAAGACTTTCCAACATTTCATCTGACAAAGAATCGTTTGAGTCAGCCATCCCCCCGTATCAAGAAGCACTAAAAAAAAGTGGATATGACCACCAACGTAATTTCAACCCCGAACCACCGAAAGCGAAGCGCTCAAGAAGCAGGAACATAATATGGTTTAATCCGCCTTATAGTGCAAATGTCGCTACCAACATCGGTCACATGTTTCTGCACCTGATTGACGAATGCTTCCCAAAAGGCCACCCTCTACGTAAAATATTTAATCGGAACACCCTAAAATTGAGCTATAGCTGCATGCCCAGCATGCAAAATATAATTTCATCGCATAATAAATCTATACTTAATAAAGAAATGCTCGACAAAAAAATTCAAAACGACCCAATACAACTAAAGAATGCAATTGCCGCCAGAAGGATGCCTGCCCACTCTCCGGGAAATGCCAAACGGAAGCGATAGTTTACCAAGCCACAATTACGAGAGAAGATAACATGGAGAAAGAAACCTACGTTGGATTAACCGAGAGCACTTTTAAAACTAGATACGCAAACCACACTAGCTCTTTCAGAAATTCGAAACATAAACTTTCCACTGAGCTCAGTAAATATATTTGGAAATTAAAAGAACTAGATAGATGTCCAATATTCGATCAAATGGAAAATAATCAAACAATGTAAACCCTACTCCAACAAAACCAAACGATGCAACCTATGCTTACATGAGAAGTTTATCATTATATGCTATCCGAAACTAGGCTCACTCAACAGAAGAAATGAACTTGTATCCACTTGTAGACATAGGAAAAAATATTTGTTAAGCAATCAATAACCAACCTACTATTATCACACCTACTATCACACCTGTAAATGTCACACCAAACAATAGACCAGTGCATGTCATGATGCCATCCGTATAATCGATTCATCCTGTAGATCAATATAAACTAAGTTTCCTGTGTATTAATATCAGTTGCAATATTCACCTGAAGAGTGTGGTAAGCTTCGCTTACCATACGAAACAGATTTGTAGTGAATTAAAGTTCAAATGAAGTAACTCGAGATTGTCTTTTTGTTTTACTATATATATATATATATATATGTATATATATATATATATATATATATATATATATATATATATATATATATATATATATATATATATATATATATATATATATATATATATATATATATATATATATTTATAATATAGCCATCCACCGTATATGAGCTGTTCTGCAATCTGATTGATTCTCATACTAGCAAGCTATCAGCTCATATATCACTAGTAATGAAAAATCAAAATGGCGGTGTGATTTTCTCAACCTACTGCAGATGAAACTGGTTGTTTCTTTAACGCACAAGAGCGAAAAACCTGAACTGAGAGGAGTAAGGCTAATGTTCAACAGAAAATACATTAACCAAGTGCAAAATTTACGAAGTTATGATGCAAAATTCACTTTAAAAATCGTCTTAAGGCTTTGAAAAACCCGACTGAATTGTGAATTGTTTTGTCAGACAAATTAAAATGGATAAAAGTTAGCTAGCAACACATATTTATTACAAATATTATGATTATTATTCAGTAAAGATAATTTTTGAAGTAATAAAGCATCATGAATGAAAATTTTTGTTATTTTTAGGTGATACACATCGAAAAACAACAAAGCGAGATTTTCGCTAATGTTTTTTTAGCATTCACGTCCTCTTAATAGCCCAAATATTCACAACCGTGATACAATAACAAAAAATAAACCCACCTTTTGGCTTTTCAAAGGATCTTTTTTCTTTATTGAACCATCTCAACGAATTTTTGGCTCTCAGACAAAATTCTGAAGCTGTTTTCAACTCAGCGAGAAACCTTTCATACGTGACAACATTACGCATGACGGAAGTAGATGTGGCGGAAGTTCGTTGATTTCAATTAAATAATTTATTCACCGCGACATATCAACAGTTTTTCCGATTATTATCTTAAAATGTTTTGCTATATTATAAAACAATTATACCATTCGCTCTCGTCGTGTATGAACTAATAGCCAACTCGGCGCTGCGCGCCTCGTTGGCTATGAGCTCATATACGACTCGAGCTCATGGTATAATTGTTAGTTATATATATATATATATATATATATATATATATATATATATATATATATATATATATATATATATATATATATATATATATATATATATATATATATATATATATATATATATATATATATATATATATATATTATATATATATATATATATATATATATATATATATATATATATATATATATACATATATCGCTAAATCGTAGAATACCCGTCCACTTTATACACAAATATCCAGCATATATCAATAGTGTATAATATACATATACGCAAATTACACACAATAAACTGTATACGTTATCTCGATCAATATTTAACCAATTTCAATTCTGAAAACAGATTTGGAATTAGCGAATGGCTAAATATACATAACACACGTACTGTTATTTTACGCAAACGTGTATACCCTTCGTAAAAACCTCTTTATGTAGTTCTTCTGATCACAAATCGATAATGGCCGCTAGAATTTCCTAGAATTTCTCTGCTCAAATATGGTCCGACTCAAACGGATCACCCAAAACGACCTTTTACTTCCTGATAAGGGTCGAGTTGGGCCTAATAACATTACCAGCACCATTTGTCATGACATCTTCAGTTCGTACATTTACTGCTATTTCTGTTCTTTCACCTACTGATAACTGGAGGTTTGAAATTATTTGTTTTGTCTTCCTAGGATCATTTGGTATTTGACTGATAATTTTATCTCTGATCTGAGCAGAGTTAGCTCCTATTACACTATCAACTACTTTAATAGAGTACTTCTCACCAGTTGCTACACGATGGACTTGCATGTTCATTGAACTCGTTCACCTTAATATTTTGTATAAGGATCATGTACACCATTTTCTTCAATCATTCTTTCTTTAATTTTCAAAATGTCGTCTTTTGTGTGATTGCCTTCTCTTAATTATTTAATATTTCAGCAAACATTTTGCTCTCTCTCTCTGTCTCATAATTTCTTTAAGCTCAAACATTTTAAAGTAGTCTTGCCATAGATTAGGAGCAAGAATAGTATATTCTGAATTACCAAGATCTTTAAATATGTATCTATCCATCACTGGCTCTAACTGAAACAAGTCTCCAATTGCAATTATGCATACACCTCCAAAATTTTCTTTGCTTCCCTTAATATCCTTGAGTCTGCTGTTAATCTGAACATTAAACATTGTACTATACCCACCATTGAAATCTCATAAAGGAATATTAATTTTACACCACCAAGTTGACTTCGTAAGGTGTTTAGTCTGCTCGAATCAAGAGGTTTGTAATTAATGATTGACATGCTGGTATTGCAAGGACACTATGTATTGTGTTACCCTTAATATTAAAAGCAGCTTTACCAGTTGGGGCAAGCAATAGTACCTTTTCTTGATGAAAGTCGTCACCAGCTCTTGTATTGTAATATTTTAGTGCAGCTTGTCAAAATACAGTGCTTTAGTCAAATGTGACTTTCCAACACCAGCTCCTCCACTGAGAAAACAGTGAAATGGCTTATAAGTTGTTTTAATCAGATGCAAAATATGAAAGAAGAACTCTTTTTGTTCTTTGTTCAATTTCTGCACCATTTGTCTGTAAACACAGTCCTGTAATTCATTTAATATAAGCTGAGTAGTATAGAACATGGCGGTGCGAGCTCAGTCGACGCCAACCGTGATATAAACGCCAAAACATCACCAAATTCGTGCCGAGCCACAACTCAGCAATGTTTTGGTACTCACGTTTTACAATCGACATTGGTGAGCTCACAGCCTCACTCTCTGTGCTATTATGGTAATCATTAGTCAATCTAGACACCCCTCCCACGTTTTCTACTCAATTGATGCCAAATACTAAAAAAATCACAACTTTCGCTAGACTTTACGCTACTTTAGCCATATTTAAAAAAAGTAGAAAGTGTCATTTCAGCATTTTCACATTTTTGTTCAACAAACCACCAACACGTTCTGCTACTGTCTCACAAATTCACGCGCGAAAAAAACCACTAGATTTTGATTCTAGTGGTGATGTTTATCCAAATGGATAGTATAGAACATGGCGGTGCGGGCTCAGCGACACCAACCACAAATGCGAGTGCCATAGCAACGTTAATTTTTACGCCAAATCGCGATTTAGCGCAAAAAATTAGCGATGCCACGGTGTCCACACTTGTGGATAACGTCGAGTAAGCTCGCACCGCCATGTTCTATACTACTACAGCAGTCGTTAATTAGGCTTGACGCGCCCCTCCCCACACTCTCCACCGATTAGTGTCAAACACGCGCGAGACTCACGAAACAATACTGAATTTATACCAAATCACATTTCAGTCACGTTTAAAAATAGTCGTTTCAAAATTTTCAGTCACGTTTAAAAATAGTCGTTTCGAAATTTTCAGTCACGTTTAAAAAATAATCGTTTCAACATTTTCACAAATTTGTCAAATCACATTTAAAAAATAGTCGTCTCAACATTTTCACAAATTTGTTAAATCACATTTAAAAAATAGAGTGCCGTTTCAACATTTTCACAAATTTGTTAAATCGTATTTAAAAAATAGAGAGTGTCGTTTCAACATTTTCACAAATTTGTCAAATCACATTTAAAAAATAATCGTTTCAACATTTTCACAAATTTGTCAAATCATATTTAAAAAATAGAAAGTGTCGTTTCAATATTTTCACAAATTTGTCAAATCACATTTAAAAAATAGTCGTTTAAACATTTTTACAAATTTATGTGTCGTAAAAGTGTCTCACGCGTGATAAAATTGCCACCTGTTATGCAAATTAGGTTATTGCCACCTGTTAATAATAGATTAGTCCGTTTGTTCACTATTTTCAGCGTTTGTCGCCTCACTTTTAAAATGGTGATCGTACACATATTTCGACGTTGTGATTCCTCCCGACAACAAGCCTAAGAAAGGTACGTACGGTGTCACAATCGCAACAATTCTCTCAACGTCTTTCTTTAATAACGGATCTTTTTGCAACTCGTCGTTTAGTTCGTCAGGGTTCTCGATAGCGTTCAACCCATCTAGTAAGCTAGCGAATTTGCTGATTAGCAAGTCGGTGAGAAAAGCGTTTGCAATTTCCATTCTCTTCAACTCGTATTGGTGCCATATCTTATCGATAACCTTTGCGGACGCTTTTTTAATGTACGCTTCAGATTGGCTTACCATGCACCATCACCAGACAGTCTAATAAGTTCGGATCTCCTAACGTCAATGTTGTCTTCCACAGTCGAAGTGTCATCAGTGTCCTCAACTAATTCCTCAATCGTAGGATTTTCTTCACTTTTGCGTTTTACCATCACGCTATTACTTATACCCATATTTTATTGCGGAATAACAACTTCGTGACTGTATGGATAGCGCAGTGAGATTTCAAGTCTAGCGTACTTATTATTTTTTAATGCGGTCACAATCGCCGACGCTTCCTCTTTGCTAATGTTTCCAAGATAATCGTCAATAACAACCTTCATATCACTTCTGCTCGGACAGTAAAAGCAAACGAGCTTACTAATGTTTTCTCTATACGGTTTTGCGATCGACGTCAGTTGTTGTGTGATGACAATAACGCTCAACATAAAATGTCGCGCACTAAAAGCCAAGTTGACTAATTGACTAGTCCTATTCTTGACGTCCTGCCCACTTGCACAGTCGTCCAACACAATCAGAGTGTTAGTGCCTTTAAAAACATTTGTTACACACTTGAGAACAGCGTCGACATTATCCTGCGCACAGTCTATCGCTAACACGTCAGGGTCGCGCACATATTTCCAATCTTGATACGCTTTGTTCCACTCAAAAGTAGGACAAATCAACACAATGTAGTCAAATTTGCCGCGATACTCAGATTCCAGTGTGTTGAGTAAATAATGCGTCTTACCACAAGCTGTCATACCAACGATTAACATATTAAACGGAGTTTCCATTAAATTACGCTTGATTTAATACCCGATTGAATGCAACCCATTGTTCACGAAGTTGACCAACCCATCACTCATCACAAACACCCTACACATAACATTTGCAGTCGTCGCTTCCTTAGTGATTTCAAGAAGCACACCAGATTGTGTGTTTACAATATTCTTGCCAGTGGCGATGTTGTAATTATCTTGAACGCTCCTCAAGTCGATGACCAACGCAAAGCCATCTTTGTAGAACTTCTGTATGGTCATGAACTGAGCGTGTTCTTCACCCAACCCAAACAATCGTTTCGCTTCTGCATAGAACTTCGACTTTGGGATGCCTTGTGAGTACACACTATTTGGCACACCTTCAATTGTGACTCTAACACTCTCAATATTTGGGTAAAGAAACTCCTCGCTGTCTGTTCGCACCTTATTCGTGAATAGCAACACAATTGCCTACATGCTTTTTCTTGGAAGATTAATGTTTTCATTCACAATGGTTGTGCCTTTGTCCCATTCGGTGGTTTTCATCAACGTGACGTGCTCATATGACAAACTACGACCACTTGCATAGCCCGACGCTATTTCGTCAGCGAGCTCCTGATTGTCGATCGTCTCATACTCAAGCTCGAGGTTCTCCAGAGTGTATCCGCCCACAGCGCTACCGGATTGCGCCACCATGATGTCTGCGGCCTTCGGAAGTGTGATCACATATTGCAAATTGTTGTTCATGCTAAAAGGAGCGTACAACCCGTGGTCATTCATGATCTTGCCAAGCTTAATCCGCTGCTTCGTCCCAATCACACCAAACATTAACGCGTCGCTAACTTTAGTAACATTCCCACTTGTCGCGCCACTGTCATCCTTGGAAATTAGCTTTCTCAAGTTCTCACCACCAATACCATAGTCAATCATTTGGTCTCGCGCAGTAACACTTTCCCAAAGGTCGCGATAAACACCAGTGTAATTTTCCCCATTGTTGTCATACACAATTTCCCCAGCTACAGTAGTCTCACAACAAGCTTCTCAACCAACAACTTGCTCACATTGTTCAAGAACCAGCTTTTGGCGTTTGCATTCTTAAAGTCGAACACTAGACCCAACGATCCAGGCACCAAACAGCTACTAACCTTGAGCTTCGGTATGTCAATGTAAAGTTCCTCACCAGGACTGACTTTATTAGGGTTCAACGTGATTACGTGTTGCGTTCTCACCCCTTTTATGACACCCATGGTCGCTCGTCTAAAACCGGGGCTCAACTCTGCTGACGTGACGTTCATATACTTTACATATGTTTTATCATCTTCGAAGCTGAGACCCTCGAAGCTGAGACTACCGTTTTAGCTTGTAATAATCATACACAAACCACGCAAGTACCACCGCAAGTACCCACAGATTTTGAGCCAACCATGCGAGACCCTTCGCACCCAACGTCAACGCATTATAAACTAAGTTAGCCAACCCAACAGCCCATGGACCCATCTTCGTTATCGCGTTCTTAACAGCTTGCGCGAACGACTTCGTAGCCATAGCGCCTTTCACAACAGCAGACCTCCCAGCGATAATAATAGTTGTTATAATTCCAGCCACTGAAATTGCTACAGCGCTCAACCCAACCATATTCTCTTTAGCCCATTCCTTAAATTTCTGAAACCTGTCAATGTCGATCTCTTGCTGCTCTCTAACCTCCTCTATTTCTCGTTGCTCAATAGTTCTGTCTCGCGCTTCTCCAAGCCCTACAATACGTTCTCTCAACCCAAAGGCAACGCTTTCATTGTCTTCACCATCTAGTTCGTCTAACGTTCTATTTAGCGCTTCTTGAAAGTGGTCCGCTTGTATTTGCAGCGCACCATCGTCGCCTACTCTCGATTCACGCGACACACCATCACTTGGATTAAGCACGCCATTCAGCTCGCGGTTTTCGTCTGGTGTTAGCCCGTGTGTGTCAGCACGGTCCACTTTTGTTTGAATTACTGGGAAGTCATCTGGGATTACTTCTGTTGTGACAACTGTTGTTTCTGTGCTCTCAGGGATTTGACCAACTAACTGTTTGAACTGCTCGATCGCGTTTTTACTACTCGCATCTTTACTGTAGATCAAACCTTTTTTCCCAGGTATTAGAATTAGTTTGGGTATCCCTTGTTTACCATCTTTGTTTATCGGTTTGAAAAGAATAGACCCCGATCTCGTCACATATGATCTGTTGACTACGCTCCTCGACGCGTCGTCACGACTGAGTTTTTTTTCATACAACTCGCGTATTTTCTCATCTATTAGCTTGATTCTTTTTACTTCGTTTTTTACTCTATTTTCTACTTGCTCTTTGTTGTACGCTTTTAGCTCACCAAATCTCCTCTCGACTTCGTCCGACTCTCCAAAAGCTGCGTAGAAACTTGTGTCATTGACGTCGCCATATGGCTCCTGTTCAACAAACTCTACTGATGGGACTTCTGTGTTAGTTCCCCCTATTGTCACCGTTTTACCATCGTCAGTGTTGATAAATGACGTTTCTTCTCGCCCACTTCGTCTTCTAGCTAGCTCACTTTTCACCCTTTTCAAATTGTCACTAACTTTGGCGTAATTAACACGAACGCTTTCCGACATATCTCTCATACCAAACCCTATGGTTATCTCGCTAAGCTCCTCATCAGTCTCGACGATATCCTCCTCTAGTTGCTCATCACTCATGTCTTTGTACTCATTGAGGTTTTTCATCTCAAGGTCGTCGAAACCTTCCCCACCCTCAGCCATATTACATTAGCTCACATTTTGAATGTCGCTTTCTGGTATCCACGAATTATGTTTACTCTCATAACCCAACCATTTGACCAGCGCCATCTTCTTTCCTCTGACTTTCTTTCTTTTCAACACCTTTTCAACTCTGTACACGTCGTCGCCATGTTTCTTATTGACCAGCGATAATTCCTGTTCGTAAAATTTACCAATAATCTGTTCACCGGTGTGATCCTCAATTTCGTACACATTCGGATCACCACGAATAACCTTTACCACTTTAAACAGCTCTTCAGTGAAGTTGGCTTCATAGCCCTTTGTGAACACACTCTTGTATTTACTAATTCTCACTGATTCGCCAACTCTAAACTTTGGCAATGGGTTGTCTGCAAATTGATGACCAAACAAAGTGGTCCACACTTCACCCTCGTTTGACTTATTGACATCCTTCGGTTTCATCATAATGCTGCGATTCACATTGCTATTGTAATTGCTCACAAACTGGTCGAGACCCCCAATCCACTTGTACGTTCCACGTGTGTAAAAGTGCTTCCACATAATACTCTTCAGACTTCTGTTAAAACGCTCGACAACAGCAGCCTTCTTGTCGCTCTTAGTGCTGAAATATTCAACACCATGTTCTTTCAGTAAACTTTTCACACCAACATTGTAGAACTCAAGTCCGTCGTCAAATTGCGCTAACTTAGGCATGGCTCCAAACCGATCTTTAAAGTCGTTCAATAGCTTTCCAACAGCCTCAGTCATGTTCTTAGTGTCTTTTCTATAAACTGCAATGCCAAAAGCATATCTACTCAATATTTCAATGCCTGTCAATATCCAATAATAACCTCCATTCTGTTTTGAGTACTTACTCATGTCCACTAAGTCCATTTGGAGCTCTTCACCAAGAAATCCAACAAAAGTCGCGCGGAATTTATGTCTTCTCACAATAGGTTTGTACCTAGTGTACATGTAGGTGTCCTGCGCTGTCAACCATTCTTTCACTGTTTTTCTAGTTACTTTCAATCCGTCTCCCAATGCACTTTGATACAGCCTCTCTACACCACTGTACCCCGTCTTAGGATTATAATAAATGTCTCTCAACCCTTGTTCTGTCTCCACACCAAGCTCCATATAATTCACACAATATACAGTTCCAATAGCACCGCGCCAACGTCAGCGTCACCATTGTCTGGTTTGACACGAAACGTCATGCTTGGGTAAGTACTTTTTTTAATTCTCACCTTGGACTCAACATATGCATAACGTTGTATCCCTCCATCAAGAGACTGCTCGGTGGGTATTGGTAATGTTGTGATCACATTGCTTCGCTTCCCGTCAGTGCCCACGTTGCTTCCGGTTTCAACAGCGTCGCATGAAACTTCTATGTACTTCATACCTCTCATATCAACCTTGCCTGGACTGTCGTGCCACTTAGCATCTAATAAAATTCCTGCATCCTTCGCGAAACCAAGCAAAAGCCCAACGTCACCCAGCCTAAGTTCTATTACGCTGGAGGGTCTAGACCTAATACGCTGAGCTTTGGCCCTACTTTTACCTGTGGCTATCAGTTTCTCCACCACGAAGTCTACATTAACCTCCCTGAGCGCGTGTCGTAGAGCTCTAACCAACGCGTCGAAGTCGTAGCGACCCTCACCCAATCGAGGTGTTGAGAGAATCGACGTTGGCGTTCCTAATCTAACATGAAAGAATCGAATATCATCACTACCAGTCACATTATCATAGTTCCCAAACACAGTGGCTGTCTTAACTATAATGTGTGGGTTATCGTGTGTGGCTACTACACTATAGTCAAAGGTTACAACTTTCTCCACACCTTCAATAAGCACCGTCAACTTTTGATGGTTGTTGTGTGTACGCCGCTTTTCAGTGTAACCACCAGAGTCGAACCCATAGTTTAGACTCATTACTTTAGCATGCGTTTAACGTTAGCTACTCAAGCGTTGCATACAAATCCAACAATATGTCACCAACGTTGACACCACTACCATCTTGGTCAGTCACGCTAAAAACTAGCTGTGTAAAAGCGCCTTTGTTTATCGACACCTTCGACTCAATGTTGAAGAAGTGTTGAACGGAGCTCTTCAGTGGTTGGGTGGTGGTCAATGGTAGCTCAACGATAACCTCGCTTTTGCTACCATTAACAATATTCTCAGGTCTGTTCACAATGCTACAACCCACTTGTATGTACTTCAACCCTTTGTTAACGTCCACAACATTAGGGCTGACCAAACCACTACTACTTATCGTTGTGTTATCGTTGAACCCTAAGAGTTCTCCAAATTTAAACAGCTCTAATTGTTGGTCAGTTCTTATCGCACACTTTGAATTGTGTTTGTTGGCTACTAGCTCAATAGCCCCTAATCCTCTCAATTCGTCGGCAATCATTTTAAAAGTGTGGTACCCAGACTCAAAAACGTGTTTGTTGCTGTTGTAACTTATTTCATCATTCACACCGGTCTCCACATTAACGTAGTCCCAAAAGATGGTCGCTTTTTTCACTAGTAAGTGAGGATCTGAGCCAAACGTCAAAAGTGCCTCTGGTAGATCCACAGTTTCCGTTGGACCTCTAATCAATACCACAACCCTGACCATATATAATGTAGCATGTGTTATGTGTAACATATGGTATATTATATATGCAGAAAGCCCTTCGTGAGTACTATCGAAAGTACTACAAGCGTGCGATGGCTAACACATCGAAGGCTACACACGATGCAAAGGCAGACCTCATCAAAAAGTACCCCCACGCTACTTTAAGCAAATTCGAGTTCAATCCAAATATTTCACAAGATGGTAAGATCATGAGTGTCGACATATATCTCAGAAATAATGACATCCTCAGCACAGACATAACCAGCGCAACTTTCAAAAATGATAAAAACATGTGGAAGTGGCTACACAATAGCAAGTTCCCAATAATATGGCAAGGCGGTGGAACTATCCAACCACTACCAAAAGGTCATAAGAACCACTGGGGGCTTTGGGATGGTTATCCAACAGAAAACGTGTTAAATTATCCAGTGAATAATTTTAAAGTCTTTGTTAACCAAAATAGCTACTTCATGTCAAAGCTACCAACCTTGCGAGTCACTACGTCAAAGACAAAATCAGAGTGGGATGACAGCGAATCTTACTACCGCATTGTGTTTGCGACGTATTGCGCTAGTTTCTGTTGTGGAGTGTCATTGCAACATTTATCAGTGTCGCAAGAAGTTCACCCTGTGGTCACAAGTGTGATGAGATTTCATGTGTACTTCACCATTAGGAGACTTCTCAGAAGAATGGAGGGTGGTGAGACCATGAGATCAATAAGTAGAGAATTTAACGCTTCCGAATTGTATGGTAAGATTTCTAAGATTCCCAGAAGGCACTACTACCAGAATAAAGTCCTGAGCGATGGTACTTTAGGCGAATCCAGAGTGTACACACTCAACGACGTTCGGAACGATTATAAACGATACGTCGCGCGATTGTCAGACGGCTTTACCAACATTGGACTGCAATATCTAAATCAGAGAGAAGCCTTTGTGTACTCCACACTTGGTGCGCAAGCGAGAACACGTGTATCAGTCGTTGGTGGTTCTGCAGGAAGTCTAGAGACCCAACAAGAATTCCGCAAGTTGTTTTCTGACAGTGTTATTCAGTATGACGTGTCGACATGGATTCTCAACATGAACAAATCGATTAGAGACACCAACGTTGTCCAAAATATCGCAGTGTCGCCAAGTACATGGTTAATGCCAAGTAACGTGGTGATACTCAAGAATAAAATCGCTGGGTACAACAACTTATTAAAGATTGCCACAGAGTCCATGAAATTTGGAGTGAACACTCGCTTGAACGCAACAACACCGACGACTGCGGCTAAAAAAGTCCACCAAGAAAATGTGGTGACTAACTTAGTAGCACCACCCGTGAAGAAAACAGTGGCTAAAAAAGTCCACCAAGAAAACGTGGTGGCTAACTTGGGAGTAGCACCACCCGTGAAGAAAACAGTGACCAATCAAATTGCGCAGACTACCACCTCAAGTGAGTCAGACACGACAACGCTGGCGATAATCTTAGGGTTCTCAGCGGTCTCTGGCTATCTACTAACCAAATACACCTTCAGGTAGTAATGAGTCTAAACTATGGGTATGAGTCTGACGACCCTCACGATAAAATACTAAAGAGAACGAAAAGACATCTGGACGAAGATCCTAAGTTAAGTGCGACCGGTGGGAGGATGTCTGGAATAATAGACATGCAAGGCTCAGCAATAAAAAACGTAGCAGACCCAGTCGATGACTCAGACGCCACAAACAAAAGAACTCTAGAGCAATTGCTATCAGGCTACCTCAAGAGTCAGTCATATAGTGTCGTGCTCGACTTCAACGTCAGCACACACGCCTTGAAAAACGTGGAATTTCACACCAATGGTTCAAACAAAGTGAAAGCCATTGGTGAAACAAGCAAATTAGTGCAAAACAACCCAACCTATGGTCCTATTGTTGGCATCAGCAGTGTAAGCCAAAGTTTTCTATCCCCTGTGCTAACACCACTCCCACTTGAGTCAGGTCTCCATTTTAATTGCCCCAGTATGCAATGGTGTGATCTCTCTATTTTTGTTGTGGTGAGGTTACCTACTCGTACCGCTGGATCAAATTGGGAGACAATTATATCAAACGACGACGGTCAGTGGGATAAGTTCATAGGGTACAAGACTGGTATGACTAATGGACTCGCGTATGGTGGTAGCATCCCAGCAATGGAGAGCATATGCACTATTCCAAGTGGCGTTGACATAAGTAAAATGCATATGATATCAATACACTGGCAAATGGACAATTCACACGTCAGGGTCAACAACGTCAAGTCAGCCGATTCAGACTTCGTAGCAAATATGAAAAAGATAGGCACACCCTATGGAACGATTTTTGGGATACACCGACCAAGAATACCACTCGCACCTTATGCGTACCCATCGTTGATAGAGTTCTACGGTGTGAAAATTGTGAGTGGTTACATGACGAACCGAGACATCATAATCATGGGTGGAGAAATGATGAAGGAATATGGTGTAAAGTAGATGGGAGCATGTTTTTCGAGACCTCATGAAATATATAAGATAAATAAAACGACTGACCACATGTTCAAAGCTGGTGGATCATTTGGTCGCGGTGACGTTACTCTCGAGCTCCACGCTGAGATTGGTATGAGGTCTAAAAAGACTTACGGCAAACCTATTATGTTACCAGAGTCAGACACTGTGGGAGTGGTAGGAGACGTGACCTAAGTTAAAATGGGTTGGCTTAGAAAACTGGTTCGTAACATTAGAAACTTTTTCAGACGACGTAGAAAACTGAAGACTAATAAAACACACCTGCTGCATTGGTACACAACAAACCAGATCTATAAAAAACCCGACACCTATGTCGAGTAGTCTTTTTTGCGAGGTTATAGTAATGGCAACCAACTCAGTGCAATTATTCGATGGTCACCAAATCACGACGGTTAATCACAACGGTGAAATATGGTTCAAAGCAAGAGAAGTCGCAAGTGCTCTAGGTTACGCTCGACCAAAAGATGCAGTTAACGATCACGTCGAACCTGATTGCAAAATGAAGATGGAACAGGCCTCGTTTATCAACGAACTTGGGGTCTACTCACTAACGTTCTCGAGTAAAATGGAGCGTGCGAAACACTTTGGAAGGTGGGTGCACACAGAAGTCTTACCAAACATTAGAAAGGGTTTAGCTAACGTTGGTCTCAAACACAATCAGTTTAAAATGATCACTGAGTTCGATCTTCATACGAAAGTTGTTGGTTTTCTTAGGAAATACTATCCAGAAGCTATTTTGATAGCCGCTTGTGGTGAGAATCAAGACACTTCGAGTAAAAGAATAAATTCGTGGAAAAAAGGTTACCAACGTGGAACACCTGACTTGATTATTGCCAATGCAAACCGACAGCATAGCGGGCTCGTGATTGAGTTCAAGAATCCAGGTGGCACAGGTAAGACATCTGAAGAGCAGGAGTCTCTGCTACTCAGATATAAATCCGCTGGGTATCTAACACTCTTGTGCGACTCATACGACGACGCTATTACCACGGTAATAAAATATTTCTTTGACGTTGGGTTTCAGTGCTCTCAGTGTTTTCGTAAATTTAAAAATAAATCAGCGTTGAGTAACCACGAGAGACGTTACTGTAAAGAGACTTTTTAGACAGCGAGTAATGAGTCGAGTTAGCACTCGTTCTCGTTGTTGAGACGACGCTTGAAGTGACAACTGTTCTAGCATTTTTTAAAGACGTTTTTTAACTCGATAAAAATATCTGCGAAACTTTCTCTCTTTATTTCACAAACCTTCTGTGAAAAAATGTTTCTACGGTACATTGGACGCTTCGTGTGACCAATGTCTAAATTTAAAAAAGTGGGGTATCCGAGAACACCCCTAATTTTGTGTGGAAGGATGATGACGTCTGCACACTGCGCGATATTGCTCAGCACCACCAACAAACGATGGTCCTGGGTTGTATCTCCAATTGAATGGCGCTTCGACAGTCGTTCCGCGAGTGTCGCGACAAACGGCGCAATACGCTTTTAGAAATGTGATGTCGTCTGCCATTGGGAACAACGTGTCAAGTTCACCAAGTCTTTTTAAATGCTCTGTCGCTATGAGACCACAAATAATGACGTGAATGCCAGCTTTAATGTATTCGCGAATAATTGGGAGTAACCCAGAGTACCAATGGCCCTCATCAATGCCGATGACGTCATAATCGGCTATCTCGGAAGAACTCGGAAGGTTGGTGATTAACTTCGCAGGTAAACTGTCTGATCCAACAACAATGGTCTGACGATGTGTGGAGAACGCGTGGTCAGTTCGCCTAGTGTCGCCTGTGTTGTTCATGTAGAGGACTTTGAGCCCTGATTTACTTAACGTGACTAACCTACGAAGAGTCTCTGTTGTTTTTCCTGCAAACATGGGGCCAATCACGATTTCTAGTTTACCGAGTTTCTTCATGATTACTATACCTCCAGAGAAATGTTCTCTCCTGTTGCGGCAACTGTTGTTCGTTGTTAAATATCCGCTGAAGCTCCAAGTTTTTAAGATGAGACCTCGAGCTCTCGTGTCTTGAGCGATGCATTGGGTTGTTGGTAACCACACCACATGGGTAACAATTGTACGACGCGCCGCCGTGCGCAAAATCCAGGTGAGTGTGTGAGAGTATGTGACTCATAATATCGCCCGCACCCACTATTTCATTACACCCCTGCACCCTACAAACGTTGACGTCACAGTTTGCGGCGAGCTCTAGCCACGCTTTGGCTTTGGTTGAGCATGGTCTCCATAGAAGGGTCGCCAAGAACACTTCGAGGTAGTTACCGAGTAGTGTAGCGGCGGACTCGCAAGGGTTGCTCAAGTAGTGGCTACTTGCTAACGTAAGACGTTTGAATGGTGAGTAACACCACACAGGGATCATCTTGGCTAGTTCGTTAACCATCCTGTTGGCTCTAACTTCATCAAGCCCGACCCAAGCCTCATGAGCGAACTTTGTATAGAGAATCTGGGCACCAAATTGTCTCGACACCTCTTCGTTTTTACGATCGGGGTCGCACAACTTGAAGACTTGCGAGTACCCTTTTAAGACGTCGGGTCCAGAGGCGCCTTGTGGGGTAGACGCATCGACAAAGGACATTCTCCGCATTGCGTCGATCTCCTCTTCTTGGCGGGCTTGGTCTTGAGTCATCTCTTCTGCGATGTCTTGGACTTGAGTCATTATGTTATACCCCCAGAAAAAATCCTAATTTTTTTAGTGCGTTTGGTCTGGAACTGTGAGATACCTGTGAGGTCAACTGTGAGATACCTGTGAGGTCAACTGTGAGTAAGATAACACGTGATAGTGTATTAGATGGTTGAAGACTCACAGACGGCTGTTGACGCTAAGATCACGGCTGATGTGAAAAGTGTTAAGGTGAAGGACCCAAAGCGTGTCGCCGCTGGTAAAAAGTTGGCTGAGATATCGAAAGCTGCGAAAGAAAAGAAAATGCGTGAAATGATAGTTAACGAAGAACAGGGTGGTGAGTGGAGCTATGGTTACATTGTCGGAACACTTGGTGTAATCATTGCCGGTGCTTCACTATGGTACACAATTAGCAGTGAAAAAGAACCTGTGAGTACCGCACCAGCTAGTGTGTCAGAAAGTCATAGAACTCGTCGTCCAGCGTTAGACACATTTGATTCTTAAACAAAACACACGACAATGTATATGACTGCGATCGATCGAAAAGAACTTATGAACGAATTGTACGATGCGCTACTTGTCACGACTGGTGCTGTGGCAGTGAGTATGATTTCTAAAAGGGCTTTGGGAGAACCATTGGGAACACCAGAGACAGTGAAAGGCACAGTGAAACTTGCTGCGGCTGTTGGTGCAGGAACGCTGTTAGTAAAATGGTTGCAATCGAAAAAGTGGATACCGACAGATCCATTCAAATCAACGTAAGTTAATGGTGAGTGTTGTGGCTGGAGGGATTTTTAATGCAGTGGCTTTTGCAGGCGCTGGCTTTATGTTTTCGAAATTTAATCACTCAGGCTATGAAGCTGAGATGAAGAGGCACAACCATGCGTTGGAACAGTTAGCCAGTGCGAAAGAAGTGTGGTATGAGAATGAGGTCGCTAAAAAAGATCAGATTCAGCGTTTGCGACAACAGCTCTCTGACGCTAATGCTGACATCAATGACACAAACCACGCGTTGGAAGAACTTAGAAGCGTAATGACCATACAGTACAGCGGACGAGTGTTCACTGACCTCCCGAAGATTGCGGATTACTACCAACCGAGTGCGGAAATGAAGGATTACCAATTGTTGTTTGTTGGTGCGTTAGGTTTGGGTAGTGGAATAGTAGTGTGGGTGCTAACTCAATAAAAAAATGTTGGAGTAGTATAAGAGTGATGGACAAACTTATGAGGCAGATGAGCTACGGCTACACAATTGACGAAATCGCGAGTGAGACGCAAACTGAGTGTGGAGACACCTTCAGAATTTACTACTGCTCGGATTGTGACGTTGTGAAAAACGTAAGTGACTGCGGTGGGTACGTGTGTCCAAAGTGTGGCGACATCGAATGGGGTTACACTCAGAGTTACAGCGACATGAGACTCACGCGATTAAAAAGCGTTCACAAACGGTCTTGGTGGATGGGGAGGAGACTGCGGAACGTTGTGAAGGGTGAGCACCTTGAGTTGATAAAAGAGGACTTCCTGAAAGTTGTCAATGTGCTGCACTCATGCAATTTGATCAAGGGTAGAAATGTCAGCAGATATGGATACTACATTATTAGGTTGTGTCATAGAAGACGAGTCAAGACACTCAAGAAGGTGTCAGACCTCAAAGACGGGAAGGTGAAAGACTTGTTCGACGATAATTTGTTTGGGGTGGTGTACCCAAAACTAGGATGGTGCGAAAGTGGCGACAATTATTACGACGAGTGGTTTAGGAAAAAAACAAGTGTAGTGTATATAGAAGCCAATGAGTCGGACTGTGAAAAACCCACTGACAAAAAGACGGGCGCATAAGACGAGTGCAGCCGTTGTCAATTCACTAACAGATGAAGCGACCAACGTTCACGGCTTTTTTGGAGACCAAGAAACACAACCTGTAGCCCAAGACCTCACACCGTCAACACATCTGTTGGATCGAGCACTGAGAGGGTTCACAAGGTCTTATGGAGTCGAGGTAATTGACGACAGAGACATCAATCAGGTAAATGGTAGTAGAAGCGCTGTCACTAACCTTTTGAGACGTGAACTAGGTGAGACCAACGGAATGAAAGTGGTGGAGACAGTCAAGGTCACTTTTGAGAAAGTTTTAGAACTCGATAAGACCACGTACAAAACTGCCTACTTTAACAGCGAAACGTTCGTCGTCATTAACGAGCATGACATCGAGGGTGTTGCCAATCGCGGGTCGGAGCAGATTTTGACGCGGATAGCTGGGTGGTTATCTGAGGGGTCTGGATGGACTATCGACAAAATAGATGCGCACTACGTCAATGTCGCTATTTACAGACCTTTGCATGGGAGTAGCTACATTGCGTTGCCAAAGGAGCTGTGCAACAGTATGAAGGGTCTGATAAACGTAAATAATGGGGATGACAACGAGTGCTTTAGATGGTGCCACCTTGCACACAAATTTCCCGTTGGAAAAAACTCTGACAGGACGTCAAAGTACGTCAGACATGTCAGTGAGCTGAATTATGACGGAATTGACTTCCCAGTAACACTCAAAGACTACAACAAGATCGAAAAGGCGAACGATATTAGCATAAATGTTTTTGGGTATGAAGATAAGCAGCCATTCCCTGTGTACGTTTCTAAGGAAGCGTACCCTGACCATATGGACCTACTGTTGATAACTAATGATGTGGGCAACAAGCATTATGTGTATATTCGTGACTTCAACAAATTCATGCACCGGCAGACAAAGCACGAGGCGAGAAAGCACTTTTGTAGGTATTGTTTGCAGTGTTTTACCCTAGCGGACGTGCTCGAACGCCATGTGGAAGTATGTTTGGTCATTAATGGGAAGCAAGCTATTAAAATGCCGCAAAAAGGTGCGAAAGTGAAATACGAGAATTTTAGCAGACAGCTAAACGTACCATTTGTGGTGTACGCAGACTTCGAGGCTATCACACAGAAGGTGCACGCAGCAACACCATCAAGCGAGCGTAGCTACACAAACGCCTACCAGAGGCACGTCGACTGCGGCTATGGGTACAAATTAGTTTGTTGCTACGACAACGAGTACAGTAAGCCAGTAAAAGTGTATCGCGGTGAAAACGCAGTCAACAAGTTCGTTGGGGAGATGTTAGAAATTGTCGAATATTGTAAAGAGACATCTGAGAGTCACTTTAACAAAGAAATGATACTGACTGATGCCGATAAGAAGAACTTTGACGAGGCTAAGAGTTGTCATATTTGCAGTGTTGAGTACACTGGTGCTAACGTTAGAGTGAGAGACCACTGTCACGTGTCAGGTAAGTACAGAGGGTCTGCACATCGCGATTGTAACGTGAACTTTAAGTTGACTGACAAAATTCCTGTGATCTTTCATAACTTACGCGGCTACGATAGTCATTTCATTATGCAGGAGATTGGCAAGTTTGGTCAAGACATAAACGTGATACCGAACAACATGGAGAAGTACATGGCGTTCATGCTTGGAAAAAACTTGGTATTTTTGGACAGCTTTCAGTTTATGAGTAGTGGTCTAGACAACTTGGTGAAGAACCTACCAAGGGACGCTTTCAAATACACGTCAGAAGTGTTTCGTGATGAGGGGTTGGCACTAATGACAAGAAAGGGGGTCTATCCCTATGATTATATGGACTCCTTTGATAAATTTGATGAATGCGAGCTACCCTCCAAAAAGGACTTTTACAATATTCTGAATGACGAAGATATTACGGAAGAAATGCATGAGCGTGCTTGCGATGTGTGGGACTACTTCGACGTTGAAAACATGGGTGGGTATCACGACCTGTATTTGAAAAGTGATGTGCTCTTGCTCGCCGACGTTTTTGAGAACTTTAGAAAGACATGTCATCGCGAGTATAAATTAGACCCGTGTCACTATTTCACATCGCCTGGATTGGCTTGGGATGCCATGTTAAAGATGACTGGAGTGGAACTCGAATTATTGTCTGACATTGACATGTTCCAGTTCGTAGAATTAGGTATGCGTGGTGGTGTGAGCTACATATGCAACAGACATGGCGTGGCGAATAATAAGTACATGAAGGGGTACGATAAAGCGCAAGAGTCGAAGTATTTGATGTACCTTGACGCCAACAACTTGTATGGATGGGCAATGAGTCGAAGTCTACCCACGGGCGGCTTTAAGTGGTTGACTGAGAAAGAAATAGAAAAAGTTAATCTGCACGACTATCACAACAATAGTAAAAAAGGTTTACTGCTCGAGGTCGACTTGGAGTACCCAACCCATTTGCATGACCTACACAACGATTACCCGTTGGCTCCCGAGAAGATGGAGATAACCGTTGACATGTTGTCGGAGTACTGCACGAAAATCAAAAACAAGTTTAACGTGAGTGTTGGTGGTGTGAAGAAGCTGGTGACTAATTTGATGGACAAAAAAAAGTATGTGTGTCACTACGGAAATCTGCAGTTGTACATGGATCTTGGATTAAAAATCAATAAGATTCACAGGGTCCTGCAGTTTGACCAGTCCAAGTGGCTAGGCAAGTACATCGACTTTAACACAGTCAAAAGAACTGCGGCTAAGAACGCTTTTGAGAAGGACTTCTTCAAGTTGATGAACAACAGTGTGTTCGGAAAAACGATGGAAAACTTGAGGAAGCGTGTGGACGTAAGATTAGTGACCACTGCGGAGAAATTAGAAAAGCTTGTCTCGAAGCCGACGTTCGTGTCTTGCAAAATATTTAGCGAGAACTTAGTCGCTGTCCACAAAGTTAAAGAAACGTTGACACTAAATAGACCTGCATATGTGGGTATGTGCATACTAGACTTGAGTAAAACGCTGATGTACAATTTTCACTACAATTATATTATGAAAAAGTACTCTAGCGACACCTGTAGATTGCACTTCACTGACACTGACAGTCTGTTGTACTCAATCAAAACTGACGACGTTTATTCCGACTTTATGATGGAGTGCGAAAAGTTCGACAATAGCGACTATCCTGCAGACAGCCCATTCTTTTTTAGAGAGAATAAGAAAGTTATTGGGAAGATGAAGGACGAGTGCGCTGGAACGCCAATTGTTGAGTTCGTCGGGTTGCGCAGTAAAATGTACAGCTATTTGAAAGAGGGTGGAGGCGGCGGAAAACCGCTAAAGGTATTAGAAAGAATATAATTAAAAAAGTGATCAGACACGAAGATTACAAAAGTGTGTTACTTGAGCAGAAACAATTGCGACACACAATGAAGACCATTAGAAGTGTCAAACATCAGCTCGGTAGTTACGAAATTAATAAAGTGTCGCTATCCTGTTTTGATGATAAACGATACCTTTTAGAAAATGGTATTGACTCCTACGCGTATGGTCACAAAAACATTGAAGTGAGAGGCGACAAACGCTGAAAATAGTGAACAAACGGACTAATCTATTATTAACAGGTGGCAATAACCTAATTTGCATAACAGGTGGCAATTTTATCACGCGTGAGACACTTTTACGACACATAAATTTGTAAAAATGTTTAAACGACTATTTTTTAAATGTGATTTGACAAATTTGTGAAAATATTGAAACGACACTTTCTATTTTTTAAATATGATTTGACAAATTTGTGAAAATGTTGAAACGATTATTTTTTAAATGTGATTTGACAAATTTGTGAAAATGTTGAAACGACACTCTCTATTTTTTAAATACGATTTAACAAATTTGTGAAAATGTTGAAACGGCACTCTATTTTTTAAATGTGATTTAACAAATTTGTGAAAATGTTGAGACGACTATTTTTTAAATGTGATTTGACAAATTTGTGAAAATGTTGAAACGATTATTTTTTAAACGTGACTGAAAATTTCGAAACGACTATTTTTAAACGTGACTGAAAATTTTGAAACGACTATTTTTAAACGTGACTGAAATGTGATTTGGTATAAATTCAGTATTGTTTCGTGAGTCTCGCGCGTGTTTGACACTAATCGGTGGAGAGTGTGGGGAGGGGCGCGTCAAGCCTAATTAACGACTGCTGTAGTAGTATAGAACATGGCGGTGCGAGCTTACTCGACGTTATCCACAAGTGTGGACACCGTGGCATCGCTAATTTTTTGCGCTAAATCGCGATTTGGCGTAAAAATTAACGTTGCTATGGCACTCGCATTTGTGGTTGGTGTCGCTGAGCCCGCACCGCCATGTTCTATACTATCCATTTGGATAAACATCACCACTAGAATCAAAATCTAGTGGTTTTTTTTCGCGCGTGAATTTGTGAGACAGTAGCAGAACGTGTTGGTGGTTTGTTGAACAAAAATGTGAAAATGCTGAAATGACACTTTCTACTTTTTTTAAATATGGCTAAAGTAGCGTAAAGTCTAGCGAAAGTTGTGATTTTTTTAGTATTTGGCATCAATTGAGTAGAAAACGTGGGAGGGGTGTCTAGATTGACTAATGATTACCATAATAGCACAGAGAGTGAGGCTGTGAGCTCACCAATGTCGATTGTAAAACGTGAGTACCAAAACATTGCTGAGTTGTGGCTCGGCACGAATTTGGTGATGTTTTGGCGTTTATATCACGGTTGGCGTCGACTGAGCTCGCACCGCCATGTTCTATACTACTAAGCTGTTCACTATTAGAGGCAGTAGAAGTGATTCCAATATCACTGGAAAGATCATAATTTTCATTAAAATCAGGATGCAGGTCTTGAGCACCCTCAGACTCATCTCGACGTTCAATGTCTTGTGCTCCTGGGGCAATTAAGTCATAATTATCATCATTATCTTCCATGTTGTTTAATTGATCTTGAATTTCATTCAGATCATCACTACTGTACACATAGCATATTGTTTCATTTGCTCATCTACTACATCTTTTACTTGAAAGAAATATTCTTGATATGAAGAACAATTACCAATCAAGTCAGTTTCTTCATTTCTCCATGATGTAAACAACATAATAAGTTCACGATAATGTTTTTCAGAATCTACTTCCTTATTAAAGCAAACACTTCGTATAATTCTAGCTTTTGATCTCTTCTTATTTTCTTGTTGCCCACAAGGCTCTTTTACTTACTTTATCATTAATATTTGTCTCAAATGGAAGATTATCAATATCCAGTTGATGTGATTTTTTGACATATGGCTTACCACATGAGTCATACCATGCAGCCCAGTCAGCAAGGGATACATGCTCAAGGCTAGCGGGTCGTTTGGTATATCGGTTTAACAGACCTGTTGCATAAATTTCCTCTGAATCATCATCCATTTCATTGATGTCATCTATTGATTTTAATACGTGAACCCTTTTTTCTGGAGGTGAGGTATTGATGAATACCACTTGACGAGATGATTTTCTCATTGCAAGCTGGAGTACAATATATACTGCTTCCTGTGCACTAATTTCAACATTGTTTAAAAACTTATTACCAATGTCTCTTACTTGTTTGATGGTTGAGTTTCCTTGTCTAGCTTTAGCACATGCAGTTCTCAAAAGTTTACTCATGCCTTTTTGAGCTTTAGAAATGTATGATACAATGTACATTTCACATGCATAGACATCAAGAACAAATTGAATATCCATGTTAGCTCGCCATGCACTAAGGCAAGCAGGATTATAATTATTTATTCTTAATTCATCTGGCTGTCTTTTTAAAAAAGATAGTTGGTTCATTTAGCCCTGATCGTTTAGCAAGCACATAATTTTTTTCAGTTATATCCAAATTTTTTAACAGTTGGTCAAATGTAATGTCTTCACCCTCTTTCATATCATTTAAATGCTTTTTTATTGATTTCCACACATTTGTCACATTGGTCTTTCACAGCTAATTACTTTATCAATAAATGCTATGACTTCAATGTCAATATTAACACCAATGACTGGAGCATCTTCTAACCATATTAACATATGAATATAAGGTGAGCCCCTTTGTTGATACTCTACTCTATAAAACCAGTCTGCAATTTTTCCTAGAGGTGCAACACTACTCATGAGAAAGTTTCGCAAAAACTGATTTACTTGATAGTCAAAGTGTCTAGCACAAGTCACTGGGTCACTCTGAATCAACTCGCACATTTTTTCCTAGTTGAGATTATCTAGCTCAGTGTCAGTGTATTCTCTGTTGTTGACATTTTTACTAAGTATTCTAAGAAGGTGAGTCCACTGTGTCTCTGCAGATAAAAAACTACAAAATAAAGAGGCTGAGGCCAATTGTCTTATCATTGCAAATATATATTTTTTGGCCTTTTCAAAATATGGTGGCGAACCTCTTAATGCTCTTAGAAACTTAAAACCTTCATCATGGTGAATTAGTTTCTCTAATGCACCTTTTTGTTTCAGGTGACCAGCTTTAATTGAACCATTGTTACCTTTACATTTTCTCAAGGCAACTTGACTTTGCCCAAGTAAAATCTTCATTTGCAGTTTCTTTGTTTTAAAGAAAATATTTTCTGCACACATAGCAGCCCTTCTGTCAGACCGTCTTAACTCAGATTTGCAAACTTCACTGTAATGAACATCTGTAAGTCTGTTAGCATTGTCAGGTCGCTTTTGACCAATGAGAATACCTGGATATGCTAATTCTTCAGAATATTTATCTCTAAATACACTTAGAGGCCTGCTGCCTTCAGCCTGGTGCAACATTCAAAATATACTGACGTTCATTCTGTGTCATAAAATCAGTTGATGTTAACATGGTATCTGTGACACCAGCCGGTATTTCTACCTCATCTTCACTCCAGTTATCTTCATCATCAACTGTTAGATGTGATTTACTAGTAGTATATACCGGTAATGTATCACACTCCATGTTTTGTAATTGTTCTTCATGTTCTTCAGTATTGATACTATATTGTCAAAAGGTGATAAAACATTAGAACTAGGTTCAAGCCAATTAGCATTAAATGTTATCCCTTCTTCTCTGTAAAGACTACTGTTTTCAACAAGCCAATTGGCAGCTTGCACTACTTTGTGCGGTCTTAGATTCAGAGATAAAGCTGAATTTTTATACTGCA
Source organism: Chrysogorgia sp. JL179-B06 (assembly GCA_035772405.1). Classification (NCBI taxonomy): domain Eukaryota; kingdom Metazoa; phylum Cnidaria; class Anthozoa; order Scleralcyonacea; family Chrysogorgiidae; genus Chrysogorgia; species Chrysogorgia sp. JL179-B06. The sequence continues at coordinate 678,388 of JAYKKM010000444.1, forward strand.
ACTTTCTCTTGAGATTAACTTTAATGGTTCCAGTTTCATCTGGTAACCTGCTAACAGTATTAGTAATATCTGCTGGAACATTTGCAATGTTGCCATTGATTTTTAATTGTTTGCCCCTGGGAGCTTGCATGATTTTTTGAAATGCTAATCTTGGATCAAGTAATCGACATTCCAATTCATTCAGGTCAAAAAATGTTGGTTTTGGTGGAAATTGCATTCCATTTATGGCAGCACAAGGTGGAACTTTATTTCTTGATAAGTAATTGTTACATGATCTACACAACCATTCACCATTATCAATATATACTAGTTTTACAGAGAAGATATTTTTCAATACTTGGATTAGTTTTCCTTAGAGTTACAGCAGAAGACACGCTATGCCTATACCACAATTGGTCACAACAACTGCAAATGTAAAGTGGACCTTTAGACACAATATCATGAAACTTTAATATTAAACTTTGTAAAGATAGAGCTCCACTTGATTTTCTTTTCCTATATTCCTTCATGTATTCATTGTTCTTTTCCTTAATTTGAGGATTCTTAGTTATAACTGCTTTGTTTTCCTATATTCCTTCATGTATTAATTGTTTGTTTTTTTACTTTTAGGGTCCTTAGTTAACCGTTTTGTTTTCATATAATCATTCATGTATGAATTTCGATTGTTTTTAACATTTTGATCAACTAATTTGTTCATCAAAACATTTTCCTTTAATGTTTCCAAATCTTTTTGCTCATTTTCAAATAAATTTAAATTGCAGAAAATGGCACTGTTGATACATAATGTTAATACTGCAAATTACCTTTGTGTACAAATTTAACATAAAAATATTTGACTTAGAAGTAAATCTTTTAAGAACTCGCTTAATTCTTTGTCTATTTTTCCTCTTTCTTAATGCTTGCATAATCTTCTTGATTGGTATTCTAGACGGTTCTCGGTCTCTATAAAATCGTCCAACATTCGACTGTCTAATTAGTTTTCTTACAGTCGATCTATAACTTTTCAAACAAGGATTTAAATCATTGTTATTGGTAGTACAATTATCGACAGTGCTATGAGAACAAACATTGTTTCGCTAGATTAATACTTCCTCGATTAATTTAGCTTCAATATTAACAACTTTCCTCCGAAGAGGCATGACAAATTTCCTCGTAAGAGGCATAATAAGTTTCCTCCGAAGAGGCTCGATAAGTTTCCTCCGAAGAGGGATAATAAGTTTCCTCTGAAGAGGCATAAGTTTCCTCCGAAGAGGCATAACAACTTTCCTCCGAAGAGGCATAACAACTTTCCTCCGAGGAGGCATAACAACTTTCCTCCGAAGAGGATTATTTGTCCTCCGAAGATGGTTCATATTTGTCCTCCGAAGAGGGTTCATATTTGTCCTCCGAAGAGGGTTCATATTTGTCTTCTGAAGAGGGTTCATATTTGTCTTCTGAAGAGGGTTCATATTTATGCTCCGAAGAGGGTTCATATTTGTCTTCTGAAGAGGGTTCATATTTGTCCTCCGAAGAGGGTTCATATTTGTCTTCTGAAGAGGGTTCATATTTGTCTTCTGAAGAGGGTTCATATTTGTCTTCTGAAGAGGGTTCATATTTATGCTCCGAAGAGGGTTCATATTTGTCTTCTGAAGAGGGTTCATATTTGTCCTCCGAAGAGGGTTCATATTTGTCTTCTGAAGAGGGTTCATATTTGTCTTCTGAAGAGGGTTCATATTTGTCTTCTGAAGAGGGTTCATATTTATCCTCCGAAGAGGGTTCATATTTGTCCTCCGAAGAGGGTTCATATTTATCCTCCGAAGAGGGTTCATATTTATCCTCCGAAGAGGGTTCATATTTGTCTTCTGAAGAGGGTTCATATTTATCCTCCAAAGAGGGTTCATATTTGTCTTCTGAAGAGGGTTCATATTTGTCTTCTGAAGAGGGTTCATATTTGTCTTCTGAAGAGGGTTCATATTTGTCTTCTGAAGAGGGTTCATATTTGTCCTCCGAAGAGGGTTCATATTTATCCTCCGAAGAGGGTTCATATTTGTCTTCTGAAGAGGGTTCATATTTGTCTTCTAAGGGGGTTCATATTTGTCCTCCGAAGAGGGTTCATATTTGTCTTCTGAAGAGGGTTCATATTTGTCCTCCGAAGAGGGTTCATATTTGTCTTCTGAAGAGGGTTCATATTTGTCTTCTGAAGAGGGTTCATATTTATCCTCCGAAGAGGGTTCATATTTGTCTTCTGAAGAGGGTTCATATTTATCCTCCGAAGAGGGTTCATATTTGTCCTCCGAAGAGGGTTCATATTTTCTTCTGAAGAGGGTTCATATTTGTCCTCCAAAGAGGGTTCATATTTGTCTTCTGAAGAGGGTTCATATTTATCCTCCAAAGAGGGTTCATATTTGTCTTCTGAAGAGGGTTCATATTTATCCTCCGAAGAGGGTTCATATTTGTCCTCCGAAGAGGGTTCATATTTGTCTTCTGAAGAGGGTTCATATTTGTCCTCCGAAGAGGGTTCATATTTGTCTTCTGAAGAGGGTTCATATTTGTCTTCTGAAGAGGGTTCATATTTGTCTTCTGAAGAGGGTTCATATTTGTCTTCTGAAGAGGGTTCATATTTGTTCTCCGAAAAGGGTTCATATTTGTCTTCTGAAGAGGGTTCATATTTGTCCTCCGAAGAGGGTTCATATTTGTCTTCTGAAGAGGGTTCATATTTGTCTTCTGAAGAGGGTTCATATTTGTCTTCCGAAGAGGGTTCATATTTGTCTTCTGAAGAGGGTTCATATTTATCCTCTGAAGAGGGTTCATATTTGTCCTCCGAAAAGGGTTCATATTTGTCTTCTGAAGAGGGTTCATATTTGTCCTCCGAAGAGGGTTCATATTTGTCTTCTGAAGAGGGTTCATATTTATCCTCCGAAGAGGGTTCATATTTGTCTTCTGAAGAGGGTTCATATTTATCCTCTGAAGAGGGTTCATATTTGTCCTCCGAAGAGGGTTCATATTTGTCTTCTGAAGAGGGTTCATATTTATCCTCCGAAGAGGGTTCATATTTGTCTACTGAAGAGGGTTCATATTTGTCCTCCGAAGAGGGTTCATATTTGTCCTCCGAAGAGGGTTCATATTTGTCTTCTGAAGAGGGTTCATATTTATCCTCTGAAGAGGGTTCATATTTGTCCTCCGAATACTGGCATATAGCAAGCCCTGAGAAATTATTCAAAACAAATCTATTGCAAATGGCAGCCATTTTGAGTTTTTATTTCCATGGTAACATTAATTGCTCTTCGGAGTCATGCGTATAATAATAATAATAATAATAATAATAATAATAATAACAGAAATAATAATAATAATAATAATAATAACAACAGAAATAAATAATAATTACCTTCATTGATGCCAACTGCTTCATACCACAGGCTACATCTGCAGCTATTTTAAGCAACTGGCAATCTGTCATTTTGGATCCAAGCTGCAAATCCGTGGTGATTTTACCGTTTAATAATCTGCGATAATTTTCTAGCAGATCTTTTAGGTTGCCATTTGAACAATATTCCGTGATTATCAAGCTAGAAGCTAAATCAAATGAAAATAATATAATTATCTCTTTTTGACGGTATTTAAAGATCAAATTAATTTTAAAACGTTGGTTATATTTCTCTGTAACTAGCCTATAGTGATCTATCAAGAAAGTTGATGTACAGTATACTGACAGACTAACGCAAATGCAGCATTCTTATAATAATTAGCAACACACACGCTCTATATCATAGTATTAAAACTAGGTCCCAAGGACAGTGCAAAGTTTCATATAATTATGTATCCAGAAGTTTAATGCTATGCAGGATTTCAGATTGCTTGCCTATAAAGCTGCAGTATTATTAATACAGTAGTTATATATACTATTTGTTAGAAAAACAATTCTTGATCTTTATTATTGTAATCACAAGGTTGATAAAGGTGATAAGTTGGACAAAACATTATGGCAATTACTATGTTTATGGATAACATTTCACTGGCTAATGCCCTGTGATTATCAGGAACAAACACAAAATCCTAATAAGAGAGTTGAAACGATGAAAATAAATTAAATAAACGATGATGAACAATAAACATTATAAAAGTAAATTTTAGTATCCAGACAAGAAAGAAACAATAGAAAATAATGCTAGTCCGGTGTTTTGACACTGAAGACCAAGAAAAACAACATTGATTTCATATAATAATAAAAAGTGCCATATAATGGACCTCGACTGTTCAGTCTTTACAATAAAATACCAAACCTTTGTCGCTAGTGCTCGGGCACTACAGCAAGATCTTGGTTAGATATTTTACCATAAAGACCTCACTCTTGGTCATTAAGTAGTTATTATTATATGGCACAAGCTACTTTCGGTTAAATTGCGTGCTCTGATTGGCTGAGACACGCGTCACGTGCCGGTTCGTTATTTCCCGGCAATGGACCGGTCCAGATTACGGATTTTGTCAACCATTTTCTTTACAAAGCAACAAGCCGAACAACGATAGGAAATTTTGTAAAGCAACAAAAATTGAACAAATTTAGTAAAGTAAGCAATAAATCATGTACAGTATGAGTCGGACGATGAACAATCTAAAAGAGAGTCTTGCTATCATGAAAACAATAGAAGAACAAGAACAAGATTGAAAATGACGATTCTGTTATTCAAAACGTATGTAAAGTATGTTGATTGTTGTTTAAAAAAGCCATGCCATATAACAAACCTCTTATTAACCTCGACCGCTTGGTTATTGCGGGAAAAATATCAGACCTCGGTCTTTTATGTACTAACCTCGCCCTATGGGCTCGGTCCGTACTGTCAAGACCTCGGTCTGATATTTTCCCGTAATGACCGTGCTCTCGGTTAAATATAAGAAGTTAGTATTAAAATTGTTTTCTGTGTCAAAAATCCCATCCCCGATCGATCTTTAAAAAAAATCAAATTCCCCTGAGTTAACATTGATAGGTACATGTACATCACAAAATATCTCTATTGTAGGCCATGTGGGCTAATAATATAATTATTCAGGCAGTTTCAAATGCTCTTTATTTGACAATTAATATTATGGGAATAGCACCAAATTTCTCCGAGGCTACAATTATACAGCCAATAAATGGCAAGGAACAAGGCATGTCTTTATTGGGCATATACAGTTAGAGGAAATTTTACATTATGTTTCAACAACAGGAATAAATCAACTAACAGTGCTTTAATATGGTAAATTGTTTGCTACTCAAGCTTTTAACGCAAACTCAGAAAATGTTTCTGAGCCCCAAACGGGATTAGAACCCGCAAGGCTGCAACCTTCATGTTTCAAAATATTAACACGAAGTAAATAGCGAAACTACAGAACGTAAATAATACGCTTTACAAAAGTGCTGGTGTCTAATTTCTAACAAAATAATCTCGCAGGTTATTCTGTGTCTATTGTGTTCCATTATTAGGCATTATATTAAACAGAGACTCGGAAGACAAAATGCTGCGCTTACCGATAGTTGATGCATGACAACGTGACAGAAATATCCTGAATGTCAGACTTTTATTTTATATCCAGGCTCGTCTTCTCCTAACAAACAACGAATCCTTTCTCCTACACCATATTTAAGGGGACGGGGGCGGGCGGAGATAAGACCCTGGGTACGAGGTTGATTTAATACTATAAATTTCGGAAAACGACCTTAAATCGTAGGCCCTCGGAATCCCTATCAGTTGGGTTTTCCGTTCACCTAAGAGTGATAAACTGAATAGTCGAGCGCTTAAAACATGAGCCTCTGGCTCGGATAAATAGGGCAACCTTATCCTGCGTGATCGACTCAAAATAAATCATACTCATACTCATAAATCCACAAAATCCCTGTTTCCAAAAGAAATATTATCACTTATATTAACACTACTTTATACTGTAGTTGAAGCAAAGCGAAGAATAGTGAACTGCCGAATTTGTTATCAACAAAATACTGGCGTTTCGTTCACTTCTAAGTGCACATAATCGCCCCACTACAACAGCTCGTTCCTATGCTTAGTTCTTTCACGAGTTAAAAATGTTGGTAAATATGAACTAAGGAAATAATTAATACATAATTATTATTAAATATTATTAAGATTAAGTCTTACGTTCTGAAGTACAAGCACCAATTAACCTCAGGATGTTTGGATGAGACTTCGTATTGACAAACTTGAGGATACGCAACTCTGATGCAAAATCCGAACGATCTATATCTGACGCATTGTCTATAAAATAAAAATAGGTACGTAATGTATACATGTGTCTATACTGGAATTTGACGTAGCCTGCAAATTGACTTGTGACAGGTACAAGTGACACCATATGTTCACATTTTGTCATTAAACGTCTCCAGCTACTTGTCATTAAATACATTTAGATTGCTGGATGGGAAATACGACGTTTGGTCCACCGCAGTTTGTACTATCGTGAAACGAATGAGCGCAATTCGAGTGAGAGTGATTCTAAGACACAAACAAGGAGTGGATAAAAAACGAATAAAACACTTGTTGTTTTTTATTATATATATCACAAGAATTATTTGACTATTTTCGAATGCCAAAATATTATAATAACAGGACAGACAATGATTTATAAAACGTCTTTATAAAACGTCATTGGAGAAAAAGCTTCCAATATTTTCTGGGCTAAGTTATCCCTTCAATAATTCGTGTAAAAGGGTGATATAGAAGTACAAGGGAGATAGAATGATACGTATTTTCATACATTTTTGTTTATTTTCAAGTAAACGTAACGTAACTTATTGTATTGTAACGTAATGTAACGTACAGTAATGTAATGTAACGTAACGCAATGTAACGCAATGTAATGCAACGCAAATATCAATTAAAAAACAACAAAAAACTGCTCATGGCTCAGCACCGGATAAATTTTGGCGTGCTTATTCATAACCTTTCCTGATTGGCTCCAATATTATTCACTTGAATTTATTGGTTATATTTTTACATGTGAACACTAGCCTGTGCGGGATTTTGAGTGGACATATCGCCGATTTCCACATGTACGCAACAATTATTAATTATGATACATGTTATAAATGTAAATACTTATTTATTGGTAATAACCTTTAAGGACTTTAATGGCGACTGGTTGATCGCGTGCTTCGCCATCGATGCTCGTCTTATATGTTCCTTTTTTAACAACACCAAACTGTCCTACACCTAATCTTTTGTTGGTGATTACCAAGCGCTCACGTGGTATCTCCCATTCATCAAGCACTGTGAGGTATTCAGGATCTGTAAATAATTAATTGAGACATAATATTATATTGAGACATAATAAAGATTATATAGAACGTCTTTGTGCCATATTAATGCTTACATTGCACATTAAAAGTAAAGTACATTACACAGAGTAATTAGCTTTTCACAATATAGATATGTTTTGACTATAGATATGTAAATTTGGCTAACATAAATCAACTCGTAATATACAGATCTTTTGGGATTTTTTATTTCATTTTCTTCTTCTACCATAATTTCTTGTGGTTTTGCTTATTGTGTATTTTTGCAACAGCTCGATTTTGGTTGGAATATCTGTAGGTTATAAAGACAACCTACACCGATATTTTATCTGTAAAACTACTGATATTGCCACTTGCTCGGCCGAAAATAAACCGATTTCAGTTGCAGGCCAATGAAAAACAAATTAAAATAGAACATTATTTGACAAGAAGTAACGTTTATTGACAATTGATATTTTTCACATTTTCAGTTTTATTTCGGCTCTGACGTGTTCTTTACATCGTACAACGTTATTTTTTAAATCGTTTGTCAGGGCCTTTTTAATACCATATACTGGTGTGGAATTTGCCCCAGTATGCCCTTTCCACTGCCCCACCACTGAAGGTAAAAAGGGCCTGCTGCCCCAGAAGGTGATTTGGGAATAGTCATCTCAGATAGAATAGAATAGTTAACTCATGCAATCAATTTCAAAGTATATGTCAAGATTTTCTTTTCAATTGGCACTGACTTCCCAAAATATATGTGCTGCTTTGAACTCTTGCCCAGATGTTGTTAGTTGATTAATAGATCTGTGTTTATAGTATCAAACTCTATGTTCAGTGGGTTTTTCTTTTCAATTTTGACGTCATTGACTGCTTGTCTTTCGTTCCTGGCACTCAATGACGACAAAATTGAAAATAAATTCCCGCTCTGCATCAACCTTGAGCCGTCGAGCAAACTCTAAAATGGCGGCGTCCAGAAGCATAAAATACGAGAATGAAAACGTTATTTAAAAGTAATTTATTTTTTGACTAGAGTTTCCCTTTAATTCTGATCAGATGTGATCGCAAAGATGCAAAGTGACACAATATTAATCCCTTCCCAGTCATAATTAGATATCCTATCACGGTATCACGAAACCTTAGAGAGAAATCTTATCTAAAGTCTTCGGTCCTAACAGCTTTCAGGAGTCATGGCGGGGCAACCACTGCAACGGCCTACGGGACCCTTTTGCACATTTGCCCTACCACTGAAAAATCGTTAAAAATGCACTGCGTTTGGTTATGGACGTTCTTGACGGTTTCTTTGTTCAGGGATATATATTACGTATTTTATACATAATAATACAATTATATTATCCTCCTCAGCCTTCGGCTTCTGTAGATAAAACAAACCTCAGCATTGCTATTTCTCGGTATCATGTGTATATAACGAATCCATAAGTATTTGAAGTGTATGCATAACTTCGACTGGATGGAATGTAATTGCCTTGTCACTTCATCACGAAAATTATTGTTTTTCTACCGAATTAGACCTAACAATAAATCTGGTAATAATTCATAAACTTTCTAGTAATAATTATAACGAATATTAAAGCTTCTGTAGTGAATAATAAAAATTCTAAAATATAATTTAAAATATCTATGGCACATATAAATAAAGTGTATAAAATATAAACATAATGTAAACAAAATAAATTACTTGCAACAACTATAAGCAACAAAAGTTAATTTAGTTTGCTTTTTCGCACCTGGTTCTTCTTGTTCGTCAGCAAATTTATCAAAGGCAATCCTCTCAGATGAATCAGAAGTATTGTTTGGTAACTGATCATCTCTATTTGGGAACAAGATTCCCAAATTTTGCACAGAACCGTTTGCTATTCGAATAACGAAACCCTGAAAGATTATAATCATCATCATAACTATCATCATCATCGTTATCGTCATCGATAGGTATATAGGTAATCATATGATAGCGAGTACAATTAAGGATTTACACACCAAAATTGGCACAATTTGGCACAATTTTGAAATATCACGAGCAGTGTAAGTGAAATATCATATGATTACTTGTTCATTATATATTTTATCCGCCATTTTGTTTGTTTTAGAAAATCATTAATTGTACTGCAGTACAATTAATAAAATAATTGTACTCTTGTACAATTAATAATAATCTTGTCCAATTAATAATATAATTGTACTCCTCTAAACCAATCAGAATGCAGTAATTTAAGTATGATTATAAAATAAAAAATAAAGTATAATTAAAGTAATTCAACTAAAATTATTTAATAAGTAGTTTTCTGACTTACAGATTCTGTATTATTAAGTCGGCGCTTCCTTCTTAGAATCAATATCCCAATTGTCGCAAAAATTATTAGCAAGAACACAAAAGCTGTAATAACTACTGCGATGACTGTTGAAAGATTATCTTCATTTGAATCAGTTCTGGCGGGATTAATTACTGTAACATTTCAAGATATATAAAAGATTCGTTAATAATTGATGAGAAAAAAAGTAAATAAATCCATATTTAATCATTGTTTCTGTAAATGACAAAGAAATGGTTGCTGTTTTCTAGATAATTTAAATCACTGGTTTTTACTGTTTATAGACAACGACGATTTTAGTTTAAATGCCTAAAACGTCAAAAAACTGATTGTTTTATTTGGAAGAACTTTTAAAATGAGAAAATAACTTGTTTTGAAGATTTTCTTTTCTTCGCTTTGTTTTTGATATATTTAAGTTTGTTTGATATACAAATATCTGAAATTTCGTCACACATGGATAATGACTTATCAGAGAATGTTATATATCTTTGCTTTCATGAAATGAAAAACTAAAGTGTGAATAACACGTGCGTGTGTTTCTCCAACAACACCAAACTTTTTGATTTTAAAGGATTTCGCTTGAGAATGAAAATGATACACAAACCTCTCCGCGGTAAGTCGTTATGCATGTGTGACGAAATTCCAGACATTTGTATCTCAAACAAACTGAAACTTTTCAAAAAGAAGCAAAAATCTTCAAAAGAAGTTACTTTGTCATTTTAAAAGTTCTTCCAAATAAGACAATAACATATTTTAACTTTTTACAGAAAAAATGGTTCGTCATTTTAAGTAGTTGCAGCACGTTTATTAAAACTGAATAAAAATCAGTTTGATTTTCGGAAAAATATAACCATATTAGGCTTCGTACATCAGCTGACACATGATTATTCTTTATATTAATCCTTGGTATTTTCCTGTTCAAATTGTAAACTTTTAAATAAACTATTATTATTGTACAACTGTATGTTTACAGTTTACGGTTTAAGTTTACGTCATCATATAAACATCAATCATGCAACGAACCTTCCTCCACCAAATATTAAAGTTCCTATAACTCCAAATACGATATTACAGATCGAGATTCTAAATGAAGTGAACAGTTGAATGCCAAAATGTTTTAAGATTTTAACTTTCCATTGATCTTGTTTAACTGTTTTTGCCGTAATGCTAATGAGTGTGACGTCAAATCAGGAATTTCGCTTTCTTTTATGTTTTCCATGTTATTTGACTGAAAGTTGTTGTTATTTGACTGCCTATTTGAGTTAAAAAGTGGATAAAATCTCTATTATAACGTTCAAGTATATCCCAAACGTTTGAATTAGATTAATAATTCTCGATCTAGCAGCGGGAATGGAAGCTTTTATAATGATCGTGCGGAGATACTAATTATATCTTTGAATGTTGCATGTAATATATGAAACACGAGGAAGAGTGTTTCATCAGGATATCCAAACACCGAGAAGTTTGTTGAAGGCGAAGCCAAGATTTTTTAACAAACTTCGAACTTCATTTTTGAGACCTCGGGCAAATATTTCTCTATCCGGACCTCCCAGCAGGTAAATAACATATATATCATTTATAGTAAAGAAAAAAATATAAAGAAAAGTCAATGAGCAGCTACAGTGTATATATATATATATATATATATATATATATATATATGTATGTGTATGTACCATATATATATATATATATATATATATATATATATATATATATATATATATATATATATATATATATATAATATATATATATATATATATATATATATATATATATATATATATATATATATATATATATATATATATATATATATATATTATATATATATATATATATATATATATATATATATATATATATATATATATATATATATATATATATATATATATATATATATATATATATATATATATATATATATACATATATATATATATATATATATATATATATATATATATATATATATATATATATATATATATATATATATATATATATATATATATATATATATATATATATATATATATATATATATATATATATATATATATATATATATATATATATATATATATATATATATATATATATACAATATACATGTGTATATTCATACCAATGCAAGACGTGCCGTTGCCAGTATACCCAGGATTACATGTGCAAATGAAAGATCCAGCAGTATTGTTACAGGCAGAATTGATGTGGCAGATATTGCTAGCGCACTCATCAATGTCTTAAAGGAAAGGAAATTGTACGTTATTTTACATTCCATATACCGAGATATATAGTCTGATATTCTACCTGCGTTGGGAAACTATTTGTTAATAAATGACATGTTTGCTATTTAACGTACCTGAACAGCCAAAGCCATTTCCAATGTAGCCAGAATTACATTTGCAAATGTAGGATCCAACGACGTTATAACAGATGGCGTGTTCATGGCAAGACGTATTTCTTGTACACCTATGACCTAAACAAAATTTTGATTTATAATAAGAATATAAATGTACAAAACAACAAAAAGTATAAACGTACAAAACAACACAATCAGTACGACTATATATTACAAACCAACATATAGACTCGCATAACTACCTTTTATCAGTGGCGGCACTACGTTGGTTTGGGCCCCGGTGCGAGAAAACAATTTGGGTCCCCTCACACAAAGTGACGACATATGTATTTCATTTTTCGTAGCGAATAAAGAAATTTTTTTAGATATAAAGTCTGCAGTAAAAAATAGCCAAGGAAGATATAAACCGACGTAGTTTGATTATTAAAGTCATGCGGTTATTCGATAACAAAACACAAACCTTGTGTCCATGACCTATACAATAGTTTTGTTATTGGATTTGATAATGAAGGCATGATGTCTTATTAAATTCAAATCATAGCATTGCACACCATACTGTCAAGCTTAAAACCTATAGTCAAATGCATTCTCGACATCGGCACCTGAACTACGGAACAATCTGCCTAAAAGATACAGTAGGTCTAATCCAAAATATAAATTTAATATTTAAATCTAAGTTAAAACGTTATCTGTTTGGACTAGCTTGATTCTTCGAGCGCATAGAATATTTATGTATATACGCTATATATTCTAATATTCACTGCATAAGCTATCCACGATTTAAACAAGCAGCCATCAGAGATACATGACAAACTTAATTTTCCGGTGAGACTTTTTGAGAGAGCCTTTTGGTTTGAATATGACATTTTTCTAGTCAGAAGGTTTATGAGGAAATACGAAAATATTCTTATTGACTTTGAGATAATTTATGTTTCTATGAACTACAATATTAGTAACTATAGGCAAACCTGTATATTAAACGATGACCGTTTGTTAAGCAGTACATATAGTGCAAGGTCCTCACTAATACTTTAAGGACTTTGTATTGGACCTGTTTTAAGGGGTCACTGTATTGAGCGGTAAGTGGTAATTTGTGCGATCTAGAACGGTGATAACATATAATACATACACATTTAATTTGTAATATTTCTTCTTTATAAATACAGCGACAATGAACTAATAAATATAAACATTGCTCACTTCTGTCATCCTGTATGCGATAAAGTTTATAAATATATAACTTTAGTTGTATTATTGTTATTTTGTTGTCATCTCTATAATATGGTGTTTCCTTCATTAACAAAGTTTTCTATTTTCACTACATGTACAGTACATTGGCAAAGCTTATTGAATGCCGCATTGCTTAGCGTAGGCTAAGCAATGCGGCATTCAATCTCACCCAGTTTCGCCTCATCGATTAACTTTGCCAACCGGCCTATTATTTATTCTCAACTTACTACACTCGGCAACTATTATTTAAATAGATGTTGAAAGGATTTATGGTGAAGGAAAATTTAGAGTGTTGGGATACAAACATTTTAAGACCAAACCGGGACCAGTTGCGAAAAATGCAACTTCAAGGTTGGTTCCGGTTTGGTCTTAAAATGTATGTATTCCAACACTCAAAATTTTCCTTCACCATAAATCCTTTCAACATGTAGTTTGATCGAGTGAAATGCCAAATATTACCTATTATTTAAATAACTCGTTAATAATTCATGAATAAAATTCAAATGAAATTAATATTTATCAAAATCTGCAAATCGGTAAGATTTCTCCTAATATACCTACATGTACACTTTATCTTTGTTTTACTTGGCTAAAATAGCCCATATCACCAAATTAGTTTGTTAACATAGTTATTTAGACACATTCGTACTTTAAGTACGATACAATATTCGCCGTTGCTCTGTAAGGGATTTAAAACGGTTCACCTTGCAAATCGCATACATATCAGCTGCCATATTACAGCTATTACTCAGCAACTTCAGCAGACACATGTACGCATTGCGGACCTTTTTTTAGACGCGACCCAAATTTATAGGACCTGCTTTTTCACAGATTTATTGATCCAACCACACCAAAACTTGTGATTATCCCGGTACTTTTCATTGCAATAGACCGATCGTTGCAAGACATGTCAATATGTTACAGGACCTTTAAGTAAATTACGCATTTTACTTTTTCCGTTTACTAATTTAGTTAACACTCTACATCAAGGGATTAACGTAGATTTTCAATTCATATGATAATTGTATATATTTCGGCACCTTTTGAAAGTTATATACGTGGCTTTCTTATATACGAAACTTCTTTTTATTTTTGACATCGTTGCTCTCATTCTCCAAACATGGTCAGAATCCACACATCGTCCGAATCGTCGTCCATGAATATAAGTAATTACTCTTAAACACGGAGTGCTTGCATATATTGGCGGTGAGAAGCTCACCGTGCCAATCATAATTAGTTCAATTACTGTGATTGGTCAGGAAACAACGAGAAATGAGAAGTAATCAAAACAACAAAATTTCCATTGTTTCGAGACTCCATTGTTTGAATTGATTCTTAAAATTTCAAAGACTCCGTTGTTTCGAGGGGATGGGCTTTCCTTTTATGCGAACACGCCGTGTTTAAGTATTTTTTAACATTTTGAAGTTCTCTTATTTCTCCTTTTCATATTGTATCCAGTTCTTATCATTGTAACCAAATTTAGTGCCTGTTTTGGTGGCCATGCCACTTATATTTCTAAATTGACAAATAAAAAGTTCTCAAAAAACAAACAAATACTTTCAAGTGGGTCTTTCTTATTTAAATTATTTTCTTTGAAATAGACTGTATAGCCAACTTAATAGCTTACTTGTTTTCAAGAAATCTTTACTTCTGAAAATCTCTGAAATTCCTTGTGTTGTCGTCTGGATAGCCACGCCAAACCAGTATTGCCGATTAGGCTCTAGGTGGAAATATATATCATGCATTAGTATTCGATCCTTTGATATTATCAACAAACATGCCAAAAAGGTAAAGTATTGTTATTGTCATAATAATTATGTCATAATTAATAATTAATAATTAATAATTAATAATTAATAATTAATAATTAATAATTAATAATTATATATTATATATTATATAATTATTAATTAATGCTAATATGCATTATAATAAATAATAATTAATAATAATTAATGCTAACATGCATGAGCATTGAGCAAACATCCAAACAATACTCTTTTACACAACAAAGAAATGCATTAATTAATCAAGACAATTACAACAATCATGCAACATTAATATTCACTTTTTACATTTCAACACTTCTAACAGTGTATTACAAATTTATTTACCTCGTCAATCATTGAATTACAAACTAATGCCATGACATGTTGGGAAATTAGTGATTAAATGCCTCTCATTAATTAGTGATTAAAAGCCTCGGGAGGATTTAATTGAGGAAGTCCCTCGGATTCGCCTTTGGGACTTTAACAAATCCTCCCTCGGCTTTTGGGGCATTTAATCACTAATTTCCCTCATGTCATGGTATTACTTATAATTATGCAGCTATATCAATAAGTAGCACAACATAATATTTGTGGCATATTGTAAAATAAGTAGGACTTACCTAATGTTGTAATTTCATAGTGATCTGAAAGATTCGATAGCTTAATTGAAGTGGAGTTTGTTGTCACTGGTCCATACGTGGACCAATAAACAATAATATTTTTATCACAGCTTTCTATGAGATAATTCCAATTGACCACTATTGTGTTGTTTTTGGTTAGCTTTGCCTTTATTGTGATCGAGTTGGTCTTATTATTCGTACAATCTGTAATATAGAATAGAAATGCATAATTAAATTCAATCAAATTTTCTCATAAATTAGCAATATCTGTAGTATATACCATTACCAGATGTTATTCCATTAACAAAATGTAACTGGAAAAATTTTATGGCAGGGACAGTATATATATATATATATATATATAATATATATATATATATATATATATTAAATCTTATCCCTGCATTACCACCACTATATATACAGCACTCGTGACTCTCGGCAACGGCCTCCGTAGCTCAGTGCAGGTCAGAGCACTGTACTAACAGGGCATCGCAGAATCGCGGGTAAGGCCTTGAAGTTGCATTTTTCGCAACTGGTCCCGGTTTGATCTTAAAATATATATAAAATGTGTGTGCGTGTATGCGAGCTCTTAGAGAAGCCTGCAATTTCATGTTTTCGATAGTTTTAAAACGATTTGTCGCTGTGATACAAAAGTGATAATGCTATTCATTTATTTATTTTTGTATTGTTTCTTGCTTGATTTTCATTATTATTTACGATCTTCTCAATGGGAATCAACATGGAAAATGAGTTATAAGCGAAAATTGAACTATACTCTGACGTTGTTGCCTGAAATATTAGTTAACTAAATAAAATAATTTCATTATTCGTATATTTATTCCGTGCTGGTTACTCATTTCAGGATATCTGCATGTCCTCAGATCAAAATTATTGTTATTGTATTACATTATTATACATTATATTCAAATTTATAGCTTTAATTTTTCCATTCAACAGGAATTTTGATCAGAATAAAAGCTGTTAAATCCCCAAAAGAACAGGATGTAATATGAAAAAGAGAAATAAGAGAACTTCAATATATCAATCAGTATATAATATAATAATGTCATTTTAGGATTTTGATATTATTACCTCATTTTTATACTAGTGTATTGTAAATTCTGAAATTTTATTTATTTAAAGCGCTAATGGGCTATATTAGGGAATTAGCGCTATATATATTAAATATCTATGATTATAAATTTATATTATTATTAAAAATTCACACACAAACCTTTGACATCAACGGACAATTATTTGATTTCACACCCAGTCGCTCCCCTTTCGATTTTTGCAACGCAGTAATACGTTTTAGAGTGAGAATGATCGATGTTCTTTATGGTTATTTTACAATGAGCACTTTGTGCTGCATCTTTTTTAAATTCGCATTTGAGCTTGCCTTTGACATCGTGAATCTCTATATCTAACTGTTCGAGAACTTTTTTACTTATCTGAACTTTAGAATTCACTCCAATTGTCGTGGCGTTGCAAAATAAGACAATCGTGGATCCAACAGTCGTTTGATGTTGTGCTTGGACTTGAAAATTTACCAATGGTCTAACACCATCTTAAAAAGAAATAACAACACAAAACTGTGATGACGAATCTGTGTCGTGTTCACTCTGGCTTCTGAGACATGGTGGAATCAGTGGCGAAGCTGGCTATATAGCAATTAGTCATGCTATGCTAATTTATAAACATCTGCATATTTTTAAAACAATATATTTCTAAAGATCTGAATATGTAAATCATTTCAAAATTTGCATAGCATGACCGTTGCTATGGCCAACTTCGCTACTGGTGGAATGTGTCTTTAAATATTATTGTTTGACTGCTTACGATGTTTCATATACCTAAACGGAATGTCCATATACTGAGAAAACGATGCCCTATGGTCATATATAACTGCACGAACCGAGAGGCAGAGATCTATGCAGTCAAGAACAAGAGCAACGTTTTTCAAGTACGGAGCGACAATGTTTGATAAATAACCTTTTCAATAAATTACGAAATTATTTGATGTTTAAGGTTCAATAACTATCAAAACACTTTTATAATATTAACACGTTCCAGCTAAGTGTGATATTCTATTTAGCCTAAAATTCGATATATTTCGTAATTATTTCGAAATGTGTCCAGGAACTGTTTGTCCAGGGTGATTTTCATGCTAAAAGTAATATTTTTATGCCATTTTTGCCAAAAATAAAAATGCCAGTATCAAAATTTAGATAAAATGTCCTGTTTCAGCAAGGTATGCGAGTAATTCCAGGATCGGTGCTTTTAAAATGATATCAAACATGAATAAAACAGAAGAATGAAATAGATATTTACAGAGAAGATGTAACCCCCTTATGACTATTGAAGTCCAAACCAATATTCAAAAAATTGCAAAAAAGCAAAAAAAATCTGAGCTCTAATCTGTAATAAAGTATATAGAAAAAGTTTTCTCTTCATGGATAACAATACAAAGCTGTAGTACATTATAGCAAAATTATTGTTTTATTGATCACAATCATATTGGACATAAAAATATTTGGCTTCGACATGTCGATACCCAAGATAAATGCCATTGATAAATATTGCATATTTTGGCATAAATTCTCCATTTATAAAAAATGGTTTCGATACATCGATACCCACTTTCAAGGAATGTCGACAAATATTGATAAATAATAAGCAATTTTATACATATAAAAAATTGGTTTCGATACATCGACACCCACTTTACCCACTTTCAAGGAATGTTCGACAAATATTGATAAATAATAAGAAAATATTATACATATAAAAAATGGTTTCGATACATCGACACCCACTTTACCCACTTTCAAGGAATGTTCGACAAATATTGATAAATAATAAGAAAATATTATACATATAAAAAATGGTTTCGATACATCGACACCCACTTCCAAGGAATGTCGACAAATATTGATAAATAATAAACATTTTAAATACATATAAAAAATTGGTTTCGATACATCGACACCCACTTCCAAGGAATATCGACAAATATTGATAAATAATAAACAATTTTATACACATAAAACATTGGTTTCGGTACATCGATACCCACTTTACCCACTTTCAAGGAATGTCGACAAATATTGATAAATAAAAAAAGCCAAATTAAAAGCCAAGTGGCTATATACATGAGTATTCATAAACACTTTACAGTAACATTATCGTGCCCGTGGTCTTCCATGCATGACAGAACGAGTCCTGGCTTCACACAAATTGTTTTGTTAATGTTAGGAAATTGTAGCTAGCAAGAGTGAAAGTTTAGGAGACATCGCATAAGTTGGATATCGAGCCCGAACTACCAATGTTTCTCCCAAACTTGTGAAGTTCTTACAATTAAAGTGCCCCTGCGACAAAATATCGCATTACGTTTCCTGGAATTTTAGAAACAGAACATTATTTTAGGTTAATAAATGTTCGCACTTGCCAAAAAAATTAACAACAAACATTCCATCCCAAGAAATTTAACACCAAAATCGCTCAAATTTTGTCGGCCATTGCTCAAAACTTTGTTCCAGACGAGCCCGCGATTCCACAGCAGAGTATATGATTGTGACGTCGAGACTCAACACGTGACGAAGCTTTATGGAAATTATACGACAAGTTTACAATATACCGCAGTCACCAATCCTTTTAAATTACCTACACAAATTGGATTGTCTAAGAAGCCGGTGAGGGTAATTTTGATATTTTATTCATGAATAAGTTTATAAACTATGATTCATTTAGACCTCGCTCTTCGTTGATAAATTCAAAACCCTCCACGGCTTTTTAGACAAACGATATTCTTGAGCATTTAACAAAATTGTGACCGCTGTACATTTTACATGCAGAACCTCATTACAATGAAAAAAGGGAACCATGCAAGCGCCTCGGTGAATAACCAACATGCTACCTCGGTTTCAGTAACAAACCGGATCCCGGGTAGGGCATTCAGATAAATTTTTTAAAAAATTTATGAATATATGAAATCCTCTCCGTTAAATATTTATTTAATCGGTTCTGTATATATGAGTTGTGTATCACTCCGCTGATAGAAGTCGTTCGAAGAGAGAGGCTCAGTTCTACGTGACTATAAGTGAAGATGAAATGTTTCGCGGTAGAGATTATATATAATAGGTAAAAAATATATATAGTATAAGCAAAAGAACGGCTTCCGAAAATTGTCTGACTGTCCTGCCGTGTCTCAAATAGTTACAGACTGAGACATGGTGATAAACTGATTGCAGAACTTGTTCAAATCTAACTACTCTAGCGAAGCATGCAAGTGCTCATGCAGCCACAATACAGTTAATATGAACTGATTATGATATTGTATGTAGTAGTATTTTAAAGTGCAGTAATAGTAAAAATAATAATTTAAGTTTTTCGTTTAAACATAGTTTTCCTTACTATAGTTTGTTTTAAGATGAAGACAAATGAAAAGTCATAATTAAAGTCATTCAAACCTTTTTCTTGCAAAAATAGAGGAATTGGTCATGCTGTGTTTGTGGTCCTGCTTCCCCTTGGAAATTCCAAGGGTGGGCTATTTCTGAGCAGTTGCATTTCCTGGGGCATTCAATTACATATGGAATTCCAGGGAGTGGTATCATGTGTTGGAATGCCTGGAAATCCAAGGGGGTAAATATAATAACCAGCAAGAACTGTAAATCCAGGGGGTGGCTTTCCAAATTTTGAAGTGTCCTCGATAGCGGGGTGTAGATAAAAAATGCGATTGACCATTATGACAAGTTGTATTAAGACGAATCCGTTAAAAGTAAAACAGATAGATGATGAATCTCCTAAATAGAACATGGTATACTTGTGAAATAAACATCTTTAGACGTTTTTCCGTAAACATTATGTTGTCTAAATACAGGAAATGACCGTTTTAAACCTTAAGAATTCAAAAATTTCCGATTTTAGAACCGTTGACTGCCCACATTTCCGAAATGTTATTTATATATTACATATATAATATATTGTTGATTGCCAACTTACTTGGGCACTGACAGAAAACCATGGAGAGGAAGGTATAAGTAACAGCGAAAACTTTGGTGAAAACTCCAGTAATAGACATGGCTGCTTTTTTTTCTTCTTAAAATGGGAAAATACATACGTAATTGACTGTTGAATATTAAATAATTTTTTAAAAATACGAGAAATAGTTCATTTTATTTATTCGGAATTTCTATAATGGCCTTGACAGAGAGAATTAAAGTCATTAAAATAAAGAAAATTTACATGTTTTTCTACTTTTCAACAAAAGCGATTAACCTCGCTATAATTTGAGTTTGCTAATCATAAACAATAATTTTCATTTAAAGGTTACTTTGTCTTATTTTATTCCCATCTTTCGTGGGATATATTTTTCTAATGGTTGGCAGATCATAAAGTCATAACTAAGCACTTATTGACCGAGTGCTGTGTGAGGTCTGGATTCACTATACTATACAGCAGTTCACGTACTATACAGCAGTTCACAAATACCACCTCGAATTGTTCGACTTTAAACTGAAATAAGGCTAGGGTTAGGATCAGGGTTTGATTTTGTGTAAGAGTTAGTTTTTTTACCTAGAAAATAACCAAATAGTGTTGAAATTGTGACGTCACGACATGAACTGTTGTACAAATAGTGACCGGAAAAATCATCCTGCCTACGGTCTTTCAGTACACAGACCTAACGAGCGAAGAAGGAACGAGGTCTGTGAGAAAAGACCAAGGGCACCATGATTTTTCCGTAAAGACCGACCAAACGAGGTTAATAAGGTTTTTATTATAATAACATTTAAAATTAAAATTAAATTTCACACATTTCCTCAATTTTTTGTAATTTTTAAAATATTTTCGGCGGTTGCGTAATGACCGGTCTTTACTGGTTTTTAAATCTCAGGAACCAATTAGATTGCAGAAAATCTGCGTTGAGAAGGTATATAATAATATGCTTTAATGTAACTATAAGGTACATACTGTTACGCACATTTAACTGAATTGTATTATATAAGTCGCTGCCTTTTAAGTCGCTGCCTGTATGTGCGTGTAGTTTCGATTTGCGTGTTTCTCATAAATTGATTTTGAAGTTTACGAGGCCTCGATATATGGCAGGTTGGGGTTTGCTATAACCCGGGCGATGATCGAGGATGAAATCTTGTTGGTCAGCAGTCACATTAACTGGATAACATCAAGAGAATCGAGGGGGGTTAGGAAGACACTTAAGGCGGGGGTTTAGAAAACTCATTAGGGCGGGGATTTGGGTTAGGATCTAAGATGTTTTGGGGTTAGCGGTTATTTCCATGGTTAAGTGGCAAAATTCTGATGATTATATACCTCGATTCCCTTGATGTTATTCAGTTAATGTGACTACTGATCAACAAGATTTCCTGCTCATCCTCGATCATCGCCCGGGTTATAGCAAACCCCGCAATTTATATGCATGGACATACTACCACATTTATGAGCGAATCTAAATAACAAAAGGCCTTTGCTTGCTTAAGGAAATGAAACCAAAACAAATTGTAGATCAATACAGTTTTGAATAGAGGCTTCAAAAAATATATCAGACCGTCAATTATTTTCAATGGTTTTCAACTTGAAAGTAAGGCAAAAATTTGATAATTCTAAGTCATTTACCAAATATGAACTCAGTAATAATTCCCTAGAAAATGTGTTAACACACACATATATATATATATATATATATATATATATATATATATATATATATATATATATATATATATATATATATATATATATATATATATATATATATATATATATATATATATATATATATATATATATATATATATGTGTGTGTGTGTGTGTGTATATATATGATATTTAAGCAAAGAGTTCGGCGACGTCAAGATTTATTTCCCCTGCACAATAGAAGTTTACACCCAAAACAAAAAACATTCGTAGAGAGTTATCCATGCCGTATACTCATTTTAAACACAACGTTGCAGTGAGCATTTTCGGCATCTTCGTGTACCGACTACGTCATAGATCACACATAAGGTTATTTTCTCGGGATTTCAACCCTGATATATAAAGGAATACTATCCCTACTTTTACACTGACTATTTCAATGATGTAATGTTCTGTGTCCGGTCGAAAACAACGTCATCTCCTAGAACGTAGAAAGCTTTCGTTGTATCCTTAACCCGCCAACTATATAGGATTGCTTAGAAATGTTTTAGTGGGAGAAAAGGACATTTAGCATTCGTTGAAGTCCATGATGTTAAACTTCTTTTAAATGCTATACAATGAAAGTGATTTTATTTGTAGCCGTAGTCGTCCTAGTTTGCTTAATAAACTCCCTATTATTATCCATGTAACTGTTCGACGATACATGGCATGGACAATCGTCAAGCTCAAATCCTCAGAAAAAATCCCTTAGCCGGCTGCAGACAGCGATCGAACCTCAGGTAAGTAAACCTGAGTACCGGTCATGAGACACTCCAACCTCCGAACTACAAATATTATGTACTGCCTGCGGCAGTCATATATATATATATATAATATATATATATATATAATATATATATATATATATATATATATATATATATATATATATATATATATATATATATATATATATATATATATATATACAGTATAAATTTTAGCATAAATTTACAGTATGTTGAAATTATCTAGCATTAAGCATGACATGCATGCATGCATTATAAAACATCAAGATAACTTTAATATATATATATATATATATATATATATAAATCGCAACTATATACCTTAATTCAAAAATGCCTAATATGCAGATCATTTCACTACATGCCAATAATTATAGCTTAAATGTCAAAACCGCCTTTCCTAAAGACTGATGGTGGAATTGAATCTATATATAGTCTTGCTACATTGATGACAATTCATTATACTACTTTGAGAAGACTAGCTATATTGTGAAAACTGGATAACTAGAATTTAACATAATCATCTTAAATGGTTAATCTTTACCTCATTTTATCTTATCATCGATTTTATTGTACGTTCTTTTCTGAGGATGCCATTGTTTAAACCCATCCACTTATGTATTCAATGATATCTGCATTGTATATATTTTCATCCAGAATACTTGATCCGATTTTGTTTTGGTATCATTTGAAAGCCTTTTTCCCTCAAGACGTATTACTAGGTTTCATGTCTTTAATCTTGTTTCTAAGCATTCAAGTATTTTTCTTGACAGTTAGATTTACGAGACAAAGAGAAAGTATAGTAAAGAGTAAAGAGATATTGTTTAAGAATAAACCACTTCAAATTTAGAGTGCACCCACCTGTTCTTCTTGGACAAAGACCCATTTAATTTGACATGAAACGAAATTGAACGACAATTCCCTGAGGTGTTCATAGTTTATAAAGTATAGTCTTAATTGATTGAAAAATCTCGAAATCAATCCTCATGATTTTAACTGAGTATAGGAACATTACGTCGCAGATATATAAGTCGAAATGTCTAACTAAAATATATACATTATGTAATATTGATATATAGCAGATATCAATTGTGATATAAAAGTATTTCTTCATATTTTCCTTAGCTCTTGGAGACTATTTTTAGGTATATTAGAGTTAAGATAATTATAACCGTTAACTTTAATGTAGATACTCAACTGCATGGTTATCGCTCAACATACATGAACAAACTATTGAATTTCCTTGGTTATCGCAATGATTTTTTTACATTAGAAAGAAAATTAATAACGTTTGAGGGACATAAATTATATAAAATGCGCAAGATAGTGCATAGTTTTGTTTGACTTCACCGAAAGAAATGGTGACTTTTATTTTTTACCACTTATATCCTTCTTACACAGATTGGCGACTGAATGTTCTGTCCTTTGCAGTGAGCTAAAGATTACGTTCTTCAGACTTGCAAACGGGTCCTCTGCCACCCTGACGTCCAGGAGCAAAACCTACCTCTAAAAACCTGACGAGGAAAAATAAAAAATCGGTAGGAAACCTGTTACAATACCCCTCCACCATGCTTAATTAATTTCAAATGTCTTTGATACTATTAATATGTATAGGTGTGTCTAGCAACCGAGAACTGTCTGAACCTATCAGCTGATTATATGTGACAATAACGTGCCGCATGGAAAACGATTCTCTTCAAATGCTACGCAACCACAGAGAATATATTACATTATTCGCAGTTAATCCCAGTTTACATGGTATCTTGCATAAATAAACAATATATGTTATTTATTATATTATTATTTATTCATTATATCGGAGAATATTTGCCAGAGATTTCATAAACTGCCCGAACCGTAGACATTTAACATAATTATCCCCTCGCCCGGCGCGAAGCGCCGGCCGAAGGCCGAAGGCCTGAGGGCGAGGGTGCTAATATCGACCGGCGTTTAGTCCCTTACCACGCGAGATCCAAGCGGATCCTGATCTCGGATCGGCTTTATAGGTATACTATATATATATATATATATATATATATATATATATATATATATATATATATATATATATATATATATATATATATTATATATATATATATATATATATATATATATATATATATATATATATATATATATATATATATATATATATATATATATATATATATATATATATATATATATATATATATATATATATATATATATATGATCAACCGTCCTCATGCGCGGCATCGGAAAATGTGGCACTGGTAACTAGATACTCAGAATTAAATTGAACCGTCCACAAGAGACATAGTTTTTTGAGGAAATAGAAAATCCCAGTCCGAGTATGTATTTTGACTCGCTAATTTCCAAATCTGTTTTCAGAATTGAAAACGGTTATATATTGATCGAGATTATCATAGCTGACCAAGCCCGGACTAATTTCTAAGTACATAAACCATTTTTACGAAGGGTATTCACAGTTCTCGTAATATAGTAGACACATATGTTATGTATTTTGACTCGCTAATTTCCAAATCTGTTTTCAGAATTAAAAAACGGTTTATATATTGAACGAGATATTCAACATAATATTCGACGAAGTGACCGGCTAATCATTATTTAGCCGACAAAGCCGACTAACTTTCTAAGTACATAAACCATTTTTACGAAGGGCATTCACGTTCTCGTAATATAGTAGACACATATGTGATGTATTTTGACTCGCTAATTCCAAATCTGTTTTCAGAATTGAAAACGGTTAAATATTGATCGAGATAACGTTCAAAATAATATACGATGAAGTGCCAGTTTATAATCGACTAATTTCTAAGTACATAAACCGTTTTTACGAAGGGTACTCACGTTCTCGTAATATAGTAAACGCGTATGTTATGTATGTTGACTCGCTAATTCCAAATGTGTTTTCAGAGTTTAAATCGGTTAAATATTGGCCGAGATAACGTTCAAACATTTATTCGACGAAACGGGCTTTTGGAAATTGTGAATATTTGAAAAACAGAAATAATACACGGCCACGGCGTGCGAGGTCTGGGCACCATGGATGGAGAAATTCCCGTAGGGGGGGGGGGAGGTAGAAAAGGCGGGCGAGGGGATTATTGCGAATTCGTATTTCTAGTATATGTTGTAATATATGTTTAAAAAACTGATTTGGGCACCCTATGGGGCCCTTGGCAATATGTGGGACCCCCTCTAAGACATTTTTGCATGTTGGCATCGACCATGTTGATGTCAGCCAGTTGATCTACGAGGTTTAAATAAAAGTTTTACATGGTGTCAGGTGTTTAAATCTAAAATACAAAAAAGTGCGTTGTTATAAGAAAAACACCGAAAGGGTGAACGGTTTCAGTTTAAATGGCTGAAGCTAGGGAAACACATACGAAACCTGGTCCGTTTGTGCTAAATGCCAAGCATCAGAAAACTGGAGTAAATTTCTAGTGTCCTTTGAAATTTTTCTGATTGCAACGGAGGAAGGACAAGAAATCGGAAAAACTGATGGTAAACTTGCTGTTGAATTGTGCTGGTCCTGAGCCAATTCAGGAATATAGTCATTTTGTTTACGAGGAATCAGACAGTAAAGATAATCTTAAGGATGTTTGCAGAAAATTTGAAGAACTTTGCAAAGGTGCCAGGAATGTCATTTACAAGCGACTCTTGTTCAATCAGCGAAATCAGAAAGAAGGTGAGAGGATTGATAACTTTGTGAGCGAACTTAAGAGACTTTCACTAACTTGTGAGTTTGAAGTCCTTCGAGATTCACTTATCAGAGATCGTATATTATTGGGGGAGTATTGTCTGATGAATTAAGAGGGGAATTATTAAAGAAAGCAGACCTCACCCTTCAGAGTGCCCACGATTATTGTTAGAACACATGAAGCATCAGAAACACAGAAATTTCGATTTACCAGGCCAGGTAGTGTAGGTACCCCAAATACATCTAGTATTCAATTTGTTAATAAGAAGTATGGCGACAAAGAAAGAAAAACAATACCATCGTGCAAATTCTGTGGCCTCAACCATTCGTTTTTCTAGTCCAAAAAATTTCCCTGCATCTAAGAAGAAATGTCTAAGGTGTCAGAGTGAGGGACACTTTGCAAGGGTATGTAAAAGACCTGCAAATAATTTCTTAGTAGGATACATGTACACTGGAACACCCGAATTCATCTGATGATGATCTTGGTGTTGAGAACGATAATATACACATATTTTGCATCAGTAGAAATATAATCAATATCCAACAAAAAGAAAAAAATAATAAAAAGTATGATTACCGTAAAGATTGGAAAGCGGGATATCAATATGAAAGCGGACACTGGTGCTGAAGCAACAGTTATACCATGTCACCTTTACAAAAAATCCATCAGCCGTTGGAAAGGTTGGCTTGCAGCCAAGCCTATACATCCTAAGGGATGCGTTCGCCTCTCAACCCAGTACAAGGACCGCAAGATTGACCTGTTATATCTTGTGGTTGAAGGAGACTTCACACCATTACTGAGCTGTGATGCCTGCCTTGATTTAGAAGTACTGAAGTTTATGAACCTCCAACTGTTAGATATTCCAGAGATCAATTCAGATACTACATCAACCCAGAAGAAAAGTGGAGACCAAAGTAATTTGGAGACCGAATCCAGTACTGAAAGAGTATCAGGACTGTTTCAATGAGAAACCAGGTGAACTGCCAAATGAGGTACATTTGGAGATCGACCCTTTAGTGGACTCCAGTTATTCATGCACCAAGAAAAATCCCAATAGCTCTTCTAGAACCCAACGCAGGAAAAGCTCCGAGAGATGGAAGAAGATGGAATAAGTTGTTAAAGAGGAAGGGCATATACTCCTTCGGTGTCATATATGCTGGTTATCGATAAAAGAAGAACAAAAGATGTCAACAAGAAAGATCCACCATCAAAAAGAGACATCAGAATTTGCATAAATCCTCGAGACCTGAATACAGCACTATATAAAAAGAGTTCATCATCGAATGGTTACAATAGAGGAGGTTGCAAATCGTTTATCGAGTGCAGAAATATTTACATTCCTTGATGCATGCAGTGGGTTTTGGCAGTTACCTATTCATGATGAAGAGAGTTCCAAGCTATTAACATTTAACACACCGTGGGGAAGATATCGGTTTACAAGACTACCCTTTGAAATAGCTCCTGCTCCAGAGATTTACCAAAGAGAGCTTTTTGAAGGAGTTCCTGTAAAGATTATAGTTGAAGAATTCCTGATTCATGGAAAAAAACAAGCGGAACTCGACCACAAGTTAAGAATGGTCCTGGACAGAAGTCGTGAAGTTGGCCTGAAATTCCAGAAGTTCCAGAAGTAAGCTATGTTGGACATTTGCTAACCTCACAAGGCTTGCAACCTGACCCGGAAAAGATTCGTGCCGTCCATGAAATGCCAGCTGCAACAGATAAAGAAGGTGTATTGCGACTGCTGGGAACTATAAACTATCTCGATAGGTTTATTCAGCATAAGGCAGAACTGCAGGGACCAATTACCCAGCTGACACAGAAAGACAGAGCATTTGTCTGGGACCTACCACAACAAGAAGCCTTTAATAAGATCAAGTCTGTTATTGTTAGTGCACCAGCCCTTGCATATTTTGATAACAAAAAAGAGACGGTGTTAAATGTGAATGCAAGTGGCACTGGGCTTGGTGGGGTAATAATGCAGGAAGGCAAACCAGTTGCATATTGCTCGAGAACTTTAAGCAGTTGTGAACAGAGATATGCAAATATTGAGAGGGAGTTGTTGGCGATTACATGGGGAGTACAGAAATTCCATACATATGTATATGGTCGTAAAGTAATTGTATAGAAACAGATCATAAGCCACTACAAGTCCATTTTCAGAAAACCATTGAATGCGGCACCATGCCAAGACTACAACGAATGTTGTTAAAACTAACTCAGTATGATTTGGAGGTGAGATATGTACCATGCATGGAAAGATCAAGTGATTTAAGCAGAGCTCCTATCAACACTACTGAACCTTTTGATGAGTTTGAAGAAGAAATTGGAGTTAATCTTGTTGATGAGCTGTGAATGGAAACAAGTACATTGTCAATATTCCGAAATGCTACTAGTATTGATGAGACTTCGAGAATAGTGATGGATTACGTTGTAAAAGGGCGGCCCGAAGCTAAAGATCAAGTTGATGAACTTGCTAGAGAATACTGGAATTACAGAGAAGAATTAAGTGTAGAAGATGGATTGCTATTCAAGTCGGACAGAATAGTAGTCCCAAGAGCAATGAGACCGGGATTATTGGATGACATCCACAGTGCGCACAAGGGAGAAACCAAGAGTTTGTGCTTTGCTAGATATTATGTCTTCTGGCCTTCGATGACAGCTCAAATTAAAGATAAAGTTATCTCTTGACAAGTTGTTGGTACCGACCTATTTGACTATGGTGGACATACATATTTATTGGTAACTGACTTTTACTCCAAATACTTTGAGATGAGAACTTGCCTTATCAATAACCTTGAGAAGACTTTTGCAAGGTTCGGCATAACAGATCAAGTAATAAGTGCAGATAACGGACCTCAATACAGCAACATCAGAAACCTGTTTGATGGCAGTCATGAATTTAAACAGTTTGCGAAAGATTGGGGATTTCTACATACCACAAGTTCTCCCCAGTATCCCCAGTCTACTGGTGCAGCTGAGAGAGCAGTACAAATAGCCAAACGGATTCTAAAGAAAGCAACTGCAAACAACAAAGATCCATTCGAGGGATTACTCAAGTACAGAAACACACCTTTTTCAGATCTAGGTGTATCACCAGCTCAGTTACTAATGAGCAGGCATTCTCGCAACAATGTTACCTACTCATCGACGACTCCTTGCTCCACAGATAGTCGAAACACAACCAAGTGCTTAAAACACTCATGAAACGCCAGGATACCATAAAGGAACTTTATGATCAGAGAAGTAGAGATTTACCCCCACTTAAAGCTGGAGACAAAGTTAGAATGCAATCAAGTGGAGATCCAATGTGGAGAAAAGCTGAAGTGCTGCCTAGATCTTATTTAGTATCAGACGATCGAGGACGCACTTACCGAAGAAATAGGAAAGTAAGTCCATCCAAGTCAATAGGAATTTCCAAAAACAATGAATACACCTACTACAACCCGATCAGAGAGAGTAGTTAAGAGACCACAAAGACTCATTGAATCGTGAGGGGGAAGATGTTGTAATATATGTTTAAAAAACTTTGTTTGGGCACCCTATGGGACCCTTGGCCCTGAACAATATGTGGGACCCCCCTCTAAGACATTTTTGCATGTTGGCATCGACCATGTTGATTTCAGCATGTTAGATAGCTGATCTACGAGGTATTAAATAAAAGTTTTACAATATAGACGTATAACATAATTATAAGGCGAAAGAGTTTCTTGAGTTCGGTAAAATACATTTTTGGATATAAGGTATAAGGAAAACAAAGAAAAAATGCAAAGTGGTTTTCCAGATTAATTTAATCAAACTCTGTGTCAGCTTTCCATTTATACCAGTTAAATAAAGCAAAATCACAATAAAAAATTAGCCTTTAGGATACCCGTGACCGTAGGTGCCAATAAAATTACAAGAATGCCTAGGATGTCTCTCGACCACGAATAATAGAAAAATCAATTAGTAGATGGGGAATTGCAAAAAAGATTTAAACTCCCTCTTAATTCATCGTGTTTATATATAGATTTACAAATCAATATTCTTAAATGTACAGTCGTCATCTCTTTTCACTATAATATAAATTGTAAGTTTCTCTAGCAACTGTTCCAAACGTTTGTTAGAACATTTCCAGGTTGCACTTGACTGGTAACTCTCCATTATTTACGGCTCATACAATATGAGTATCATCTCCCTTTTTGCTTTTTCCTCTTGACCTCGTGACAGCTCCAGCGAAGCATTCCAACTGGCGATGATTATTTACATTGTTGTGCGCACAGGGATCACGGGTGGTGACGTTACCTTACATATACGGGCTGTATATTACTATAGTCTATACGGTCATGTTACATATACGGGTGGCGGGACACAACGGGAATACGAGGAACGTGTTTAGGCTAAGTAGCTTTGTTCTCTCACCGATGCGCATATATGTAACATGACACACACAGCCCGTATATGTAACATAAGCGCGTATATGTAACATATTAAGCGCGTAGGTGTAATATACAACCCGTATATGTAACAATACAACCCGTATATGTAACAACTAGCCCATAGATGTAACACAGGCTCGTATACGTAAGCGTAAGCCCGTATAATATGTAACATAAGCCCGTATATGTAACATAAGTGCATATATGTAACATAAGCCCGTATATGTAACATAAGCGCGTATGTGTAACATACAACCCGTATATGTAACAACTAGCTAGCCCATAGATGTAACATAGGCTCGTATACGTAACATAAGCTCGTTATACGTAACATAAGCCCGTATATGTAAACATAAGCCTGTATATGTAACATAAACCTGTATATGTAACATAAGCCTGTATATGTAACATAAGCGCGTATACGTAACATAAGCCCGTATATGTAATAATATAAGCCCGTATATGCAACATAAGCCTGTATACGTAACATAAGCCCGTATATGTAACATAAACCCGTATACGTAACATAAGTCCGTATACGTAACATAAGCCTGTATATGTAACATAATCAGATCAACAGAGTAAACAAAGACAAATGATATAAATTATCATATACCTTCCACCGTGGAGCAAAAATGGCCCTGGGTACAAGGCTGCGTATATGTAACATTAGCTCGTAAACAAACATCCCGTATATGTAACATTAGCTCGTATAAAAACATACATTCCGTATATGTAACATACAACCCGTATATGTAACATGCGCCCGTATATGTATAACATACATATTGTATGTATAAATAGGGCTTTATAACCGTCCAATTAATTGCTAAGTGAAAAATAATAACATTCAAAATTCAACAGGTTACTTTCTTTCCGTAGTACATGTTGATTTGTGCAGTAAAATAACGTTTTAAGCTGTTGTAGTGAACTAAACTAAACTAAACTAAACTAAGATTATGTATAAATATGTAATCACATAGTCAACACAAGTCAGTAAACATGCGTCCCTCTCGTCCCGTGAGCGCACACAAATCGTCTAGCGGTATAATACTGGACACTACAGCCCTTCCCGACTTAGATAGAACCTGCAAGTCCGTAATAGTCGATCCGATCTGCTGGTCGCCGAAACTTCCTGCTGTGGCTGTTTAGGATCATTTTCGTAAGATTATCGCTGGACAAAAGACTGCTGCGGGGAGTCGCTTGACGGCTGTCATATGTCGCATCAAGTGCTGGTTAATTGTTTCCTTCCACTATACAAGGGAGTCGCCTTTCATCGCGGTTGATAGTCTATCGGTGATCTGTTGGAATTCTTAGGAAACAACTCTCTTTACGTAGCAAAACCTGTAGGTGCAGTACCAAGACTCAGTAAGTATTGATCTTCAAGTTTTCGTTTCCTTTGTTTGATACACAGACTAAAGACAATCATCAAGATTGTAAGAGTGAGCATCCCACTAATAATCAATCCATATTTTGGGAACAACCCTTGTCCATTTGAACTTGAAAACTTCACACTGTTATTAGAACTGATAAATTCTAAAAAGGCAACAAGAAAGAGCTGAGCTCTGCTAGACATTATACATAATTGGTTAATTTCGTCTACACTAACAACGGATGACAGTCATTAGATTATTAAAAAGACATTAGATTTTTAAAATAACTACACGCACACACAGGTATTATTGGTAATTAGTTGCGTAAGGTTTTTAAGGGCAACTCTTGTAGTCAAACATAAATTAATTTTAATTTAAATAAAAGGACTTTAATTATGTTTAAAAAATTTCATAGTTTCACGGTATCTGTGGAATTAATGTCGCCCTGGACATGCGCACTCCGTGGTTGATTTGCGTGGTTGAAGACATGACAATTTGTTCACCATAATAGTTCCGAGTTTGAGCCGTCGAGCAAACTCTAAAAGCACGGCGTTCATTAGCATAAAATAAGAGAATGAAAACGTTATTTCTCGTGTACAAGAGAAGATATCGTCAAATTATTAACATTTCTAAACAAACACTCGAAGGTTGTTGATTTAAATATTATTTGTTTTTTTACTACAGTTTCCTTTAATGATGCACACTAATCTTCAGTAAAACGTTCAGGAGTTAACCCTCTATATGCCCATACATGACCAGCATCTAACTCTCCTAATAATATCAATGGTTATTACTATACTGTATGCATATAGAGGTAATAAGAATAAAGAAAATGATCACCAACGATAAACTGACATGATTTTAAAAACTAGTACTACAAGAAACATAGCAAAGCAAAAAGGTGATAAAAAATCTTGGCAGTACACCACCTTTTCGCTTTGCTATATATTAAAAACACCTACTACACAGCACTCTACGTTTTCACTATAAGAAAGTTAGCTAGAGGCCAATAAGTAGAATGTGTATGCTGATACTAGGTCTAAAAGAGATAAGATTGGTTGGGGCGATTAACAATCAACCCTTTTTGAACGATTTATTCAAAGTAAAGATTACTACACAGCGCTACCAAAACCTTTTTTACTTCATTCGTATAGTCCATGGTAAATCCCCAGTATCAGCATACAAATATTTCTCCTTATATTGACCTCATTTCCAAATTTAGTTCTTATTATTCTTGGGAGAAGTTGTTTTTAAAAACATGTCAGTTTATCTCTGGTGATTATTTTCTTTATTCTCATTACTCGCGGCGCTTCGTTATACCATTGATATTATTAGGAGAAGCTAGATGCAAATCATTCCTATAATATGACTGAATTTTACCAAAGATAAAGCGCATAACAGATGTATAATTTTGAGTATTACCTTTTGAATATTTAGCGCAATCAGTTTCATCAGAATTATCTTGGCAATCCTTGTTTCCATTGCATCGGGCTCCAAGAGGGATATTTTCGCCGCTATTACAAATAAAATTGTCTTCTCTTCTAAATCCACTATGTATGGATTTTGTGGAAAATGAACTGTCTGTTTCTAAAAAGAGAATAAATGATTTTCATAATTAATCACTTAAGTTGATAATATTTCAGTATTAAGTATTTAAATAAATCTAAAGCATTTCATGCTATTAATTTTGATTTCTCCTAGATATTGTCATGTCCGATCCTACAAACAAAAATCTTTGTCATTTGTTCGAATGTTTTAGCTGGATAATCCAGCCTGGATTATTTCCGTTTAAAGTGCATATGAAATGAAAATTAAGTTTATCTTATTTAAGTGAACTCCTAAAATAATGAGGAATGGTAATTTAGAAGCGCTTTCATATGATATTCTTCAGATATTTACACTTGTGTGATATGCAAATGAAGTAGCCTATGACGTCAAGATATTTCTATATTTTTAGAAAATTAAGAATTTAGAAATAGTGAATTAATTTTGGATCGCTATTCCAATGTAATGATGTTAGGTTTCACGAAGTGTCGTACTGTGAAAAGTTTCAATTGATTTCGTTAAATAATGTCAAAGATATACTTGACATTCTAAAAACGTAGAAATATCTGACGTCATAGGTTATCTCATTTGTATGTATATATATATATATATATATATATATATATATATATATATATATATATATATATATATATATATATATATATATATATATATATATATATATATATATATATATATATATATATATATATTATATATATATATATATATATATATATATATATATATATATATATATATATATATATATATATATATATATATATATATATATATATATATATAAAAAGTTCGTTGTGGAAACGATGAAGATGGAATAAAGGATATCAGTAAATAACACTCATTCTGCACAAAACGTTTTCGCTTTTATTATAAGCTCTTCAGGTGCTGAGTGCTTGGTGAAAGTGTGTGTATATATATATATCACAAAAGTCTAAAGATCTCAAGAACTACGTGAAATACGAAAAAAATCTAAATTATAGCATTCCTAATCATTTTCGGAGTGAATTTAAATAACTTAATTTTCATTTCATAGGCACTTTAAGCATGATAACCAACTGTAGCTTGTTGGATGACAAACGCGGCTTGAAAAATGACAAACGTTTGTTAAATGTAAATGACAAACTTTTGTTAACCTACACATATATAAGACTCTGTTCTATTTTCGGGATTCTTGACCTTAAAAGTTCATAAACACATAGTAAATATATTTACCACAATTAACTTCATCTGATTTATCAGAACAATCAGGAATATCATCACATAAATTGTGTTTTTTTCAAT
Organism: Chrysogorgia sp. JL179-B06; assembly: GCA_035772405.1. Lineage (NCBI taxonomy): Eukaryota > Metazoa > Cnidaria > Anthozoa > Scleralcyonacea > Chrysogorgiidae > Chrysogorgia > Chrysogorgia sp. JL179-B06. Next base: position 713,747 of record JAYKKM010000444.1, read on the forward strand.
GCACTGTCCATTTCTACATCTGAACTCGTGGGAAGAACATTCGTGACTCGCTTTACATTTCTGCATGAGAGGTAGATGCATTTCTTATTCATATGGCAAAATATCTTTGGAAAAGGGCAATCAAGTGCAGTTACATCTAGGTATCAAAAGAACTGAAATTATTCACCACAAAAACATGAATACAATTTGGGAAGGTTTTGAAAAGGTTACTTGTCAATTGAAAATGCTATACCATGATTGATTATTGGCAAAATGCAATGAAATCAAAAGTTTAATTTTAGGGAGGATTTTTAAGAGAATATTGTTGCTATTTTGGTATATTCTACCTTTTCCTTCTTTCTTCCTTGGAAATTAATCTGATTATGATGATCGAAAAATCATTTGCCTCATAAGTATTGACTAACTCTGTAGTATGATAAAATATGTTTACATTCCAGCCATGCTGGGAATCACCATGATGGACGTCGTTGATATTAGCGTGTGATGCCTAGCGTTTTCCACTCATAAACATATTTTGCAGCAATGTTTACTAAAGATAAACTTCAGTATACTTGAAGTTAATAAACTAGTAAACTAGTTAAATGAAGGACACTATTTACAAGAAATTATATTTAGTATAACGGATAATGTAATTAATTAATTAATTAGCAGGAGTTTAGTTTTAGTTTTATTAGATTTATTCACTCTTAGGTGAAAGGAATACCCCAACAGGCTAGAAGCCCAATTACAGGGGTTCCGAGGGCCTACGATTTAAGGTCGTTATCCCGAGAAGACCCGAAAGTCTTACCATTTGCTGATATTATTGCAAAGGCAGCACTTTCTCCTCAATTATTTTTAAGACCCTGAGTGGAGGTCCGACCCAGGATTTGAACCTGTGTCTCCCAGCTGATAGACATGTGTGGTAACCACTAGACCACAACAGCTGGTCTAGTGGTTACCAGTTGAAATGTTGAATAAATTCATTAGTATTCCTTCGTGCGTAGTGATCAAAGGAATAAAAGCTTTCGAGTTGATCACTACCTACGTTAAGTTATAGATTGATATTATATATGTTTAACATGAAAAATAACTTACTGATAACAAATTTTTTTAGGTTCTTCTTAACACTTCCTCCATAATAGTAATAAACTAGACAACTATATGTTCCCTCATCTGACATGGTAATCCTCTTCATGACCATTTTACATTTTTTACTTAAACGTTTTGTTGTCACAAAGCAATTTCCAGTAATTACATGTTCGCCATTTGGTAAGCCAAAACCAATAAGCACAAGACTAAGCAAATCCTTTGAAATTCCTTGAAATGAGACTTCACAAGACATCTTTACACGTGATCCTGTTGGAACAAACCCATTCCTTGACAAATGACCATTGAACTTAACCCGTGTCACAACTGCAACACTGAAGGCGGTAGAAGAAATGTTGTTATTCATATTCTCTCCTAGAAGTAATAATGAAAGTTATTATGCAGCATAAACAAGCAACGAATAATGACGAGCTTTACCTTTTTCAGAAAAAACACGGTATAAATATTATTTTTACGAGTGGTCATGTGACGCAAAGAATACAGCGCTGATGCGAGGTTTACACGTAGACAAGGAATCTCTCGAATAGATAATTATATCGAACAAAGTCAATTGGCATTGCATCAGCACAAATTTACAGCATGTCTACACAAGCAAGCTGAATATAATATAAAATGGAAGAAATTGAGAGAACTTCAATTCACTGACACTCAAGAATGTGTAACAATGTACTTATGTATTAATCTTGACGACCTTTCGGACGATGTAGTATAATACTACAATCAATTTTAAAAAGTCGTTGGGACACCTGAGATTTTCTAACATATACTTGATATACATCATCTATATTTGACAATGGGGCTACTTTTCCCTCCCTCCCCTCCCTTTACAATGTTGTCTAGTGAAACAAGTTATCATTTCGACGAAAATTCGCTGTAGATACGGCATACAACATTGAACAGGGGCCCGGGAGGAGCACAAAAAGGGGGAAATGAGTCATAAATCTAGCGTTTGAAAAATGATTGTAGGTTAATGTGTGATGTAATTAGCATAATTGTTCTTGTGCTGTTTGGAATCTGTCAACACATACATTGTAATATTTATCAATAACTGTGTGATAATAATATATTATGTATATATATATAGTTTAACAGCTTTTGAGATACGTGTAAGTGTGTGCCTTCGAGGCGTCTCCAAAGCGAGCATTCTATTTAGTTTTATTTGTGAAGCTAATTCACGGATCAAAAGAGATTACAACGAGAAACCCAACGTATAAATATTCATGTAGCTGCTAATTATACGACCTGCTACACGACCTCCATTTGATTACCTGATGACGTGCACACCATTCGAAAGATAAGTATGATCTGTACATTTATTCCTAAATATATGTTTGACTTTTGAGTGAATTTCTTTCATTTTTGCCGAATTTGGCCGTATTTTATATATATCCTTTTGAGAACTTAGCATTAACTTTTAGCAACACTATGTGGAAGCCTATGGAATATTATGTATAATTTTCGGAAATCCAGATAATCAGCAATTTAATTATAGTAATAATATTTGGTTTTTAATCGATTTATATATAATTACTACATATATGCCAGCAAAACTAATATATCTGTTTCAGTTTTAGATAAATATGTGAATAACAGAAGTAATCATATCTATAGACTATCGCATTGTTGCCCAATTACTAGTAAAAATGTTCAAAATGCACTCATGGAAAACGTTTTTGAACTTTTTTTCATTTTAGTCCAGGTGATCTCGTGGCGTTCTCGCCACTAACTCATTGAACGCCCTGGAGATAAGCAATATTTACACTACTCAAATGGTTTCCCCGGATTTGGCCCTCGTTGCGTTCGCACTTTTAGCTAATTTAATTTAATAAAATCAAGGTTAGTTTTTAATTAGAAAAGGTCTGTACATGCGCACTGACAACTGAGTTGATCAGAGCAGCAACGGTATAATGGCAGTTCTCCAAATCCAAGAAAACCGGTGGAGAGAATTAAACTAAAGGCGATATTACACGGGACGATTTTAACGATTTTTATTTTGTACAAACAAAAGGTTGACAAAAACGTCAAAATCGTCGGGGTTTTCTGATCGAGGATGAGCCATAAAATATTATTGGTTAGCAGTCAAATTAACTGGATAACATCGAGGGAATCGAGGTATATAATCGTCACAATATATTTTGTCACTTGCAAACAACCGCGCTGACCCAAAACAACTTAGATCCTAACCCTAACCCCCGTCTAATGAGTTTTCTAACCCTAACCCACCGCATTAAGTGTATTCCAATGGCTGTATTTACTTGATGTTATACAGTTAATGTGACTGCTGACCAACAAGATTTCATGGTCATCTTCCCTCAGATAGCAAATCGACGAGATGATGCAGGGCGCGGGTTCAATTCCAGCCGGAAGGCCTCTAAGGGGGTGTTTACATGGAGGAGGCCGGCAGCCCTATTGGTAGGGCTAGCCCTCTTTGCCGAGATCCCGCGTCTCGGCGTAATTCCTTGTAAACATTTGTTTGCGTTTACATGACAAGAGGACCAGCCCTCCTAGGCGAGATCTCGCTATTGACAACCCGAGATCTCGCCTAGGAGGGCTGGAAATTTTCCATATAAACGCATTGAAGAGGGCTGGCCCTCCTAGGAGGGCTGGGAAATAAAAGCTCCGTACAAGCGAAAAAGTTTATCTTTACCAGTATTTTCTGGACAACTTTATATTTCGCACGACCTGTTTGCTTGTGTTTAAGTTACAAATTGAACACTTGTCCGCAAAAGTGAGATTCTGGGTTTCGTGCGAAATAAATGCAGCCGTAGCCATTCGAGCGAGGAGGGCTAGAAATTCAGTCTCATGTAAACAAGGAATGAAATTCATCTCGCCAAAGAGGGCTAGCCCTACCAAGAGGGCTGGCCCTCTTCCATATAAACACCCCATAAGTTGCATTTTTCGCAACGTTCAGGTTTGCTCTTAAAATGTATATGTTCTAACACTCGAAATTTTCCTTCACCGTTAATCCTTAGAACCTGTACTTTAATCGAGTGAAATGTCAAATATTACTTGTTATATATTTATATATATATATATATATATATATATATATATATATATATATATATATATATATATATATATATATATATATATATATATATATATATATATATATATAACATAGGATTTATGGTGAAGGAAAATTTCGAGTGTTTAAATATATACATTTTAAGACCAAACCATACCAGTTGCGAAAAAATGCAACTTCAAGGCCTTCCGGCTGGAATTGAACCCGCTACCCTGCGATATATATATATATATATATATATATATATATATATATATATATATATATATATATAATATATATATATATATATATATATATATATATATATATATATATATATATATATAATATATATATTATATATATATATATATATATATATATTATATATATATATATAAATAGTTGAGTAAACTATAATAAACATTTGGCTGAGTGCTCAATGGATACCCAGAGCATAATTAAATGAAGATGAAACGACTTAACAAATTTGACTAGGCATATTTACAGGTATTACTATCTCAAACATGGGTCGAGTTTAACCAACCCGTGTACTCCCCGGGTAAGTTAGTTGGGTTGCAAAAATTTACATGAACCTGGGTTATGTCGCGCATTTCGTGCCACGAATGTAAGAAGTCATCGTCGTTGATCAGAAAATTTATACAATCCTGCCAAAAATAGTGTGTTCAGCGCCGCGTGCATAAATAAATAGTGTCTGGTTATTTCCCTTGTTATCTTGCAAAAAATAGGCCCCGCTCCCCCTTTCATTATTGCATGATAAATGAAAGAACTGGACTTGATAAAAATGTATTGTTAGATGCAACATTGAATAGGGGACGGGGGGCGGAATGGGGGGAATAGAATATTATGTGTATATGAACAGTAATTTGTTTGTTTAGACTGTCCACATAATTTTGGCCAGGATTGTAGTACTGAAACTGGTATATTTCATTAGCGTTCGCAGTAGTAAAATAATTAATGAAGGCGTCGTTGTTTTTTGTCGAGGTTTGCCAGTCATATATATTATTTTATTGTCAAAGGCGATGTTGCACGGCGATTGACTTTGAGAACGATTCAGACATGATATTGTAGAATAGTGCAACATTTTACTCGCACCATTCTTTTATGTAACATTATTTTCATTGCAAAATTTATTATTATTATCATATCATTATTAATTACGATTTACTATCGCAGTATGAAAAATCATGGTTAAATTGTAACATCGCCTCATGCAATATTATGTTTCAATTTCACCTTATATTTCATTTCAAGCAGACAGTTCGTGCGCATTGAAGAGGTTTCGATAATTTATTTGAATAGGGTCAAGATTTTGACCTATAACCAGACAAGTGTTAGTTGAGAACCATAAGATCCCAACTTGAAACAAAGTTATCAATCACGCGATCATACAAATAAGGCTACTGCATGCCACAAACTGCTCAACACTGTTCATATGACAATAACGTCTATACATTAAGCTAATAAATTAATCCAGCGCGCTGTGAATTATTAGACTATCAAAATTACATGTAGTGTGTAATTGTGTGAATATGCCATCTTCGACTCCAAGTAGACGTGTGCATTGAAGAGGATCGGCATAACCACTAACAAGACAAGTGATAGTTGAGAATCCTAATTAAGAGACTTAGCTTGAATCACGCGATCATACGCTGTCCAACGTGTTTGTGAAATAGATTACAAATATGATGTCGTGTTGTGATTATTGATATTATATATAAATCTTCCCTTTATATTTGGTACAAAGTTTCTTTATCTGGATTTTATCTCGGTGTTTACCGGATAATTTATACATTTTCTTAGCTAATATATTTGTATTTTTACAACAGGTATTATATTGCTTTATTTATCACATTTAAAGATTAAAGAACTTTATAATAAATCTATAGGTCTTGTATGTCGCCTTTGAAAGAATCCAGCTGCTAAGGGCGAGTTATATGTTTGACACATTATACGACGAACACAAAACGAAAGAAATTCGATCTTATTACATGCTGTAGGCTGGTGCTAGCGGTTAAGGTCTTGAAAATATGTTAAGTAACTAATCAACAAGGAAGCTCACCTTCAGGACTTTAGAAGCCTTCCATTCGTGACCACCAAAAGGAGAAGTTTGAAAACTATTTCCACCGAAATTATTTTGAGCGCACTCCGCATGTTGTCTCTTGCATTGAATACGCCTGTCACTCGTTGATTTGTTCTCTTTATCTTTCGTAAATTACCTTTTCCGAAATGTGCAAATTGCCATGGAGTAAAGTACTTCACGATACAGGATAATTCTTTGTGTAAGGAAGGATGTTGAATATTTAACTATTATTCGATAAGATTGAACAGGATACCGAAAATTTATTATTATAAAGTCTGAATTTATCTGCTGAAGCCGTAAGGCTGAGGCGGCGTATGGATAAACCGAAACGGCGAGACCTTGGTAATTCTCGATATCATGTGAAAACCAAACCAATAATTGATTTACTATGCATATAATTAGTAAGAAAATGAAGTTCGTTTATATATAGAGAGAAAGATTCGACATATACTATATTGAAGTTCCTTATTTCTTTTATATATCAATATGTGTATATTAATATCACAACACTGTCCATACTAGTGATAAAAACGGTATGTCCCTAGGGCGATATCGTTTTTATTTGCCGCCATTTATCACCCTGATAAAGGCACTATAGTATGTGATAAAAAATGTTATCACACTCGCGACTTGGTGATATCAGTTTTATCCCTCTCGGTGTATAGTAGATTGCTCGATGCTTGATGCCAAAATAAGCTTAAGCTACTCGGATCGTTTCACGCGCGTCTAACTAGCAGCCACAAACGTTTAAGCATATAAATAAAGCATTAATGATGTTTTCAATGTTAAAGACGTTTGAGTAGCAAAATATAATTAAACAGAAAATTCGAAAAATATTAGTCAATTGGCAAAAATCCAATGCTTGTAACGGTCTATAAAGGAGTTTTCCAGCTAAATTTGTGTCGCGTACTCCAGCCTGCCATATTTATTTTTTGGGCGACCTTTCCAAATGATTGAACAATATATAGCAAAAAACGTACAAAATAACCTTTTACGTTACGATACGATATTATGATTGTCATGATTGATGTATGTATGTAGTTCACTGGCAATCATGTAAAATCCATTTTCATAACCAAGAATTGTACCGCATACAATCAATTGCATACGCCAGAATGACAATTGTATACGCTAAAATTGTATCATCATGTAGATGGACAGTATGCAATTTCCCTTATGATTTAACCTATCAGAATTGTAAATCGAAATCAAATTATCGACCGGGGCTTCGTCCTTGTGCCTCGTCCTTGTGCCTCGTCCTTGTGCCTCGTCCAGTGTTTCCACTGGGATTTCGTGGATTTCGTTTTCTGTAAAATCTATACTCCAGGAAAACACTGAAAATATTTGCTATTTCTTAAATATAGACATGCAAGTTGCCAAGTTTACGTTCTAAACTTCAAAAGCTACCAGTTGTTTTGTAATAAATCTCTATCGTAAATAATTACCATAATCATATTCAAATTTAGCACCAGAGCTCTAGCATAGACGTAATTCTAATTTCGCCCTGATAGACTTGGCTGTAAGAGGAATGTCTAATGAAGCGAAACTTCGATGAAACGTCTACCTTGCCACATTTCTTTATGCGCGTTTTGTTTTGATACAAAAATGTTATATACCAGTTAATAAACTGAATGACTTGAAAAAGCGTAATAATAAGAAAAGTCGTTGATATCATTCACTGTGGTGGATATCGTGACCGTCATCGTTACTTCAAACTTCCTTGATTGTATACCATTGACCCATATACTTAGATATTGGTTCGTCTCGTAAACTGCTTGTATATGTTACGTGATTGCCGCAACGCTGCCTGTTTTCACAGTTCCGGGTAGACAGACGGGCTGATGGATAGCGGGATCGACCGGACGGGAAGACGGACGGATGCATAGATGAATGGAGGGAGGGAGGGAGATGAATGACGGACGGAGAATCGTATCTATAGTTCCCCTTTAATAGGTCATAATCAGGGGAATAGCCAACTGACCGCTTTATACAGGTTGACAGCTTAATATAGGACTTGGCTTTCCTCCTACTCCCGATTCTTATGGTCATATGAACTACAGCTGGGATGATTATCATGGTTTTGGAAAGGAGGTAGCGGTTCAGATTTAGCTTTTATTTTGCGGTCAAACTTATTCCTTTGGTGCTCTAATACAATATAAATAAGTAAGAAAGAAAGAAACTTTATTTAAAGAGGGTAACGCTTTAAAATAGAATTGGCAAACTTTGATCCTGTCTTTTTTCGCAACTGTAAATTTTCTCATTTTATGCGATTTCAAATATTTAACGCTAGTGTTTACGCGACGAGAATAAATGTCCCGTTCCCTAAGGCCTAAAACATAATCAAAATAAAAAAAACATACCTCTTGGAAACAGCCTTTCACTCTTCAAAATATATATGGTGAGCTATCAAACTATTTCGCAGCGCCTTGGCAAGAGAGCGTAATATACTGGCCATACACAGGAATAGAAATTTAAGATCTTTCAGTGGTAATGGCTGACCGCGATGTCTGGAAAAAATTGTATCCTCCATCTTGTCAAATGATGATGAAGACATATTATAAATATAGAAATTTGAATTGTTTAACCATTTTAATTTAAATTTAATCATTATTAATTATTCCGAACATCACTTGCATAACTAATACTAATCTATCTTTCTATGAAATTTAGTTTAAAATTTTATTTTAATTTGAAACTTTTATCGATCTCTACGTAGGAGTTAAAATAATTTTCAAAATTCTAAACCATTTGGGTTGTCCTCAGCAACTGATAGGTGTTTTTAGATTAAGAATTACCCTACGAAATATAGGGAACTCAGTGATAAAACAAGGCTGCATCTCCCTAAAGTAAAATGTAAAGTAGGTCAAATGCTTAAAAGATTGGAACGCATTGCCAATAAATATAAGCGGTAAATCAATATTTTTGAACAAACACTTTTACATTTCTGTTGGATTATGATGCAAATTCTTATAATTGTAGTTTTTAGTGCAATTTTTTGTTTTATATTAGTCTAGACGTTCGTTTTTTATTAGTTTTGATATAATTTGTAAATACGTTTCATCCTATAATAAATGTCAGTTTTGTATAGCTGAAAGGATCTAATAATTAAAAAATATATTATTATTACGTTTTGTGTTTCAAAGTAAATTTTTTTATACCGGAGGTTAGTGCTCACTGACAGGTTTATTAAATCTTTCCTGTCTGGCACAGTCAAAATCTGTCGTATAAGACTGACGAAATCGTGAATCGAAACACTCGGCACACTGTAACGCAAGAGTAAAAATTGATGAACTCATTGAATTTCATAAACAACTCTGTGATTCGTGGCATTTTGAATTTTCACGATCTATGCTACGCGGGCGTGCAAGAGGGCCTTTTCTACAAAAATGGATGTTTTCCAACCTGATTTATGATAATTAATGCTAATTTATATTAACATAATGTGCCTTGCATGTTCGGGAAATTTAAAAGCATTCGTAACAGCCGGTTTATTGGGCTTTCAAAAATGTATATCTTTCGCAACAGTTTATGGTTATTTCTAAAGATATCAATAGAACAAAGAAGTGATTCAATTTTGGATATATTTCAGCAGGTCAGGGAAGAGTTAAAACTTAAGCCAGTGGGTACTTCTGACATTTTTCAATTAATTCATCGATAGCACTTTTCGGAGGATGTTGGCAGTTGGCTGTGCCTATAATAGATCCAAATCCTCCTTTTTGTATTTTTTCCTACGTTTTCTTATTCCTCTTTTATTTTTTATTTTTTTTAAATACATCAAAGACGATTTTGATTTTATAAAAAACATTTTTTTATTTATACTTCTTTATTTACAAATTTATGTAAAAAACGTATTACATTTGAATCTATTTTTTTATTTTTTTAGTATTTGGAGAATAATAAGTATCTTAATTTATATTTGGAGGTAATCCCACTCCTTCATTTCATAAACATTTCTTTCTTAGTTGGGTTTTCTTTAATTTTTCTTTTCACAATAAAATGATGAATCATTTTTTCCACGATTTGCACCATTTAACAATTCAATATAATCTTCTTCGGATAGTTCATTTTTATTTTCAGTCATTATTTTTCTTCTTCAAATAAATTTATATATATGTTAATTTCTTCACCTTTTAGAGGTTACAGTACGTTGTTCTCATAGACAATAAGGAACTGAAGTGATTGTTCAGCATCTTTTTCACTCATACATAAAAAATAGAGAATTTGTTTTCCTCATTCTTTCCTCATTCTTTTATAGTAAACAAATATAGTAAACAATTCGAAATGAATTTTTTTTATTTTTATATTCAACTGAATTTAAATTCCATAAAAACATTTTCCCACTGTTTACCAATTTGTAAAAATTTTCAGTGTTGCATTATCCAGGAATGTTGTATCAGGTCATATGCTGTTTTATAATCTTTTTTATTATTATTTATTATTATTTATCATTTTTGTTATTATTTATCATTTTTGTTTATTATTTATCATCATTATTATTATTATAATTATTATTATCTACATCTATGTCTACGTCAACGTCTACGTCTGCATTATAATTCATGCACAGACACAGATACATACACCTTCCATTTCCATAGTAAATAGGCCTTGAAAATCCCATAAGAAACCAACAAAAATCACAATAAAATCAAATAAGTATAGGTAATCGCATGATAGCAAGTGCAATTAAGGATTTACACCACGAGTGATATACCACGAGCCGTAAGGCGAGTGCAATTTGGTACAATTTTCAAACATCACGAGTACTGTAAATCCTTAATTGCACGAGCAAAATCTTATTATATCATGCATGACAAATTACGACACGTACGCTTCATCTTCTTCCAAGTCTTTAAAAACGTCTTGTTTCATTAGTTGACAATACACATTTTCACTCTTGGTGTTCTAATTTGTACTCATTTCAAAATATTTACGTGGAATTTTTAATTCATAGTGCACCACAAATCGTTGGAAAAGTGAAAACTTTCCATTGCAGTATAGGCCACCATTTTGAATTTTATTGTCAAACTTGTTCCCAGTGTCTCTTCTCTCTTTTCACTTATTGCACTCAAGTGCAATGAATGATTTTATTGCACTCCTCTCAGCCAATCAGAATCCAGTAATGTTGTAATTGGTAAGGGAGCTGTATATAGGTTATATAGCACCGATTAATTTTATCGTGTCTCTCCATGTATCAGCTGGGTTCTGTGTTAACATCGGTCATATGTCAGTGTCTACTACTGCCATCTTCAATGACTTTCGCAATGTCCGTCCATATGTGTACTCATGCCGGGAATGCTTACGACAAGCTCTTCCCACCGAAGCTGGCGTAGTCTGCGATAGCAGAGGGTGTGGACCAGAGGCATGCAGTCTTCTATCGCAGACTAAAGATTGCGTCGCAGAACGTAAACATGTTAATACATTATTAATATAGTTCAACAAAACATCTTAACAAGATGTGTCATCCAAAACAAACATAAGCGTATAGAAAGAAGATTTTGATGATTATGTTTTTGGCTTCATTTTATTTTGCTTTATTTCGAGAAGGTTCCAGGTAAAAATTGTTTACAGTGGGAAAACTGATAAACTACTGGTAATTTATCTACAATAATACTGAACTACATCGTTAAAAGTTAGAAAAATTGAGAAGAATCGTTATCACATTTCCTTTTGGAAATTTCGATTCGTATATATATTCGTATATATTCGTATATTATTTTTTAAATGAAAGCAGTATATTTGGGATAATAAAAGTAATTAACGTCGACGTGCATTGATTATTGAAAAAACTTTTTTTAATCTAAAACATTCTAAAGATCCAATTAATAAATAAAATATTTTTACGTTAGAAATAGCAATTAAAATTTCGTCACCATTGGAAAATTGTGAACATTTCTTGATTATATAACAAAAAAACTTGATTTTAGTTAACAGGTTTCAAAAATTCAAGAGAGCTTCACTTGTAAGGTAATATTTTCGTCGTTTCACTACATTTGACTTGCTCTTTCCAACTTTGGCAATTTTAAGTGCGCCTGACAATACGATTTGTTTAACAAATGAACCCTGACGTAATGTGAAACCGACCTATATACAAATGATACAACTGGCTATTTTTACATACTTATAATTTTTTGGAACTTTATGATAAAAATGGTATATTATCATTAGCTAAAGTTTTATCTTCATGCCTTTTTCCCTGCTAAAATCGGTTAACATGTCACATAGGAAGTGACGTCAACATAGGGATACGCAATTTTTTCTCACTGTTATATACTGTTTAATAAACGAGCAGCAGTGTTTTATCATATTTAAAACACAAGGGCGTAGCCCGAGTGTTTTAGATCTGATAAAACAAGTGCTACAAGTTTATTAAACGGCTTCAAAAACGATCAAAATGATTGGCGTAGTAATTTTGAAAATTCAATGTTGTCTAAGCCGAGAAAATCAAAGATAAAGTTTATGTAAATCAGGATGATTTTTTATTACATTTAAAACCAGCGACATGGTAGTGATTTCCTTTCTCTTTTCTTCATGAATTATTAATGAGTTTTTGAATCAAAATTGAAATACGAAGAATGTTTGTGCCAACCTTTAAAGTGGCACTACGATGAAAATGCACCCCCGTCTTTTAGATTTTCTTTAGCATAGAATAGTATTTCAGGGTCTAAAGTGATCATCGATGTAAAAAAACTACTAAAAAATGGTATTTTGAAGTAAGTATTTTGAGCTCACTGTTATTTAGGCCACCATTACTAAGAACGTGTTCCAAGTGAGCCCGCAATTTCAAAAGGTAATATTGTTTGTGACGTTCAGATTCTCAATGCTACGCCTGAATTTCTGTCGAGGTTATTTGTTTTCTTGGTTTTTTCGAGAAGTAGATGAAATGTCCAGCCTTTCAGACGAAGAATTTGAAAAAACGACCTTGATTTACTTGAAGAATTAGCCACGTAGAGTCTTCACGTTGAGAATCTGACGTCACTTCATTACGCTGGTCAAGAACATGAACGATTAATGGCGGACATAACAACTCCAAATTCGGAGTCAGAATAATACTTGCCATCGTCGCAGCTCTGCTTTATAAATACGTAAAAATATCGATAGGTCAAAATATGATCGTAGTGGCACTTTAACAAACCGCTTTAGAAAAAAATCACTAAATTTATATATCGCACTGCAGAAAAATATTTCACTGCTCAAATCACTGTGCTATTGTGAGTCCCTCGTTTGACGTTATTTCCTGCGACTATAGATAACCGAAGAGAGTTTAGATAAAGTTGAGATAGAATTTAAAATAGATAACCGAAAAGAGTTTTCTCTGAACATTGAACGTGCCTGTTTAGAAACGTTTCACTCGATTCCCAAAAACAAGGCTAAAAGGAATGACGAAAAAGGACCTTCCCATTTTCAAGAACTAGTCTTATCCTATAACCTTGATCCTAACCTTAAACCTAACTCTCACCGTAGATAACTCTAACCAAACCAAAAATAAAGACCAGACTAAAACAGAAAGATCCTTTTGAGTCATCCCATTTCGCCATTTCCATTTCCCAATCTCTCTACGTTGGGTTGACGACGTCACTTCCTGTGAATTTTAAACAATTTTAGCAGCGGAAAAAAGCATCAAGATGAAACTTTAGCTGATGATAATATTAAGAAATATTTCTCAGAAGGTACCAAAGATTATAAATATATAAAAATCCCGAACATGAAATACGCACTTTATTAGAGAGCCTATCCGGGGTTTGGGGATTTTACATATTCGTAATCTTTGGGTTATATGTACCAAGAAAACATTTTATCTTCACACTTTTTCCCTGCTAAAGTTGATTTACTATTCACATGAAATGACGTCAAATTAGCAGGGACACGCGAGGTCATTGCACACTAATTCAACAGTGAAATACAAAGAAAGTTTGGCTCTCAACTTTAAACGCACCTGTTTTGACAAAATTCGCTCAATTCCCAAACTTTCATTGTAGTTTCACTGCTGAATCATTGCGCGATGTTTTGCGTGCCCCCTGCTTTGACGTCATTTCCTGTGAATAGTAAATCACTTTAGCATGGGGGAAAGGTATGAAGATGTAGTTTCGCACGACAAACTATTTTACAATTCTTCTCTAGAGGGATTCTAAAGATTTAGTTTAGTTTATTTGATTTATCACTCTTAGGTGAACGGAATACCCAACAGGCTAGAAGTCATGTAATTGGGTTCCGAGAGCCTACGATTTAAGGTCGTTATCCGAGAAGACCCGAAAGTCTTACCATTCGCTGATATTATTGCAAAGGCAGCACTTTCTCCTCAATTATTTTTAAGACCCTGAGTGGAGGTCCGATCCAGGATTTGAACTTGTGTCTCCAAGCTCATAGACAAATGTGGTATCCAATACACCACAACAGCTGGTAACAAATATGTAAACTCCGGATAGGCACTTTAAAAGAAATTAAAGACTTGTAACAAAAATCCCGCTATCCTCGCCTCTACAACTGGTTTCAGGAGCTACTGTGGAATTCGTATCAGATGTTTGCGAAAACTTCAGCATCGTCTTTTTCTGCACATCCTTCTATAACGTTAATGTAAGTAATCTGTAAAGTAAATGAATTCGTTACAGTTAGGAGGTAAGGAACACGTTCTTCAAAGATAAAATGTTATTAAAATTATTAAACTGCACTTCAAGACCACATCAAAGTTAATAAGATATACTTCAACATTTTGCCATATCTTTGGCATGTATTTAAATTCGCGAAGGAGTTTGGAAGACGGAAGACCACATCAAACCTAATGTGACATACTTCAACATTTGCCTTAGATTTCTTCCCACAAATAATTAAAATATATAGTCCAACGTACGAAATGCGTAATTTGCGTGTAGTAAATGGCAAGTTATCATCATCTTTTACTCTTAGCCGCATGAATTTCAAAATATGCAAGAGAGGAAAAAATGAGATTAAATCTGAAGAAAACGAAAGAAATAGGGCATAGATTTCCGTACAAACAAATCTGAAATACCAGCAATTACGATTGACAATACTATAATCGAAAGAAAAACATCATACAAGCTTTTAGGTATTTTGATTGAGTTAGATTTTAAATGGCACGAAAACACCTGTTCAATTGTTAAAAAAGGAAGGAAACGTCTTTTCTACCTAAAATTGCTTAAGAAATACAGTGCACCAGCAAAAGACCTTCCAACGTTTTATCCCCTCGCCGGCCGAAGCCCGAAGGCCTGAGGGCGAGGGTGCTAATATCGACCGGTGTTTAGTCCCTTATCACGCGAGATCCAAGCCGTTCCTAGATCTAGGATCAGTTTATAGGTATATATATATATATATATATATAATATATATATATTATATATATATATATATTATATATATATATATATATATATATATATATATATATATATATATATATATATATATATATATATATATATATATATATATATATATATTATATATATATATATATATATATATATATATATATATATGATCAACCGTCCTCATGCGCGGCATCTGAAAATGTGGCACTGGTAACTAGATACTCAGATTAAATTGAACCGTCACAAGAGACATAGTTTTTTGAGGAATGACTCGCTAATTCCAAATCTGTTTTCAGAATTGAAAACGGTTATATATTGATCGAGATTATCATAGCCGACCAAGCCCGGACTAATTTCTAAGTACATAAACCATTTTTACGAAGGGTATTCACGTTCTCGTAATATAGTAGACACATGTTATGTATTTTGACTCGCTAATTCCAAATCTGTTTTCAGAATTGAAAACGGTTATATATTGATCGATATATTCAACATAATATTCGACGAAGTGACCGGCTAATCATAGCCGACAAAGCCGACTAACTTTCTAAGTACATAAACCATTTTTACGAAGGGTATTCACGTTCTCGTAATATAGTAGACAAATATGTGATGTATTTTGACTCGCTAATTCCAAATCTGTTTTCAGAATTGAAAACGGTTAAATATTGATCGAGATAACGTTCAAAATAATATACGATGAAGTGACCAGTTTATAATCGACTAATTTCGAAGTACATAAACCATTTTTACGAAGGGTACTCACGTTCTCGTAACATAGTAAACGCGTATGTTATGTATGTTGACTCGCTAATTCCAAATCTGTTTTCAGAGTTTAAATCGGTAAAATATTGGCCGAGATAACGTTCAAAACATTTCTTCGACGAAACGGGCTTTTGGAAATTGTGAATTTTTGCAAAACAGAAATACACGGCCACGCCGTGCGAGGTCTGGGTACCATGGATGGAGAAATTCCCGTAGGGGGGGGGGGGGGGGGGGGGATAGAAAAGGCGGGCGAGGGGCTTATTGCGAATTCGTATTTCTAGTTGCTCAATAATTCGACCAGTGTTGGAATATGCCGGTGACATATTGTGGCACGGAGGCCTAACATCATCAGAAAGCCAAGACATTGAAATAATTCAGAAACGAGCAGTAAGGATTATAGCTCCAGATTTAAAATACGAAGAAGCTTTAGCAACATATAAATTGCCTTCTCTTAAATAAAGACGGGAGAAGCACTGTGTAGAATTAATTAAGCGAATGCTATCTCCGTCGCATAAGTTACATCATCTCGTTCCAGAAAAAGTTCAAAATGTTCGGGAAAAAAATACAAGATATTATGGTAATAAACTTTATAATTTTAAATGTAAAACTGAACGTTTTAAAAATAGTCCATTGGTGTATATGCAATTGATAAATATAATAGTAGTTTTTAATGTTTTTAGTCGTTTTAACTTATATATAGATATTTAGGTATATATAGCTTATTAACTTTATTAGAATAGTTATTTTACTCATGTTTAAATGTTATACTTATGTAAATACGTCATGATAATTAAGTTTATCTTTTTCATGTATATTCTTATTGAATAAAAACGCAGTATTATAATTATTTTGGAGCGCTGTGATCGTTGATTAGCTATGAGTAAACAAACAAACCTAACACTAACACCAACACCAACACCAACACCAACACCAACACCAACACTAACACTAACACTAACACTAACACTAACACTATAAACACTATAACACTATAAAAACTATAACACTATAACACTATAACACTATAAGTATAACACTATAACACTATAACACTATAACACTATAACACTATAACACTAACACATGCGACAGCAATATATCTGTGCTTCGCTTCCCGCAGATACAAAAACTAAACCGAAACACGATGTATATGGGCAGACAATTAATGAAATGCTATATATATATCCCAAAACTGGATGTATAGACCGTACTGTACATGTCAGGTATATCATTGAAGTTTTTTCACCACTGTACAACAAAATCGCACCATAATAAATATTTATTTCACCTCTTGATCTTCCAGCATCCCCTGTAATGATTCGTGAATTTCTTTAAACTTAGGTCGCTTTTCAGGGTCACTATACCAACAGCTTTCCATTACTGTAAATCTGAAAGACAGATAGTTTCATTAATAAAATGTTTAAAAGATGAAGATCATCTACAACAGATATTGATTTTTACGTTAACTGTCTAGTTTTCTTGTATATACATATTACTATAAGTCAGCAAATAATTTATAGGGAATATATAAGAATTACGAAAACGCGAATCACATTGCCTATTGAAAAATTTTAATTATTAAAGTTTCGTTCAAAGGTAACATGCGGTGCCCCAGATGGCCCGGCTCATATGCTGCAACAAATTTTGCTACCAGTTAATTTTGCTACTTATGGTATTATTATAGGGATAAACTGCAAACCAAAATACAAATGTAGTTCATTTGAAATTATCTTACTGACCTTAGTTTATTTCCAAAGTTTCAGCATTCCTATCAATTTAGTTAACAAGTTATAGCTAGTTGAAGTTGAAAATTTGAGGATTTGACGCCATGTTGGTTTTGAAAATATGATCGTCATTGAGTGATTCTTTATCGGCACTGGAGTTGTTTTGATGGCGATCACATAGTTAATTGTCTTTGGAAGAAAATTAGTCGCAATAAACTATTTAGTTTCTCATGCAGGAAAGTAGATGAGCTTCTTAGGCATAATACGAGATAGCATCACTCAGTGACGTCATATTTGAGAAATTAATATGGCGTCGAAATTGGACAAACTAAACTAAATTGATAGAAACTTTGGAAATAAACCAAAGTCAGTAAGATCTTCCATATATGAACTACATTTGTATTTTGGCTGGAGTATCCCTTTAAAACGTAATATTTGGCATTTACACTCGGTGAATCAGACGAAGAAAAGTTATGGTAAATTGTGAGTGTTGAATCATATATTTTGAGATCCAGCCAGGACTAGTTGCGAAAAATCATTCAACTGCGGCTGAGTTTACGGAGACGGTTTTGATGTCCTCTGTCCGCCATCTTGAATAAATTGGCGGCAAAATAGCGCACCCGGATGTAAAAATACCCGGAGATTGTCGTGAGGTCAAAGGTCGCTCGCTCTTTTGACAGTGTAGAAAAACGAAAACCGTGTTGTTTTTTCGAGTTATTTTGCAAGTTGTGTTGAAACTGCTCATGTGCTAATCCACCTTTATTTCGGAAATCAAACCAGCCATGGTAAATTCATGCTCGTTTGTAGACTGCTCAGACAGGAGAATGGAGGACTGATGCACGGATCACGTCAGCTCACGTCAGCTCACGCCGTCAGCCGACTGCTTTTATCTTTTTTCATGCCCCAGAAATCGCCAAAGAGCTAATAAGCCTTTTGAATGTTTTGTTTCCAATTTTTATTGTATAAAACAAATTGATTCCATTTTGCCGTTGTCTGTTGAGTTATAGACGTCAGACGTAATGTTAGAAACATTAAAATTCTCCTCCTACTCGTGGTCTAGGCAGAAGCTAGTCTGGGAGCTGGTAATTGTACATCCGGGTGGGCTATTTTGCCTCCAACTGAGCCAATGGCGGCCCGATTTTTCTCAAAGTGCCCCCTCTAGTTTTATTTATGATCTCTATGCTTTGAACACCACGAATACTCATTAGGATTTATACTCGCTCTGCATTTCGCAAATAAATACTGAAGAATTTACCTTAACTTACTCTGCTTAAATGTCGAATTTCGTAAGAAATTTCGAATTTAGTTAGTAAGGGATCGTTTTCAACGCTTTACATCTCGCTGCGTATTCTACAATAGCCAGATTATATATGTTTATTTTCCTTCAAGTCGCTACTTAATTAAGTTGACAATTGACAGTTAAGGTGAATGTTACGGTTAGTATTACGATTAGTATTAAGGTTGATAATACGGTTCGTATCAGTTTTTGTACTACAGTATTTTAACTGTCAATTAATTGTCAATTGTCAACTTAATTGACAATTGTCAATTTAGTTGTCAAATTAACTGTCAATTTAGTTCTCAATTGTCAACTTAACTGTCAATTGTCAATTTAGTAGAAAAGTAGAGCGCTGCGTAGACAGTGTTTTGGATATATAGCAAAGTGAAAAGGTGGTAAACTGCCAAGAATTTTAGTGACGAAACACTGACGTTTCGAGCGGAGCCCTTCATCAGAGTAAGACGAGATGAAATAAAATAAATAGGGCTTATATACGTGTATATATGCCAAAAGGGTGTCACAAGTAGAAAGTAGCCAATCAAATGCACGGGAGATAAACAAACTAATAATTAATGAGATTCGAAAAGTTAAATCATTTGCTATTTTTACAGTCGATAAGCAAACTGACTGAGGGGGGCGGGAGAAATGACAGGTCCAATATTCAAGGGGATTAGGCATAGTAAAGCAGTAAGAAACAAAAATTTCTAAATTCTTGGCAGTTTACCACCTTTTCACTTTGCTATAATGTTGAAAACACTGTTCTGCGCAGCGCTCTACTTTTTTACTAAAATAACAAAAAACTTGTAGGAAATTAAATAAAAGAAACACGGATAATAAAAGAAACAAGAGGATGTGTGGAAATTAATCATAAATTAAAATTATTTTGGCAACGATTTACAAATATGGCATTCGAGGACTCCCTTACACTGTGCTATAGCTACTGAAATGACCGTTAACAATATGTCAAAATTGATGACTCTGAATCTAGATTGTGGAGTATAAAATGCGGGGTCTCGCAAGGATCTATCCTAGGCCCCCCGTATTATTTTTGCTGTGCGTCAATGATCTGCAGAACCCCTGAAAAACTGACGATACAAATATATCATATTGCAAGAAGTTGTAAATGATGAACTCAATGTGTTAAAATTTTGGTCAGCAGTTCTACGAATACTCCATTTGTATTATACATTTATTTTTCCATTTGAAATATGGCCTCATAAGTTAGGCCATGAGTCAATATTAGTCAAACTAGACTAAACAAAATTAAAATCAAGCAAAATAGGTGCATTCCTTGTTTGTTTTTTTGCACAGAAAATTGTTGACGCAAGCGGGATATGAACTCGCATCTTCGGGATTCTGGTCCGTGGATCTACCAGTGGTATCTACCGGTAGTTTAACCGAGTAACTGGGAACAGGGTGTTAATTAATCCATGTGCACGAAATATTTTCGCGACAACTTAATGCTTATGATCATCTGTGAGGATAATATATAGTGTTTTGACAAACCTCGTACCCAGGGCATTTTGCCTCCACAGCGGAAGGTCGGCGAAAATGGCCCTGGGATCGGCTGGTCCATTCTGTAATGCGATTGGCTTGTCATAAAAGTCAATTAATTCAGCCGAGTATACTTTATTCATCTAAATCTGAATGCTGTCTTCAAATTTTACAGCAAATTAGAAGTGATAGCTTTCGCAAAATTGGATATATGCTTCTTCATACCTTTTGTAAGAGATAACCATGGATGTATGGTGGATTATTAAGCTTTTTAGCTGCTTTTATGCCGACGAATGCTGACATGAACAACTCTGAGGAGCATTCAATATTTCTCAATTATTCAGGTCAACAAAGTAGACAAAGGCAATGGAACAAAGACCACAAAAATTATCATATCTAAACACCCAGAAATTCTGGGTGTCAGTGTGACCAGCCGATCCCAGGGCCATTTTCGCCGACCTTCCACCGTGGAGGCAAAATGCCCTGGGAACGTATTTTGACTCCGATAATCTTCGGAGTCAAAATGATCGTTTAGAAGCGTATATAAAAATTTGCATAATTGGCGGAACCCGAAACAATAAAAGAAACAATGAACTTGAAGTTCCATGTTGGCATGGGTAAAAGTACCGAGCTGCAAGTGTGTTATACAAGAATATCTTGGAAGAATTAACCAAAAGCAAAAACTATATATTGGATTTCATCACCATCACCGTGACAATTGTAACAATACAATTTATAATAGACAATGTTCCATTTAATTATTAAAAGTACGGTATTCTGTTAATTTCTATCAGACTCGCAGATTTTGATCGTTTAAAGCGCATGCCACAATATCCGAATATTAGCGCATGCGTGTTTATCCAGGGAGGGCTTATATACGGGGGCAGGTTATCCTCACTCTTAGATTACCAATAATCGGTAATTGTCAAATGCTCTTAGATTAACAATAATGGGAAACTCCATAACAGTAAATTGTAGCATTCCAGAAACCAACCGCAACACAACACCATTCATAACCCTAAACCCTCGCAATAAGTGTCTTCCTAATCCTCCGCCTTCAACTTAATTCATTGTAACCCTAATCCCCTTAGCCCCCACCCAACCTCATTTGATAATTACCGATTATTGGTAATCTAAGGATATGTTGATGGCGAATTATAGGGTAGGAAATAATAGTCCTCAAGTTATCTAATTCAATATAATGTCATGCGTCTTACATTTCATCACTGCAGTGAACCGGCCGCTCCATTCTGTTGCCACGTTTTAAATAGTCCAATATTTCATAAGGTGAAATTTCAGAATAAGGCTCTTCACCTAAAAAAAGATAAAGAGAAATCGTTTATTATTTTACCCAATCATTTTTACATCACTTTGGTAGGTGAATTTAAGCACTTCATACTTTTCTTAATCGTTTGTATTTTTATTCAATTTTTAAATTGAATGAAAATACAATTTTTAAAAACATTTTTAAACTCTCTCGTGAGGGATCGCTATCAGCGTAAATTAGTCGTTTCGGTAGTCACCCGATGAAATAGGTTGTGGGCAGTTATATTGCTTATATAAATTCACAGGGATATATCTGTATACATCCCTGTGAATTTATAATGAGCAACAGAATTCATACAAATCCTTTGTTCTTCATAGGGATATAAATCCCGACGAAGAACAAAGAAAACCAATTCAACATGAATTATTAAAGTGCCCCTAACCTCAAACCTTTTTATTGTCTTATTTGGAAGAACTTTTAAAATGATAAAGTAACTTCTTTTGAAGATTTGCGTTTCTTCGCTTTCTTTTTGAGATATTTTAGTTTGTTTGATATGCAAATGTCTGGAATTTACGTCAACATGCATAATGACTTATTGGAGAAATGTGTGTTTTCTTTCATTCTCGAAAGAAATCCTTTAAAATCAAAAAGTTTGGTGTTGCGGGAGAAATATGCGCACGTGTTATTCACACTTTAGTGTTTTTATTTGATGAACGCAAAGATATATAACATTCTCTGATAACTCATTATGCATGTGTGACGTAAATTCCAGACATTTGCACATCAACAAACTGATATATCTCAAAACGAAAGCGAAGAAGCGAAAATCTTCAAAAGAAGTTACTTTATCATTTTAAAAGTTCTTCCAAATAAGACAATAAAAAAGTTTGAGGTTAGGGGCACTTTAAATAATTCATTATAATAACTTTTTATTAACCGATAGCGCTGTCATTCCGATGCGGGGAAATATCAGACCGAGCTCTTCACAGTACGGACCGAGCCAGCAGTGCGGGTACGTACGTACGTGAAACACCGAGGTCTGATATTTTCAAGTAATGACCAAGCGGACGACGTTAGTAAGAGGTGTATTATATGACACTTTTGGACAGCATGAGAATAGCGTGACAAAGAGTGAGTCACATGCTTTCGTACCGAACACACCGGAAGGATAATAAATCTTACATTCTGCGTTTTCACTGAAAGAAATTCGGCTTTTTAAATTGTTGTTGTTGTTATTTGTTGTAGGGAAAATGTTATCTTCATAACCCGTAATCCAGACCGGTCGATTGCGGGGAAAGTAACGACCGATAGTTAGAGCGTCTCATGCAATCACAATGCGCGATTTCACCGGAAGTAACTTGTACCCTATAATAACGTTATGTAATGGACCCTATCCATTATGACGTGTGAATCTATTAGTGACTACTACTACCATAATTCCTTGCGACATTTCCTTTCTTCTGTTAATGTTAAAGGTCAACTATACCTTTTGAGGTTATTCTATTTTTGGTTAGAATTTGAAAATTTCAATTCAAAACCGAAGAAATAATTGAAATTGGTTTCTCGGTTCTACTTTTATGATCTGTTAAAGATCGAGTTTTCAGCCCTTTATCTAAACTTAGTTGAACAACGACCGCGTCGGAAGAAAGCCCAGTACTACCGCTATGTGATGTAATAATGATGTCATACGGCGAGAATATACTGTATATTTTGGTTTTATTTTAGTGAAGTTTGGAATACTGTTTACTCTTGGGTGAGTGATAAGTGACAAACCAAATATCAAGCACTAGAATATTATTTTGTTCAATAAACCTATTACCAGTATGACACTATGACGTTATACCGGCAATAGCGCCATTCTTCTCAAAACGCTGTCTTGCAACACAAGATCCGAAGAAATACTCCTCAATAAATCCTGCGCTATATCATGAAATTCTTCTTTTTTTTTCACTTTTATAAAGTTAGATGAATGATGTTATAAAGTTAACATCACAAAGAGATATAGGCGAAAAGGATTCTGGCAATAGTGGGGCCTGTTCATATGGTCTCGGTAAGCGGGCTGGCCCACTTACCGAGATCTCGCCTTACACTACTCAGGTAGCACGAGTAATTACTTACCAAGAGTGCAAATCTCCCACAATAATACGCCGTATGACCATCTACATTCAGAAATGAAACCTAAGTTAGATTAATACGTTGAGATAGAGACTAACTAAAAGACTGACTAACCAAAAATCGTCTATCCAATTTTTATTTTATCTACCAATACTCAAAAAATGAGTTTGAAAGATACAAATGAACTTATGACATCATCTAGCTACTCCTTAATTTAAACTAAAGGATTAACTATTGTAGTGTTCCATTCTTAGTAGCATACATCTGGAACGTTTCAGCATAATCTAGCCGATATCTCCACAGATATTCCTCATTTTTAGAATTTCAGTGAGTAGATGACGTCATCAGGTATCTCATTTGCAGCCTTTAAAAACTTAAATATCTCTGGAACAAGATAAGACTTTGACAAAGTAAGACCGCTATTCTTGCTTATTTCGAATGCACTTCTAGATAAAGCCCAAACTGGGATAAATGATTTTTGCATCTTATTGCCCCTTTAAAGTGTTTATGAAACGGAAAGTAGGGTGGCTCCATAGGTTTTCTACGTAACGCATAGTTATGCTTGAACATACGTCACGGGGGAAACTAGGCTTAATTGACGGTACCGAAAAAGATGGCGACTGGTACATTTAACCATAGTTCCTTGCGCGCAATAAACATTGAATCTCGTAGAAATAGCGGAAAATAGAGTTTCAAAAAGATTAAGTTTGGTAAAAAGGAAGTTTTTACGTATTTAATTCATGTTTACAAGGTAAACAATGTTTAATTGTTATTACAGGTGATTTAAGGTCGCAGGGGGGTCAGGCGGGTGGCAATTGCCTCCCAAAACGTTTTAAGCATTAAACCCCCCAAAACATAACTGGTCAGTACGCCTATGGGTATTCATCATTATAATTAATATCTCTAGATGTTTGCATCTTGGGTTTTAATAAAATTAAACAATTAAAACTTACGTATCTGAAGCTGATATGAATTTTCCTTCCTCCAATGATTCTAAAGCCATCCATTTTGCAGGTAACATTTTCTAAATAAAGTAATTAAGTAAATTGTAACAATACCATTTCCGTATACTGCCGGTTAACTGATGTGCCTCGAAATCTTGTTTTACAAAAATTTATTTGAAGATGTATAACAAAATCTGCTAATGAATAAATAACGCATTTTTGTTATTGCCCTATACTATATATTTAACACTTATACCATGAGGCTTAATTGCAACTTATACCATGAGCTCATGGTATTTTAGATATTTTTGTGTTATTTTATCAGGCAATTGTTTTTTTTTCATTATTAATAGAATATGACCTGATGTCTAGTATAAGAACCAATCAGATTGCAGAATACTTCATATTTGTAGGATGTCTATATTATATTTTAATATATCGTGCCCGATAATGGAGTAGACCGACTAAAAACGTGGAAAATGCAACTGTTTAAATTTGCATTTTTGGTACCATCCCTGAATTTTAGCTAATTTCAAAACTTGTGGAATATAAAATATTCACCAGCAACGCATCTATTTCGTATCACCTTCTGCGTGGTTATATATAACCCACCTATGCCTTTCAAAAGTTATATAAAGTGTGAAGTTGATCGTTCCTGGTTGATATAGCCTTGAGAAAAGTGTCCAATAACAGTATTTCTCAACTGACCAATATATAGTAGTTCTCAAAACTACAAAAACCTGGACGATATCAACTTCACACTACTAGTGATACTCGTGGGTTAAAATATTTACTTTAAATTGGAAATAGCCTCATTTTTATTATTTATAAAAATTCTAAATGAAACAAATTGTTGAACAGTGAGATATTTACACAGGTTTATGTTATTAAATACTAATGAGTGTGATGTCAATCTAGAAATTTGACTTTCTTTCCTAGTGTAATCACTAGAGGTAAAACGTTGCAGGTAAAAAGTTGCTGGTAAAAAGTTGCAGGTAAAACGTTGCAGGTAAAAAGTTGCAGGTAAAACGTTGCAGGTAAAAAGTTGCAGGTAAAAAGTTGCAGGTAAAAAATTGCAGGTAAAAAGTTGCAGGTAAAAAGTTGCAGGTAAAAAGTTGCAGGTAAAAAGTTGAAGGTAAAAAGTTGCAGGTAAAAAGTTGCAGGTAAAAAGTTACAGGTAAAAAGTTGCAGGTAAAAAGTTGCAGGTAAAAAGTTGCAGGTAAAAAGTTGCAGGTAAAAAGTTACAGGTAAAAAGTTGCAGGTAAAAAGTTGCAGGTAAAAAGTTGCAGGTAAAAAGTTGCAGGTAAAACGTTGCAAGTTGCGTGTATCAGGTCATTTACTGTTCTTTCACTTACGTTTCTCTTCACAATATAATGTGAGCTGGTATCAATTTTTCTTGCTAAACCGAAGTCCCCTATCTTTGGTGTGTGATTTTCGTCTAATAAAATATTACGAGCTGCTATATCTCGATGAACAACCTAAAAAAATAAAATATTGTAGTACCGAGATAGTGACCAAGTACATCGTTATTACAGAGATATTGCAGTGTGTGTTGACAAAATATCAAAACGAAAAAGGTATATAATGATCATCCAAAATAAAGCCCTTGAAATTTCTAGTTTTCCAACTCTGACGAAGGGACTTCGCTCGAAACGTCAGTGTTTCATTAATTTACTTGGTTTTTCACTACCTTTTTCGCTTGATAATTTACACAGATTAAATTACTTTGGTGCTCCTTTTCATCTTTGTTCCATAATCGTCAATCGAGATATGATCTGGAGAGTTGCAAACTTCAAAGCGGTCAACCAATGAGTGGTCAACGATTTATGTTGGACGGTACCTCACCGTTCATAAATCCTTTGTTCTAGGTATATTGATGTTTAACCAGCGCGATTGAACGATTGAAACAAAACGTTGCCATTGGATGATTGCTTTATTATACAGAAACAACAATGGGATCTTGGAATAGACAGACGGTAGCTCAAATAGTAAGCTCAATGGTAATTAGCTCTCGGTAGTTCAATGGTGGGCATCTCACTGGCATTCACATGGTTACAGGTTAATTCAATCTCTGTGGGATTTCCTAAGGATTTAAGTTTGACCATCGTCCATGTATCGTCTGTCTACTCCAAGCTCTCACATTAGCCTATTACAATAAACACCCGCTATGAAGAACCTTCCACCTATAAGAACCTTTGGCTGAAACTAGGGATTTTGTGCCCCTCTCAATAAGAACCTGTTTGAGCCTGATATTTGAAATAGGTTCTTATGTCACAAAATCAATTTATAATTCCACTGTAGCAAAGTCCCAAATGAGGATGACATCAACATCTGGTTGCAGTTCCTTATCTTTTATACAATAATGTACAATGCATTTACATATGTTGACGTAGATCTCAAAATTCTAGTACTTCAGTATTTCAGATCACAATAAATTATAGCCTGTTCAGTTTACAGATGCTTACTGTTTTCTTATAGGGATTAAACAAACCATTAAAGAGATAAAGTACTACAGTAAATTTATAAGAACCTAATTTATAAGAACCTAATTTATAAGAACCTAACACCCTGATTTTTTTGTTAGATATCAAATATATAAGAACCTATCCCAGGCTGGTTTTGAAAAATGTAGGTTCTTGATAGTGGGTGTTTACTGTACTAGAAATACGAATCCGCAATAATCCCCTCGCTCGCCTTTTCTATACTCCCATACGAGTTTCATCCTAACACCCCCTGCGGGATTTTTCCCATCCATGGACCCCAGACCTCGCACGCCGTGTATTAATTTGTTGATCACAATTTCGAAAAGGCCGTTTCGTCGTAGAAATTATTTTTTTAATTTTTTAGTTATATTGGCCAATATTTAAACGATTTCAATTATGAAAACAGATTTGCAATTACCGAGTGTAAATACATAACATACGTGTCTATTATATTATGAGAACATGCATATCCTTCGTAAAAATCTGTTATGTACTTAGAAATTAATCGGCAATGAGGACGCCGCTTCGTCGTGTATTATTTTGAACGTTATCTCGGTCAATATTTAACCGTTTTCAATTATGAAAACAGATTTGGAATTACGTAGTCAAATTTGGAATTACGTAGTGAAAGTACATTGTATACCCTTCATAAAAACCTGCTTATGTACTTAAACATTACAAGGCCATGTTTGTGCCGACTTTCTCCCCAACGAACATTGGCCGATTAAAACGGATCACGCAAAAGGCGTACTCGGAACTTACCGGTTTGTCTTAGCCAATCATGTGTACGAGATTTAGTAGGGTGATAATTAGCGACTGCGAGGGGATTATTAGCGACTACATCAGCGTATATATTCAAGTTATTTCCTACACATAATACCAATCTAACCTTTTTCTGATATAAGAACTCCATGCCACATGCGATATCTGATGAAATACTAATTAGCTGCCTTTCCGTTAGTAAAGAATAAATGTTGTTATAGTCCAGTTTAATGTACATTTCAACTCGACTGTTGATCAAAAGGTCTCTGAGGTTTCCTTCTTGGCAGTACTCCATAATAATTAAAATTGGAACTAAAAATAATAAAATTGAAAAGTTACTATAAATATTTGGGAACCATCGTAAAAATTACCACCATCATTTTACAGATAGGAAACTTTACTACCACTTCCCTTTCTCCCATCCAAGTTCACTTCAATCAAACTCACCAAAACCGTTTCTCCTCATGACGATCTTTTTCTGAAAAGTTTACTTATTTCTAAATTTAAATCCCTCAACGACAGCGCTCTTCAGCAGCGGTTCCTCACGTTGTATCCAATAAATTATTGGCATTATTTTAGCATTGTACCCAATAAGTTATTGGATTGTTACTAACTCCAAAACAACAAAGAATCCTAACCCTAACGACCCTGCTGTGTTTTCCCCAACCGTAACCCCCCTGTATTACTCATTCTCTCCCCTATTTGAAGTATTAAATTGTAGAGTCGTGAGAGAGACTGAGCATGTGGGACTAGTAATTGACTGTTACAACAATCCAAGAACGGGTGTCTTTATATATCGCTCTTTTTGTGGCTACAGGTGGCTAAGGCAATATTGTCATTGTGTGATCTTGCTTGATCGATTGAGGGGTTACTCAAATCTGCAATGTGCGCAAACTCCCTATATCTTTTTATTCTAGTTGTTTCCTCTTGCTCGTCTTTCCTCACTTTTCGTTTTGTTATTAGTTTGGAGTATTAATACTCGATCTGAGGATGCTGCATCTTCCAACTAAACGTTTGTAATTCTAGTATATTTCAAAATATTTTGAGCTGGGCTCTTATTCGTTTACGCTTTCCGCCAGGGAAATCGATAGCAATGATTATTATTATTATTATTATTATTATTATTATTATTATTATTATTATTATTATTATTACTATTATTATTATTATTATTATTATTGTTGTTGGTGGTGGTGGCAACAACATAACTACAGTCATTATTACTATCATCATCATCATCATCAACATAACTACAGTCATTATCAATATCGACATCATAATCATCATCATCTGCACCATCATCATCGTCGTCATCATCATCATCATCATATTACCATCATCATCATTCCCTAGCCCAAACGGCGCGCAGCGCCGAAGAAGGTGTTAATCTCAAACTGTGGAGAAGGTGATAATCTCAAACTCGTATACTGTAGTTCTCCTTTAGACTCCTTTTATGCTCGTAGTTCTCCTTCGCGTTCGCTAGTTAGTATTTCCCTTCTAGCTGTATCTTGTAACTTGTTTACCAGTGATTTTATATCTTCACGAGCCGTGACGGAAGCGCGGCCATTTAAACCTTAAAAATGTTTTCTGGTAATCCAAAAAATGTTCTAAAAGTTTGCGTTTAAAAAGCATAAGACTATGGATAAACATATTTTTTAAATTTTACATCCAAATTGTTCCAATCTCTAATTGTTCTCACTGTGATAGTTCTACCTGCACCTCCGCTAGACTTCTTTTTGAAGATAATGTCTAAGTATGTTGGTGTATTTCCATTTGCTCTTTTAAGAACAACAACACATCGATTTGTTGGAGTTTGAATGGGATCCATCCTAAGGAATTGAATAGTTTCACAGAGGAAGTTCTGTGTTGTACTCCCAGAATAACCCAGGCAGCCCTTTTTTATAATTTGAAAATCCTTAATTCATTTTCTTTACTGCGTGAAGACCATACAGAACTCGCGTATTCAAACATATAGGTTTTATAACAGCATTGTAGTAAAACGCATTAACGCACGTTGTTTCGATGATAGGTATATGGGCTGATGTGTCGCAAAAGACACATATATTGTATTGTATTATATTGTCAGGGGGAAATGTTAGGGATAAATGGTGTCTGCTCAGTGGCAACAAGCAGGTGACGGGCAAGTCATCATGAATAGGATATATTATTTAAATAATACACAACGTCGTGCTTTGTCGCATATGGCTTTTGTCATGGCTCGGTTGTTTTCCTAACACTAACCCCCCGGCCATATTTTCGCCATCCTTAGCCCCCGACCCAACCACTCCAATTATTGGTAATTCAAGGCCATTACACACTTACTGATTATTGTCTAGGTAGGAGGACATGTTGGCAAACAAGCTAGCATTAAAAATCAAGATTATTATCTCATTTGAATATTACCTAAGTCTAAATATCTCAAGAAGTGAGTTAAATATGGAAGATCTGTAAATTGTTATTCCTCATTGTTTTAAGAGTTCTTTCAAATAAGATAAACTTAATTTTCGATTCATTGGGACTTTCATGCCGAGAAAGAATACTACGAGACATTATGCGCTTCAAAATAAAACATATACTAACATTACTTTACCTGTCTGTGTACACGCTCCAATTAAACCAACGATATTTGGGTGACCTTTTTCGTTTATATATTCCAGAATTTCAAGCTCTCTTAACAGCTCTTCCCATTGAATTGTCTCATTGTAATCTAGTAAACGCAATGTAATTTTTATAAAATAGTTAATTGTTAGTTTATAATTAAAGTGCCTATGCAATGAAAAATTCAGTTGTAAAATAATTATTTTGTTTGAAAGAACTCTTGAAATTATAAAGACTATCCATTTACATGACAACTTTTTCATATCTCAGTTCACTCTTGAGATATTAAGATTTGTTTGATATGTATAGGGTCCGAGTAGAGACATCAACATTTTTAAGATTTTTATTTCTGTTTTACATTTATTTACATTTAATTTACATTTAATTTACATTTAATATATTTTTATTTTAAAATTTATCTTAATCTCCTTTTAATTTTATATTTAATGCTTTTAAAAACGTTTCAATTGAATTGGTTTTAATTTTAAATTAATAATTTTAAAATTGAATTGGTTTTAATTTCAAACACCCGTAAAGAGTTCTTCCTCCAATTTCAAAACACCTTGAAGATCGTTCAAAAGCCTCGGCTTCGCCTCGTGTTTTCAACTTGCTTCTCAGTGTTCTGAAATCAGAGCAAGCACACTTATGCCTGGTTTCCATTTGTTCGCCACGACCACAACGGTGTCATAGTGGTCGATGTAATAGAGTGTCCATCTACATCTGAATCAATAAACAGTGCTTTGCATACAGAAGACAAAAAACAAGATAGATCGAAATTATAAACGTTGGGAAAACTACTAATGAATGTATACCTACTTTTTAAAGTCTTTATTGCGACTGAGATAGCTTGATCCTCGTCATCATTAACAGTTGGACGAATGTAGATACCTTCCTTTACGATACCAAAATATCCTCCACCAAGTGTTTTCCCGAGAATAGTTAAATTTTCTCTAGGAAGCTCCCACATCGAATGCTCTAAGAATGAACGTTATTTAAGAATTAGAAAATATCCTTGTTTGAACAAGCTATCGTCCCCAGGACGTTAAGCGACGTGTTTTTAACACGATTAAAAGTAGTGTCATCGTGAGACAGCGTCTACTGGACGTATAAATCAGTGGTCTCCTAGACCTTAAACCGCGTCTACTGGACATAATATATAGCTGTGGTCTCCTAGACCTTAAACCGCGTCTACTGGACGTATAAAACTGTGGTCTCCTAGACCTTCAACGGCATCTACTAGACGTAAAACATTCGTCCTTACAAAAGTTAACCGTTCGAATTTTCGGATAAGGGCGTAAAACTGTAGATCCATGGCCCCTTCGGCGGGTATCCCGATCGTGTTCTCGGATAAGGAGGTTAAATCGTGGGTCCCCCTCCAATTCGGGCTTGGCAAGCCTAGTGACGCACTGCGGTCGGTTCGCACATTGCACGCAGCTTCCTTCGGGTTGCTGCCATTGAACCAAGGTTATACAAAACAAGAATTAGAAACTATAGGGGTGTAGACTGCAGATAAACAAAACCAGAAAATATGTTGCGGCCATGGAAGACAAGAGAACGAGAAATCGTAACGGCGACACCAGCCTGAAGGGCGCAGGTGTTTCCACTGAAATTTCGAGTTATCCCAAACTTCTGCTAGTGTTTCTATTTCAGAAATATAAAATTGCTTGCGTGTCTCTGAAACTATGTTATAAAATAATGTCTACTCTACGCACGCTGTGATTGGTCAGTTTGCAGGCCTCGATTAGGCAACGGAGACCGGAATAATGACGTCAGTAACTTGAGAATTTGCATTAAATCAAAATCATGTAATAAATTGTTTAAAAATAATAGAATAAGTTTGCCTGGATCTCTATAACCTGATAGTAAACCCTCGTGAAGTAATAAAAGCGCTCGAAATTTTGGGAAAGCACACCGCCTCGACGGCTCGTGTTTATCCCCACATTGATGTCGTGTTTTTACGTCACTCTGGTTCAATCACGTTAGAGAGACCCGGGGAACGTATTTTATTTTTAAATAGTAGCATGAATGACGTCTTTTTAAAGTGCCTATGACACGAAAATTAAGTTTGCCTTATTTGAAAGAACACTTAAAATAACAGAGGGACATCTTTTGTAGTTTTTTGTTTCCTTGCTTCGTTCTTGAGATAGATATTTCAGTTTGCATTATATGCAAATGACAATGGTGTGACGTTCTCATGCATAATGACTTATCAGAGAAGGTTATATATCTGTGTTATTATCACACAAAATCACTTGAAATTCTACAAGTTCCATGTTTTTGGAAATACTCACGCACATGCATGCTTCATTTAAATTAAATTTGATTTTATAAAGCAAAGATAAATAACCTTCTCTGATAAGTCATTATGCACGTGTACGTCACACCATTGTCATTTGCATATAATACAAACTGAAATATCTCAAGAACGAAGCAAGGAAACGAAAAACTACAAAAGATGTTACTCTGTCATTTTAAGTGTTCTTTCAAATAAGGCAAACTTAATTTTCGTGTCATAGGCACTTTAACCGAAAATAACAAAAATAATAGACCTTATTCCAAAATGGCTGCCAATTTAATATTCTTTTATGCGCATTTAAATTAGCCCTTATTATTATAATTTTCTTTCAGAAGAAAAAATATTTTCGATTTCGTAGACAATAACGAGGCTATAAGGGCTAATTTATATGCATATAAAAGAATATTAAATTGGCAGCCATTTTGGAATAATTAGGTCAATGCTTTCTTTTTCTTATTGAATATGTAGAAAATAAGTGTCATCAAACCGTAAATTTTCAAGATGGCGTGTGTGATGGCGTGAAATTCTCCATTGTTTTCTCCATCGATTTATAGAGACACAAAATTTAGCCAATCAATGTGCAGGTTTTCGAAATTTCATAATTAGTTATATTATTATATATTTTAGGGTTAACATTTTCGTTGAATCTATCATATATCAACTTTTCCATAATAAGAGCCATAATCTTTGTTTCTTTCAATTTTACGTTAATTCACGTATTACTATTTTTTTATTTCAACAATATTTATTCTTTACATTTACCTAAGAACCGCAAGCTCAGCGAAAGGGCTTACCTAAACTTACAATTACAAAATATTAAAACCATGAAGAAGCGAAGAAACAAAAACAACAACAAAAACAAGTAGTTCTAACTACTGTACTATCATGCAAGTACAAACTCGATTAAATAGAAAATAAATGAATAAAGCTGCAGTGATATGTGTAAATGATTTAAAATTATTTATCAAAATGATCAGAAACTAGTATAAAAGCTTGAACGGCAAGCCATTATTGACAATCGCTCCTTTCCTGGAATGCACGAGACTGCCGTTTATTTTCTGTAGCCACGACATCGATCGTCCTTCCACTGCACTTTTCAATTTCTCATGAAAATTTATTATAATAATCTCAAAAACTCTGGAGAATGCGCAGGAACATACTGTAGGAGTCGGATTTTAAATCAAAAGAACATATGCAGGTCCACTTTTTGAGACAAAACCTTTGCGCTTGCAAAGGAAGTTGTGAAAGAATCATTAAAATTGTCAGGGTTTCGATTAAAAGTCAAAACCCGCCAAATCTCGTATTGAGGGGTTAAGTTTAACATTGTTGAGATTGCTTAGACTTGTGTGGGATTTATGTCGCCCTGGACATGCGCACTCGGTGATTGATTTACGGTTGAAGACAACAATTTAGTCGCCATAATAGTTTGTAGAAAGGTGAATTTGAACGAAGAACTTAATTAATTGCTTAGAAAAAAAAACAAGGAGAAAAACTGTTTTTAGTCATTGTTATATAGATAATAACTTGAGAAAAACAAGGTCTAAAAATAATGCGAATGTTATTTAAAGTGTATATACAATGACAATTTCAGTTTGCAATAAACTCTCTTACTTTAAAAGCTCTTGAAATTATAAATATTGGTGTTTACGACTCTTCCATGTCTCAGAGATATGATATGATTTTGCATACGTAACACTATATAATGACTTGACTGAAAATCATGCGTGTATATCTTTGGAATTATGTGACGAAATCACTTGGAACTGTGCATGCGCGTGGGTATAATAACACTAAATTTCGAGTGATTTGATTCGAGACTCCCAATGATATACAGGATTGTTCAATAGGTCATTAATTCGACGGCTAACCAATGAGGTAACGAGGTGACATAAGTAACAGAAGGTGACATAAGTAACAGCACACAGTTAAAATAGAGAAAGTGATATGGAAGAGATGTTCTCATTGAGAGACGGTTTGAATTTAGAAATAAGTATAAACTCTCTCCAATGAGGAGTTCAAAGTTGGAAGAAGAACGAGAAGAAGAAATAATAGAGAAGTCATCAGGAGTAATAGTGTGATAGGTAAAATGAGTACAGTATGAGACTGGATAGCAGAAAGGGAAGTGGTTGCTCGTTTCTTTCCGGTCAAAGGCGATACCCCATGTGTTCTGAGATTCGCGTATGTAAATGTCGCCGCGTTTGGCCCAAATACAATGCACCACAGCATTGACACGTGTATTTATAGACAACACGCGATCTCATCAACATAGGGCTCTGAAGATGTTGTAAGTTCGCAACGAAACGTCATTTCCATATTATTATGGCAATACATTTTCCGTATATTGAGCTGGGCTCTTATCTTTATCCCCTCGCCCGGCGCGAAGCGCCCGAAGGCCTGAGGGTGCTAATATCGACCGGCGTTTAGTCCCTCATCCGTTTCTAGAGTCAGCATCAACGGCCGTCCGCGCGACATCGGAAAATTTGGTCTTGGTAACTAGATACTCAGCATTTGAATTAATATTTAAATTGAACCGTCACATGATTGCGAATGCAAAAATTGAAACGATTCAAAATGATTTTTTTTCAAAAAGACTTAAAAGAGACATAGTTTTTTGAGGAAATAGAAATACGAGTCCGAATATGTATTTTGACTCGGTTTTTTTTTTAAACGGTTTTATATTGATCGAGATAACGTTCGAAATAATATACGACGAAGTGACCAGCTTTATAATATAGCTGACTAATTTCTAAGTACATAAACCGTTTTGACGAA
This sequence comes from Chrysogorgia sp. JL179-B06, assembly GCA_035772405.1. Lineage (NCBI taxonomy): Eukaryota > Metazoa > Cnidaria > Anthozoa > Scleralcyonacea > Chrysogorgiidae > Chrysogorgia > Chrysogorgia sp. JL179-B06. Next base: position 749,775 of record JAYKKM010000444.1, read on the forward strand.
GGGTTTTCACGTTCTCGTAATATAGTAGACACGTATGTTATGTATTTTGACTCGCTAATTCCAAATCTGTACGGTTATATATTGATCGAGATAACGTTCAAAATTTTATACGACGAAGTGACCAGCTTGCCTTTAAATTTATATAGCCGACTAATTTCTAAGTACATAAACCGTTTTTACGAAGGGTTTTCACGTTCTCGCAATATAGTAGACACGTATGTTATGTATTTTGACTCGCTAATTCCAAATCTGTTTTCAGAATTGAAAACGGTTAAATATTGGCCGAGATAACGTTCAAACAGTTCTTCGACGAAACGGGCTTTTGCAAATTGTGGATTTTTGCAAAACACAAATAATCGGTCAGGGCCATGGCGCGCGAGGTCTGGCCACCATGGATGGGAAAATTCCCGTGGGGGGGGGGGGGGGGGGATAGAAAAGGCGGGCGAGGGGATTATTGCGAATTCGTATTTCTAGTACGTCCCATACAATGTTATTTTCCGTCGTGATTGTCTCTGCAATACTGGATGAGGAAAGAGGAGAATTATGACGATCGATGCAAGCGATTATTTCTTGTAACTAGTAGCGAGATCTACTGCCAACAAGAAGGCCTTAAAGTGTGAAAAATTCAGTTGTAAAATAACTCTTTTGTTTGAAAGAACTCTTGAAACTATAAAGACTAAACATTTACAACTTTTTCATATCTCACTTCACTTTTGAGATATTAATATTTGTTTGATCATACTTATGACATCACAATGCATGACTTATTGAAAAATTCTGCATATATTTACCATTATCACATGGAATCGTTTGGTTATTTGCATATTTGATGACCGTTGGATACATCCACGCACATGCAACTGCATTTCAATTGATTTCATTACATAATCTCAAGAATAAAGCGTTTTCAATAAGTTATTATGCAGTGACATATTAAACAAATCTTAATATCTCAAGATTGAAGTGAGATATGGCAAATTTGCAAATGGTTAGTCTTTATAGTTTCAAGAGTTCTATCAAACAAAAGAGTTATTTTACAACTGAATTTGTTATTGCATAGGCACTTTAAAGTAAAGAGTCTCTCTTGAAATCATTCTGAATTTCCGTTTAACCTGAAAATGTATTCGTTCATCTGTCTGTCATCCAGTTATATCACCCGTTCGTTCCCCAACCTCTTTCTGCCCATGCAAAATGTAAAGTATTTGCGCGTCAATTTCAATACTACTCTCCTTACCTTCTCCTGCAATATTAGTGCCAGAATTGTGTAGCTCGGGGAAAAGTATCCGAAGGTTAACATCAAATTCATTATTCATGCAGTTTGGAATTTCAATCTAAAGAGAAAAAAATCAGTATTTGTGCAATCTATTATGCCCCAGCAGGTTGTTCAACGGCCAGTAAGACACAAAAATAATTTATCCAAATTTTAACTTTATCTAGAAGTGTGTTCAAAATAAGGAAGAATAGCGCTCTTACTTTGTCAATGTCTTATCTTGTTCCAGATATATTTAAGTTTTTAAAAGATGCTTTATACTCACTTAAATTATAAAATTAAGGAATATATTTGTAGATACCGGCTATATAGATTGTGCATAAACGTTCGTTCCAGATGTATGCTACTATAAGAATGGTAAACTGCACTGTGTATAGTTAATACTTTATTTTTAATTTTAGGGATTGCCTTTAGTTTAAATTAACTCTTTCCTGTCCGGTCCAGTCAAAAGGGGTCATAGAAGATCCCCGAAGTCGTCAATCGAAAAATACGGCACACGGTAATGCAAGATTAAAAATTGAAATTCCACAAGCGCCAGGGACATGAGATCCACTCACATGTCAAATTTGATTTGATTTTATAAACAACTCTGCGATTGGTGGCATTTTGAATTTTTATGATGCTACGCGGGCGTGCAAGATGGCCTTTTCTAGAAAAATGGAAGTTTTTCAACCTGATTGTGATAATTAATGCTAATTTATATTAACATAATGTGTCTTGTTCAAAAGCATTGGTAACAGCCGGTTTATTGTACTTTCAGAAAAGGTATAGGTTTCGCAACAGTTGTGGATATTTCCCAAGATATCAATAGAACAAAGAGGTTGTTCAATTTTGGATATTTTTCAGCCGGACAGGAAAGAGTTAAGGAGTAGATGACGTCTTAGTTCATTTGCATCTTTCAAAAACTTGAATATCTCTAGAACAACATAAGATATTGACTAAGTAATAAGTACGCTATTCTTCCTCATTTTTTGAGTACTAATAGATAAAATAAAAATTGGATAGACGATTTTCGGTCTTACTACCCCTTTAAATGTGTCACTCGCTTGCGTATTTCAAACTTAGATACCTGCATGACTTTGCAGTTCAAAAAAACGTTCATTCGATGAAGATAAGCAATCAAGAAGTTATGAGCCATGACTGAAGGAAGTTACGTAAAGTTCAAATAATTTCTAACAGTTCAAAAATTAGATTGAGGCATGCAGTTATATAGTCAATGTCAACGTATTCGATATTATATTCACTGGTCACGTCGCACAAATCTAGCTATCTAATTAGGCAATTTACAATTGAGCTATATACTGTAATATAGGGTAAAAAATTAAGTTTAGATAAATGAAATACTGATGATAAGTTTAATACTGATTTCACTAAGAGCTGATGGCTCACCACTGGATAGATCTGATTCACTCAAACATTTAGGAGTAACAATCAACCTAAATACATGTATGTATTGGTCAGATCACATTAATTCCAACCTATATTTATTACCTATATCACATTGGCTTGAAATTAAGGATCTTCTCTTCTTTTTTAAGTGTAAACAAGGTCTCTACGATATCTCCCGTTTTGTTACTTTTCCTTCTATCCGTTCGTCTCGCACTCGTTCAAGTTAATTAGTACTTGCTTGAAGCCAATCCTTGTAGGACTTCTCTTTTTAGAAATTCTTTTTTCAACAGAATTGTATTTATCTGGAACAATCTCTCTCCGATAGTTTGTATAATAGTACTTCTGTTTCCATTTTTAAACATGATCGTTTTAAACATCATGTAATTTTGTGTTCGGTTGGTCTTCACATGGGACTCCTGTCCTGTTGATCATTCCTTCAATCATGTTCAAGTATTACTCTCTTTATTTACTGTATATTTGCATTCTTGTATGGTTGTAAAGTTAATAAACAAAAAACAAAAAAACGCCTAGGCCTAATCCGTCATGTTAAGCACTTACTACATCTTCATGCCAGAGTCACCCTCTATAACTGCCTTGTACTTCCTTTACTTGACTACAGTGATATTGTGTGGGGAGACAAGAATAATTCTACACTCATGGACCACCTACGGTATTACGGAACAACGCCGCCAGAATTATCCTTGACCTTCCCAATTACTTCTCTGCTGCACAATCACTATCAACTCTTAATTGGAAACCACTTTGTCTCTCTATTTTTAAGTGTGTTCATCAAATTTCAGATTTGGATCTTGAGCTCAAGAAAAACTCTAACATCGACCACCACAAAACACGTGAAACGACTACCATCTTCCAGACCACGTACAAATTGGGGAAAACAACAAACACTTTACCATTCAGTTTCAGACTGTAACTCATTGTCACCAGACTTGGCGTCAATTATTTCAAAACAACTCTAAAGAATCTATTTTAATTTCTTAAAAGTCTCAAATTACTCTTTCAGTCTACCACAGATTTTTCACAGAAGATTTTTCACAGAGGTTTTCGCTTAATTCATAGTGTATTTTAACAATACTACACTTTGCACAATTTACGACAGGACCTCCCTGAAAATCACCATTGGTGAGCGGAGCATCCTGTATAAATATTATTAAATAATAATAATCAATAATGATGTCATCAGGAAAACGAAAATTGATTTGAAATGGAATTAGTGATGTTATTCGATTTGATTTTATCTTAAGCATTGAGATAGCAAGATACACGTCAGATTGATGTTGATTTCAGATTGTATATTCTGTTTAGAATATGTTACTTTGCGCACACACAATATCGAATTATTAACGACTGCATTCTTCCACTTACCTCTTTTGGTTTAATAATCTTTGTTCTACAGTAATTTACGAATTTAAAAACCACTAGCGCGACCAACATGACCAGAAATATGCTCCCAAGAGTCGCGCCAACTATCAACGTCGATGAATCTTTTCCTGAATCTGCTAATACCAAAGCTACCAAAAAAATGATGAACTACTATTAAGATAATACTAGATTAGTTGTATAATTGTAACTTTATTTTTTATACAAGTGAGAAGACATCCTAAATATTATTATTAAGAGCTATTATTAAAAATTAAATTAAAAATAATATATTAATATTATTATTATATTATTATTAATATATATTATATATTATTATTATTAAACAGACTATAAACAGTGATTTAGCAGCGAAATATAAAGAAAGTTTGGGACTCGAACTAGTAAACTCATCCAAAATCCAAACCTTGCTCAAAAGATGTAAGTCGGACACTTTAATTTTCTTATTTTAACCGTATAGTTAATGTCTGTAATTAGCTCCTCCTACAATTTGTCCATTCCTTTCTTTTTAAATATTTCTTCAATATCCGTCCCTATTATTGCCACGTGTTGCACCTGTCACACGATGTGCCATGTATATTTAGTTTTACGGGGGAGCCTCGCATGCATGGGTCCTATACTGTACCGCTTGCGCTTTTTCCAATTGGGTTTCCTGCTTTTGTACGTGTGCATGTGTTATATACACCCTCCGGCAGACCCCGGGAATTTGAACTTTTGAAAATTTGGTCGTTCAAATTCGCATCCCCTGGGCGAAAAAGTGTTCAAATTCCCTACTGTAAGATATTAAACGGGCAAATGCCCAACCCCCTTGGCCAAATTATGAAACTGGAAGTACAGAAATTCCATTCCATTTTTGACAAGCCAGTCCTTGACAAAAGCGGAATATTTCCCTTTAAAATCTAACATTAACCATTGTTCAAACTGTAAAAAAAATGGTGGCCGTAACAAAGCTTTTGAATTTCACCCGAAAACCCTGGACACGTACTCACGGGAAACGGCTTAGAGTCAAATTCCCAGGGTATGAACGGGGGAATGGTGACGTTTGGAATTGATCGGTACATTATTTAATTGTTATCCTTTATATGGTACTTTTTGGCAGTAATGTACCCAATGAAGTACATTAAATTACATTTCACGTAACATATTTAAACTGTAAAAATGGTAATAAAACAAACTATGATTACCCGATGTTGCAAAATTCTTTACATCACTGATAAGCCCATCTTCAATTTGGCTGTATCCACGAATTGTAACATTATAGATCATCCCAGGTGAGAGGTCCTTCAACGTTACACGGATTGTATCAGTTGTGCGAACAATCCGGTTATCAAGGGCGATTTTATAGCCAAGAATGTCTCCATACCGCTCTTTATCTGTAGGAATCTTTTGCCATTGAACTACAGCTGTACTAGACGTTGTATCAATAATATCGACACGACGAGGTTTAGGAATTTGAGCTGAAATATAATAATAGTTTAGATTTAAATAAAGTATGTGGTGTTTTCGCAAATGCATTCGACACACTAAATATCACCATGCAAATCATGAGAGATCTAATAAGTGAACTGTAATTAAATATTTCAAGGTTATTGCCTCCATGTTGAAATGGGGGAAAAAAGACGAGCGCGGTTTATTAACAATTTCGCTGAAGGCGAGGTGAATATCGGTGAATAAAAACCGAGACGAAGTCGAGGTTTTTATTCACCGATATTCACTGAGGTGAATAATTGTTTTAGTATAAATACATATTTTCCTACTTTTAGGAACAGCAGTTTCTTCTTCTGTCAATTTGACAAATCGGCTGGCGGCCATGTTGAAAAAACGCTTGGAGGTGATTATCGAGAAATAATCCGAGGTAGCTCGACCAATCAGCCGCACGCGATTTCTATAATCACCTCACGTATTTATACTAATAGAGTACAATAAAAGTCTAAAGACGCATGATTGTCATATTTTCGTGCTCTTTATACTTTTGTACATTTGATTTGAATGGTCTCTTTGTCTTTTACCCTGACACTGGTAAGAAATCTTTGTACGTGTAGATTTCATCTTGTGATTGAAAATATATATTTTGTACCAGAAATAAGATAATATCAAGTCAAACATAAATTTGAATCCAAATCAAGTGTAACATTTGTGAACACTCTGTTAAACCGCGCTCGTCCCAGTCTCTTTGCCCCCATTTTAATATCGCGGCAATAACCTTGAAATCGTCTATTAAAGTGCATGAAACATTGAGAGAAAAAAACAATGGTAAAAATAGGAGTGAGAGTAGGACTGAATAAGAGAGAAAGTGTGCGAGTGGAAATGGAAGTTGTGACGGTAACTCTGAGGTATGTCAAAACGTATGGCTAGGCCTATACATGTATCTACAGGATATTTTCTTACGCTTATCATTGCTTTTTATTTCCTGCTAAATGTTACAATCACATACTTCAAGATCACAATCGTAAGGAAAAATCGTGTCGCGTTGATGAGCATTAAGTGGAATGGATCTACGTGCCGCATGCGATTAAGTTCAATTAGTATATAGCACAAGTTACTTCCGGTGCAATCGCGCGCTCTGATTGGCTGAGACGCTCTGACTGCCGGTCGTTACTTCCGTAATCGAGCTGTCCGGATTACGAATTGTGACGATAAACGTTTTCCTACAACAAATAATAACAATTGAAAAACCGAATGTGTTTCAGTGTTTTAACGACTGATCTCTAAATAAAGACTGGATCGAGCAACTATTGTTTACATGCTGCGAAAAAATGAAGCCGGGAATATTTCGCGGCGGCCATCTTGAATGAACCACGCTATATATAGTTTACTGTACTCGACAGAGATTATCTGTCTCTGATCTTTTAAGATGCTAAACTAAATCAGTTGTCGAAGGTTTTCCCGTAATTTAGAACACAAACCACGGCTCCATTACAATAATAATGAAGTCGGGATTAGCGCTTGGCGGCCATATTAGAGTAACCACGCACTAATTCCGGCTTCATTGTTGCTGTTGTGGAGCCATAGTTTGTGTTCTATATTATGGGAAAAGCTTGGACAACTAATTCATTTTCGCATCTTAAAATATTAGAGACAGATAGTCTCTGTCACCAATTGTAAAACTATATAACAAGATGGCCACCACGAGCTACTTCCGTCTTCATAGTTACTGTTATGAAGCCATAATTTGTGTTCAATATTATGGGAAAAGCTTGGACAACTAATTCATGTTCGCATCTTAAAAGATTAAAGACAGATAGTCTCTTCTATATAACGCACGTGGTCCCAACAAGATGGCCGCCACGAGCTACATCCTGCTTCATAGTTACTGTTATGGATCCGTAATTTGTGTTCAATATTATGGGAAAAGCGTGGACAACTAATTCATTTTAGCATGTCGCCTATAGCAAAACTATGTAACGTGGTGCCAACAAGATGACCGCCACGAGCTACTTCCGTCTTCATTTTCTGAACAATACAGGTACTGTAGTTGCTCGATCCAGTCCTTATTTAGAGATCAGTGGTTTTAACTAAGATCAGTGATTTTAACTAACCTTCCCATTTCAAACGTCGAACTTTTCATGTGCCAAATCTAATGTAAATGAGCTTGAACAAAGGAATTTTCTAACTTACATTAGGTTCAACACATGAAAAGTTCGATGTTTGAAACGGGCCTTAGTTTAAATATATGAATGAGCCACAATCAGAGGATGAACACTCAGAAAGTGAGTTTTATTATCCTTTCGGTGCAATGTTCTGTCCAAAACCGTGTGACGCTCACATATGGACTTATAGTACGTATTCCATATAAGGTCATATCGGACGGGACTGGGAAGAGCAAATACGTTGCCCTAACGAGCATATACGTTGCCCTGACGAGCAAATACATTCCCCTCGTACCAGCCCACTGGATGCGGATAGTTAACACGTTCGATATGTTCGATTATCCGCTCTTTTTAAGAAAACTACGTTCGCAAGTCGGATAAGCTGTACGCATATTGTAAACAGATTATTTACCTTTGTTTTAATATATATATTGTAGCTTTGGGAGTTGATTATTTCTCAAGAAAACGTTCGTCGAAGACAGCCGAAAGTTCGTTTACGATATGGTATTCGTAATACGAAAATTATATTTTTGGGCATGTTCGATTATCCGCTTTCAAAGAGAACTAAGTTAGCTACCAGGATAAACTGTATGTATGTTGTAAATAGATCATTTAACTTTAAAATAATATATTCTATAGCTTTGTGGGAGGGTTAGGACCTTTGTTGTTTTGGGGTCGGTTACAATCCAATTAACTTGGAGGCTGGTACGAGGGCAATGTATTTGCTCGTCAGGGCAACGTATATGCTCGTTAGGGCAATGTATGTGCTCTTCCCAGTCCCGTCCGATATGACCTTATATGGAATACGTACTATAAGTACCTATCGACGCTCACTCCGTTGTCCCAGTGCCACTATTTCGCATTCAGTCGAAAACTACTATATAATAAAGCTTATTAATAACCTCATCAGCATTGAGGTGACGTATAATATCGAGAATTATCCGCAAGGCCTAGGTTTGTGTTATCTGCCGAAACCGAAGGCTGATGCGGATAACACAAACAGAGGCCTTGATAATTCTCGTTAGATACATGAAAAAATTACTGGATTCTGATTGGCTGCGAGCGCAATAAATGAAGAGAGAAGACACTGGGAACAAGTTTGACAATAAAATTCAAAATGGTAGCCTATTCTGCAATGGAAGATTTTCACTTTTCCAACAACTTGTGGTGCACTATGAATTAAAAATTTCATGTAAATCTTTTGAAATGAGTACAAAGAACACCAAGAGTGAAAAGGTCTGTTGTCAACTAATTAAACAAGACGTTTTTAAAAACTTGGAAGAAGATGAAGCGTACGTGTCGTAATTTTATCATGCATATAATAAATGAGTAATCATATGATTTTGCTCATGCAATTAAGGATTTACAGCTACTCGTGATATTTGAAAATTGTTCCAAATTGCATTCGCCTAACGGCTCGTGCAATTTTGGCACAATTTCAAATATCACTCGTGGTGTAAATCCTTAATTGCACTCGCTATCATACGATTACCTATACATAACATGGGAAAACCGATTCCAATAATTGTTTTATTATGGATAAGAAGTGCTAAAACAATGAGTCGTCGAAATATATTTAAATAAGTTATAGTTCCCATTATCTTTTGCCGTAAACAAGCTGCATGGCAACAGCAAAACCTAGCAACAACATATTGGAATAATGATGTCATAGCTACACTTTTTGAACCATAATATTGGAACATTGACGTCACATGAAGGTGATGTCACAAATTTACGGTATGCCAACAGCCAATCAAAATCGAGATAGAGTAGAGAATGCATAATAATAAAAGAACTCAATCTTTGTTGTACGGACATAGAACCCTAGTCCGTATGTCGTCATTATACCGTATGTAGGATGTAGTGTTCGTCATTTTTAACAAGCATTAAACAACATATAATAATAACATTACAAAAGGTTTGTTAAACTTACCCAATGTGTTGAAACTGACAAGGTCGCTGACTAATCTATCTCCGTTATCAACCAAACAAACGACATTACAATCGTAAGTAGTTTGAACAGAAAGATTGTCCAATATTTCCTCTGAGCGATTGCCTGGTGTGGTTGTAATCTCATAGATTCCATTCAGACGTTTTTTTAGAGAAACCTCACAGCGAAAAATATTATTAAAGTAGCTGCTATTGCTGCTGACGATAATTTCCCAGCGAACTTTGGCCATTTTTGAAGTGATGCTGGTCACTTTAACTACACAAAGTAGACAGGAAAAATATGAGGGGTAAAATCAGCAAAACCCTAAATGATCTGAAACTGAAACTAAATAAAAATATAAACTAAACTTCAGGTTGTTATTTTTATCGAGGGCGCGATCCCATGAACTCCCCTCATTTAGTAAAATTGTTTATTATTTTATAAAATAAATATAAAAGTCTTTTTTATGTTGATATACTGTTATGGAAACACTTAGGATGTTGTGAGGCTCTCGAGAATTAAACATATTCGGCTACGACTCGTCTTTCTGTTTACGCTTTTCTCATGTCTCCAACAATACATCGCGTATGTTTATATATAACTGCAGTTTATAAAATAAAAAGTGTTTTACGCAGGCTCTTATTGATCGAAACTCATATCATATGATAGAGATATCAGAGTGCAGAAACACAAATGACGCAATTTTTATTTTGTACTACATTGATTTTTTTTAGCTTCGCCTGAACAAACAAAATAATACATAAACAATGCGAAAATACAGGAGTCGGGGACACCACAACTGTTTACACCAATTACTGTGGTAAGACACTTGTTAACATCTGTTTTAATACTGTTGTTAACGCAAAATACCTGAAAACAGTTGGTTGTTTATCCAACGGTGGTAACCATATGCAAACAGTGTGGTCAGCGGTTTGCTGGTAGCATTAACATCGAGCTTCAATATGATGATATACATCGTACGATCGGACATGCGTGTATGATTATATTCATCATAGAACTAATATAATAGCACAGTAACCACAATACAGAGACAGTAAAACACAGTAACCACAATACAGAGACACGCAAGCACAGTAACTACAGTAAAGAGACACGCAAGCACAGTACAGTAACCACAGTATACAGAGACACGCAAGCACAGTAACCACAGTACAGAGACACACAAGAACAGTAACCACAGTACAGAGACACGCAAACACAGTAACCACAGTACAGAGACACACAAGTACAGTAACCACAGTACAGAGACACACAAGCACAGTAACCACAGTACAGAGGCATGCAAGCACAGTAACCACAATATAGAGACACGCAAGCACAGTAACCATAATACAGAGATACACAAGCACAGTAACCACAATACAGAGACACGCAAACACAGTAACCACAATACAGAGACACGTAAGCACAGTAACCACAGTATAGATACACGCAAGTACAGTAACCACAATATAGAGACAAGCAAGTACAGTAACCACAGTACAGAGACACACAAGCACAGTAACCACAATACAGAGACACGCAAGTACAGTAACCAAAGTACAGAGACACGCAAGCGCAGTATAGAGACAAGCATAGCACAGTAACCACAGTATAGAGACACACAAACTTATCTGAAACCTCCCCAAAACGAGAGTTTTTTGCCATTGTTTTGAGTAGGCAATCAGAATGGAGCATTTGTAATAGACCATGGTCAGTTTCTACTAATTAACAATTACTCACTGAAGTCGAGGTGATTATCGGTGATTATTATTACATTGAGTCGGTTTCCTTTGATGTACCGCGCTATGAATACTAATAAGATAAGAAACGAAGAAAAAACTAGGAAAATCTTTGTCCAAAGTGGACAAAATCGACAAAACTGTGTCGGAAACCTCCTCAATGTAATAATAAGTTAGATACTGTAAACACCTCGAACGCTACGCGTCCTCGGGGCTGTATGCCGCATAAATCCCTCATTCTCGGTGTTTATCTATTACTTATTTCATGATTGAGTCGGTTTTCTTTGATGTACCGCGGGCTTTATATAGCATAAAGCCCATGAATATTTACTGGCCAGATTTACTGGCCAGTCAGCCAATCAGAACTGTTTAAGCTCAGAAATTATACTAACAGTGGATAGTAACTCCTGCAATAGCCAATGAAAATTGAGGATTTGTGAAACTTGTCAATTTATACTAATTCTAAATATAACATGAGTCTATATGGGTCAAAAGTGAAATACAATACAAAAATAATTTACTTACGCCAAATGTATCTTGCATAGACAAGCCGTGAAATGGTGTAATTTAGTAAACTCCTTGCAGAGCACTGAACACGGAAAGGATACTTAGGGCCAGGGGCGATATGGATCCTTATGGTAGATTTAACTTGAAACGTTTTATTCAACAGATAGGGTGGTTGCCTAAAAAGAGTTACATGACTGTTATTCTCATTTTCTATCATAGTTTCGTTCAATATCCATTGCAGTTTTGGATCAGGAAATCCCTTGGCGCCACAAGTAAATTGGAGCCAGTTTAAACCGTATGCTTCCTGCGTCTGGTGGGTAAATGTAATTGCTGAGGTATCTAAAATTTAAATGAGTAAAACAAATGATCATTTACAAGATATTTTATTATTAACATTGCTAATTATTATAAAATATCATATATTAGAATATTAGAATTGTTAGCGTTGTTTTCCTATCCCACGGTGGTGGATCGAGGAAGAACGTGTAATCAGTATGGTTCGCGGTCAGCTTTTTGCGTTAATACCCAGCCAATAATGACAGCTCAATTCTAGTGTTGTATCGCATACAAGTAACATTCAATTACATGTTAGTGAGGAAGTATAGGATAAAATTGTGCGTTTTATGATACTAGCACGAAACTTGGCAGTTTTATAGAGTTTGAGGTGCTTAAAAAGATAGAGTCGGGACCCCAACGCCAAAGTGCTTATAAATGGTATTTTTAGACAGCCCAACTAGGTCCCAGACCCCGCGGAGAGTTTTGTGCAATTTAAACTTATAACGAGATTAAATTAAGTCAGACTCAGTTGAAAATGGCCACAACTACACACTTCCATCTTAAGAACGATATATTTACTTGCTATATTATACATAACCAAATTTTCAATGATTTAAGGGTGTTACTTGGCCACAGTCCTCCAAGGTATGTATGGGGACACTCACCTATCAAATGGAAAGATTTACCGTCCCCAAGTTACAGGCTTGTAACTTGCAATGCCCCATTGGCTTGGGTACTGTGACAGACGGTATCGGTTTCTCGCCTACCCTTTGGACTCAACTCAGCACCTGAAGTATTTCAAAGACGAATGAATCAAGCCTTTGACGATATTGATGGGACAAATATCATTATGGATGATATCCTTGTCTTGGGCAAGGATGACGCACACGGCACAACACAACGACGCTTCAGGCAAGTACTTCAGAAAGCTCGCGACGTTAATTTGAAACTGAATCCCGAAAGGTCTAAGGTACAAACCAGTGAAGTCACCTACATAGGACACATCTTTAGTAAAACAGGGATCAAGCCTGACCCAGCGAATGCCATTAAAGCACCAAGAACTCCTTCGATTTATGGGCATGGTAAACTACTTCATCCCAAATTCATCCCAAATTGTCCAATATGACCCAACCACTGCGAGAGTTACTGAAGAAGGAGACAGCCCTGCACTGGATTGAAATGCACGAAATAGCTTTCCAAGAAATAAAGAAAGTCTAACTGATGAGCAAATCCTGAAATACTACGAAGTTACCAAACCGGTGACCATATCAGGTGATGCATCTTCCTACGGGTTGGGGCATGTCTGATGCAAGATGGAATCCCGGTCTCATATGCGTCACGTTCATTAAACAAGTCTGAAGAAAACTATGCCCAAATAGAGAAGGAACTTCTTGTCATAGTTTTTGGATGCACCAAATTTCACCAGTATATCTACGCCAAACGTGTGACCATCGAAACAGACCATAAGCCCATGGAGTACTTGTTCCGAAAACCTCTCATGTCCAATACCTGCCAGTTGTACCACAATGATTAGCACAGCTTCATGCCGAGACCAAGACCGATCCAGTCCTACAGAAACTGCAGCACATCGTACACGTTGGTTGGCCAAGTGACAAGTCAGCATCGCGAATACTGGTCCATTCGAGACGAAATCAGCGCACAGGAGGGATTCTTGTTACGAGGAGAACGGCTAATAATACCTACGTCACTTAGACAAGAAATGCTAAGTATAATTCACGGAAATCATCTCGGCATTGAGAAATGCAAACGACGTGCGCGTGATGTGCTCTACTGGCCTGGCATGAATGACCACATTGCCAATCTTATTAAGCGATGCGAGACTTGTCAAACTTTAGAAGCTGCCAGCAGAAAAAGCCAATGAAAGGACATACGATACCAGACCGACCATGGCAGAAAGTGGCTTTGGACCTGTTCGAGCTACAGAACGAAAATTACCTGGTGATTACCGACTACTTCTCAAAATTCTTTGAGATCACGGAGCTTTCCAGTACAACGAGTGCATCAACGATCAAGCATCTTAAACCACACTTTGCCATGTATGGAATTCCAGAGGAAGTCATCAGTGACAACGGCCCTCAATTCAGTGGCAGTGCAGAATTTTCTACCTTTGCCAAGACCTACCAGTTTAAGCATGCTACGTCCTCGCCCATGCCAATATCCCACTTCTGACACCATGTGACAATCACTCTTCGTACGCCATGAACAACAACTAATTTATTCATCAGGTGTAATCCGATATATATATATATACATATATATATCGAAGTAATTAATTAATTGACTATTGATTGAGTTAAAGCTCAATCATCATATGTAGAGCAATGGGAAAGTATCTCCCAACTGGATGACCATCCCAGATGCTTCCAAGGCTTGTCATGAGCTAATCAAATGTGGTTGCACTCAGAAATGTTCCACAAGATGCAAGTGGAAATACAGAGCTCTGTAAATGCAATGGACAGTATTCACAGGGATTCGATGAATGAACTCAGTTTCATGTGTAAATAATATAAATAACGTATTTTAATGGTCCAGATGAATCAACTTTTACTGCGAGATTAAAAATTTGCAATATTGCTACGTTATGGAAATAAATTCATAAATTTGACACTCAATGATAATTCAAGACAAATAATTTGTTTTATTAGATATTTGGATCAAGAAAACTGGGACCTAGCACCTACTAAAATGGATTGGGTGCACGTTTTCATTTTCTGATCTATCTATTTGGTTATGAAGTGTTGAACATTTAATGTTAAGCTTAAGCTGAGGTTCATTTTCGAGTAAAAGTGTGTATTGGAGGACTGGGGCCAAGTAACACCCTTAAATCATTGTAAATTTGGTTTTGTATAATATACCAAGTAAATATTATATCGTTCTTAAGATGGACGTGTGTAGTTGTGTCCATTTTCAATTGAATCTGACTTAATTTAATCTATTACTAGAAGTTACTATCGCAAGGGAAGTGCTGCCTCAAAAGTCATGGGAAGCCTAATTTTTTATAAAATTTCCAAAATGAAGTACACATTTTTTCAATTATTTTAATTAGCGGTGCCCTGTGGCGTTCGTTAAAAATGTCGCCTCAAAATAATAGGCATACATGAAGTAGATGCTTGCTATTGATTCCGAACGAACGAACTCACACAATATAAAGCATTATATAAAGCATTAATATAAAGCATTGAATATAAAGCATTGCCAACTTGGCAGGGGGGCACCGCAATGACTATCACTTCTACAAATTTCTGAAAAATCATTGACACTATAAATCATGCTTCTTACTGTGGCAAAGCTGTCAGTGGAATTGCGAGTGTTTGATATGTTATGGCAAAGCACTGCGCTAAACAAATAGGTATGTATGCAACAGATGTTTACGATATTGTTGCACGATTATTTATATCGTCTAAATTTTATGGCATATTGTAAAACATGGACTGATAAAACATGGACTGGACTGGACTGGACTGATAAAACATGGACTGATAAAACATGGACTGGTGAAACATGGACTGATAAAACATGGACTGATAAAACATGGACTGATAAAACATGGACTGGTAAAACATGGTCTGGTAAAACATGGACTGGTTATTACCAGTCCATGTTTTACCAGTCCATGTTTTATCAGTCCATGTTTTACATGCCAAATTTTATTGGACTTCTTGTTGAGAATGCAATACTTTCAAGTTTCAAGGAGATCTTTGTGATGTATTAGTTCATTGGACATGTCCACGACTTCACATATTATACTGTAATTGTCGTAACGGTGCACTGCAACCACTGTATTTTATTTTCCCAAAGAACTTGTAATATTGTATTTACTGCATACCAAATATTATGGTTATCCATGGCACACAAATAATTTCCATTGTCCATTGAATTTTCACAAAGTGGACTATTCCATTGTCCACTGAATTTTCACAAAGTTGAGGTAAATAATTTATACAGTGTATCCAGCGTACAGCATTGTGTACAAATCATTGTAGAACCCATTTCCTCAAATCCAAGTCAGATGTTAGTGCTGATCATAGCGTAAATAGTGATGTGATCATAGCATAAACAGATGTAGTGCCAAAAGTTGAGGAGATGCTGTATCCATATGCTTAATAATAGTAATAACAATGTCGACAGTCAACAGGCACAAATTATATCTTCGTTTGTATTGTTTTTAGCGAGCACCCACGACTTCGCTATAGGTTTGTTTTTAGCGAGCACCACGAATGTATTGTTTTTAGCGAGCACAATGGCTTCGCTAGGTTTGATTTTAACGAGCACAATGGCTTCGTTTAGCTTTTTGACGAGCACAGTGGCTTAATTCGTTTAATTCGAGTGTGATTCCACACAGATAGTGTCTGATCAGAATGTTGATCAGCGTGAACACAATGGCTATGTCACCAATATACACCTAAAAATAGAAGATAAAAAATAGAGCATAAAAGCCGTTATATCCGTTGACTCTTGAGAAATATGCTAATAATTGAAACTAGTCGCCTTACCTTGACAAGAGAATCTTTCCTCACTGAAATCTAAGTTAAAATTCGGATGCACAACCAACCTCAGCAGTCAGCACATACTTTGCGAAGAGCTTCGTTCGTCAATGTCATAGCTTTGGCGAGTTCCGAACATTTGATTCGGATAGTTTCCGTATCCGACGATTATACGAACATCTTACGAGTTACGTCACAAAACGTCATTCATGATTGAAAAAATCGAGCGTAATTTAACGTCGATCAGTATACATATAGTTCCGCGAAGAAGTCTGGGCACGAGAGACAAGTCAAGATTAGTGAGCTGCCTATGGCAGCAATAAGGTTAAATTGGCTGTCTAAACATAGCGTTTAGAGGCACTTTGGCATTGGGGTCTCGACCCTATCTTTTTAAGCAGTTTAAACATGTAGTTTAATCGAGTGAAATGCCAAATATTACTTATATATATATATATATATATATATATATATATAAATATATATATATATATATAGACCCGGAAAAATGGTTTATGGTATTAAACTTACCAAATACTTTATATCGAATATAATCAATATTACACGAAGCTCCAATGGCATCAACAATACATTCAAATTTATCCAAGGGACCTATGTTATTTACGGTGACACTTTGTGTGAAAACTGCAGTGAGCTTTCTTGAATCTTCATCGAAGCTTTTAAATGTTTTCCCATTTCTCCTAAATCTCATTCTTGTAATATAAGGAATAGATCCAATAATATTTTTAGTCTTCGAACGACCCTCGCACCACAACGTGCCATTCGTATTATTTAACATATACGGATATGGTAATGCTTTAAAGCTGATCCATGGTTGACGGGCATCTTAAACACAAAAAGCAAACGAATATTTCAAGCTTGGAATGTGATTGTGCGTAATATATATTATATATAAAATTGACGAAACATGGACCATTGTCAAGCTTAATTCCTCAGAAAATATTTCTGAGTCCTTGACAGGAATCGAACCTGTAACCTTCTGATAGTAGGCAGATGTATCATCTGGACGATACATGGACGATCGACTCACCGGCAATCAGAAGCTTTACAGGTTCGATCCCTGTCTAGGACTCTTTTTTCTGAGGATATATATGAGCGTGACGATCGTTGATATATCGTCTGTCCACTCCAAGCTCTCCCACATTCACTAGAGTAGGGTATATATTAACACATCCAAGCATTACTGATATTATTACTACCGCGTAGGTCGTACATATATACTATAGTCAATCGAATCAGTACATCATTCTAACCTTTGCTCCCCATCTGAGTCTCGGTAGTTACAGTAGCTCAATGATTAGCCTAATTTACATTTTCATGATTTTAATAAATGAACCCTATTCCTACTTTTTACGCATTTTTAAGATGTTATTTTATAAAAGTAATAGAAAACATTTTTACCTGTTTCCATATATATATATAGAAACACTCGTGAAAGTTTGAGAGAAATCGAATAACAGCTAGTACAAACGCGCGTCCTTCGGGCTCGTCTTCCCACTGGCGATTCTATAACTGTATGGAATTACGCAGAAAATGTTGTAGTTTTTTAAAACTAAAACTAATTGACGCCTCTATATAGAGTTATGGAGTAACGCGTGTAAAATACGAGGCGAAAGTCTTAGGCCAAAATTAGGAAACACCAAATTGCATGCATAGTAGTATTATAACCATACATCAAGCGCGGGGTTGTTGCGTAACGTATTTCTAGTAATGTGACGTAAGTTTTCGTCGCAGGCAGTTAGGATTTATTAGCTAGCCTTTGCATTTCAAACATGATACTATAACTGAAGACGATCGTACTTTCAGTGTGATGATTATATTCAGCGCCAATAAGGCATGCTTAAAAAACATATATTCCAATATCTTCCAGAGATTTTACCCAAGTCGCTTAAAATTTCAAGTGATATTTATCATAAAGTAGGTAATAATTTGCAGTAATAATTTTCGTTTCCATGACAAGAAGGTCGCTGACTCTCTGGGGGCCATATTGGATGAACAAATAAAAGCTTCTTGAGGCACGCGAATACATATAATGTAAACAAATAAACAGACTAATTTGATGCAAATATAGTTATATATTTATCATGCTAAGTCACCACGTTGTATAACTTTACTGTAAATGCAAAATTTTAGCGATTGATTTTTCCTCTAATTAAAATTACTCTCATATTTTTGTTTATCCAAATTAATTCCTACCATTCAACTTAAGATAATAAACGTAATTAATGTTTGAATCAAATTAGGGTATTTGTTTGCTAAATTTTGATGTTTATCCATGTATTCAAGAAAGTTCCAGTTTTCATCCAATATAACCGCCAGCCAATGAGTCACGTGACATTGTTGTTATGGGAACAAAATTGTAAATTAGTTCCTACTGTATGATGACTATGTTTGGTAAGTTTGACTTAGTTTGGACAACATTTCTGGAAAACAGAAAATTTCAGTCTTCGAGTCAAGAGCCATACCTTAGCTTCAGTGAGTACATATTGTGCTTACCTAGTACAGTATAGTTCGTTAAGCATATGTTCGATGTAACAAGTGTTCCAGAAAATGTTAATGCCAAAATTAACACAGTCCACATATTAAGAAGTCCATATCTTGTGCTTTTCATTTTGATTTATATCGGCGCAAAAATTTCTATAAGATAAAAAAAATTTGTTTGATATTACTTTATGATCCAAACCAGTCAATTAGGTATGTGTTGTTACCAGAGTATCCGAGAAACGATCCCCAAGAGAGTAATAAAAAAGACTTGTGCAAAAAATTATAGTAATAACAAGAGAACTTCAGAGAGCAAAAGAGAGCGTGTAATTTAAAAATGTCAAGCAATTCGGCAACTAGTGTTGTTAAGAGCCGTGTTTTGTAGCTTTCTCGCTAATTTCTGCAACCCTTACACTCTTGAAAACACCTTCACATCAACGGTGAGGGCAATTTAAGTTCCGGAAGAGCACCTCGTCCCAGGGTGTTTAACCGAGTGGAGACTAGTTTCTAAATAATATTTCTGCTCTTAGATTACCAATAATCGGCAATTCTCAAATGTTCTTAGCCATAACAGTAAATTGTAGCATTCTAGAACCCAAACCCAACACAACACCAATCCTAACCACCGCCTTCAACTTCATTGTAACCGTAACTCTCGCCTGTGTTATTTAGAAAATTAAGAAACTTGAATAATTTGGCAAGTCCTAGTCCCCACTGGTCCTCTAACAAGTCACGTGGTATTTAACCGCGCGTGAAGTGACAACTTTTGCACTGAAATGTTGGTTTTTTATTGCCTATTTCAGAGGTATGATAACGTTTCAAAGAATTTTCCTGTTCACTATATTCTAAATGCACATTGAATATTTAAAAAATGCAACAAAAATTTTGTTTGTTTGGCAAAAAAAGGTTAACATCATGAACAGTTTTTTTCTTGGTATTTCGGCGCTTTCCTGTTGCTCACAGAACTGACTAACTTCGCCATCACTTATCTTTACAAAACTATGACGAGAAAAACGCCAGTCGTATCCCGGATGCAGTGAGATATGGATGCTACGAGTGTTTTAGTTCTTTGTGAAATACCCTTGTCCATATAATAAATGTTTTTAATATATTGTTATTTAATATTTACACAACCATAACGTGTTCATAAAGAGAAAGACCTTAGTATAACAAGTAGGAGTTCTTATCAGAAGTGAAATGCTGCCTCTGTACTGACATACAGTGGGTTCGAGGTTGGAGCAGTGTTCAGGATCAGGTATGCCAGCAGAATGATGCTACTGTGAAACGCAAATACCTCAAGTGAAGCTGAATAAATTTCATTTTCCAAACAAAATCCGCGACATATCCAACATGATCAATCTGCCTTGGCTTACCAACGCATTGTGTTTTCACGACCAATTGTCACTAAACATCCACAACCTATACTCAGTGCGATATCGCGATGTGATTTTAGTGAAATTTGCGTGAAGTTCAGCATCTGAAATGTGACACCGCGCGCAAAATCGACTACCAGACAAGTATAAATGAATTTGACTCCATTTTGCTTCGAAGCCTTCGAAGGAATGCTTTGTGACCATTCCTTGTAGTTCCCAGGATACATATCATGCAACTTTGCGTCCTTTTGACATTGTGACAACTTCATGAAATGAGCTGAATTAGCGCAAAAATTCAAAGTGCTGTAACCAGAGCCGTACGTCATTCTTTTCAGAGCAGTTTGGCTCCTCCCACCGGTGTCCACAATCTCTCGCCATCACATTTTACGCGACGGGCAGACTGTTCGAGCATTGAGATGGGTGGCGTGTTTCAGTGACGTTACTTTGGGCTCTGACGGCTCAAGGAACGCATTCGATTTGCACAACATCTTCGTCACTGTCATCAACATCTTCCGCACGCTCCTTAGTGGATGCCGACAGACCAGAGAAAAAGACTTCCTCCCAGTCATCATTTAACTCCATGCAAGTTTATGGAGCAGTATTTACGTCGATAGCTTCCGAGACTGAAACAGGATCAGGAACGACACTAGAATCACTTAGCAAGGTATGCACCTGGGGGTCATGATCAGTTTCCAGATGTGAAAACGGATCAACGTTGCTCTGCTGCGGGGGAAGTGACATGACGTTTCCATCCGATGAGAGAAAACCGGCTTTGGCAAAAACTTTTTTGATCATAGATTCAGCCACACGTTCCCAACTATTGATTTACACACCTCAGCAGCAGATGAACATACAACAACTTTGCTCACTACGTGGGTGAGCATGAGCTTTGTGTATTTCAGCTTAAAGGCTTGAATTATCCCAAGGTCGAGGGGTTGAAGCATTGACGTACAATTAGGCGGGCAAAACACAATCTTAATGTGGTCATACTTTCCTTTCATATCAGGAGGGTGGCAAGGGGCATTGTCAAGAAATAAAATCACATTCCTTTGCTCGTGTGTCAGTTTTCTATTAAGCTTGCATAAAATTTCGTCAAGAATGCTGAAATCCACCCAGGCTTTTGACTGATTGAAGTAGGTG
Source organism: Chrysogorgia sp. JL179-B06 (assembly GCA_035772405.1). NCBI lineage: Eukaryota > Metazoa > Cnidaria > Anthozoa > Scleralcyonacea > Chrysogorgiidae > Chrysogorgia > Chrysogorgia sp. JL179-B06. The sequence goes on from JAYKKM010000444.1 coordinate 771,394, forward strand.
CAGGGTATGTGCGACTTATCCGCGATTCCTTTAAAGCAACGTGGTTTAGCTGACTTTAGTGCCAATGACGATAGGGTTCTATCTGTCATCTATTTACAAAAAACGAGTATGACGTTACCCTCTCTTTTGACTTCTTTCCTCCAGTGCTCAAGTAGGGATCTATTTGGTAGTGCTCGAAAGAACTGCCCTGTTTCGTCCATGTTTAAAATATTTTCTGGGGAGTAACCTTCGCCGCGCGCTACGAAGGCTCTGGGAACGAGATCGATACGTATTATAAAAGTTCATACGTAGTATAAAATATAGAAACTTACTAGTTTGCTGCTCTCGAAAAACAGTTTATTTAAAACCTCGTTGCCTTCGTCGTCCATATTTTTTCGAATTCAGTGAAAATGTGAGCACGAGCAGGATCATGATGGATAATGATGGATCATTTTCCGCTAGTCCTACTCTGTGACAGCATGAAAGATCGAGAGAACGAGGACTAGGAACTAGTGTGGATGGTTACGTAGACGAAATACGTTCGCAATCAACCTCGTTGGTTCGCAATATGCGTTTTAATTGTGAGGCATTTCAAACTCTGAAAAGCTGCATCGCTATTCATTAGATACCTTATGCTTCGTATATATATTAGGGCACATGAGATAAAAATAGCTAAGGGACCTGTCATTATTTATGATCGGGGTGGGGGTCGACGAGAAATAGATTTTTTCATGGAAACATTTTACCCAACCATATTAAGATCAGAAATTTTACCGACCCAACCATTTATGGGTAAAGAAAATCTTTTACCCAACCCAAGAAGAAAAAGTTAGATAAAACCCTGGGATTGTCGATACAAGTCTTAATACTGTAACTTTCAGATTATTCTCTCTAATATAAAAGATAAAGATAAAGCCCAATTCTCAGCATATCGTTGATACAAGTTTTAACTGTGCTGTAACTTTCAGATTATTATCTCCCTATACAGAGCAGGAATTCAAAGAACACAAGGAGAGGAATACAATAACAAATGCTAATGTGCAATGATGACGAAGGAGTACTGGAGATGATAACAAAATTTTAAATAATGAACTCTTAATTTGTTTGTGTAAATCAGTAGTCATGAAAATTTTGCTACCCAACCATTCAGATAAGTCATTATTTTTTACCTAACCATTTAGGCCTTAGCATTTTCAGTTACCCAACCATTTTCTCTTAGGCCCCCACCCCGGCCATGAATAATGACCGGTCCTAAATATTGGAGGTATTTTGGCCAAATGAGGTGAGAAATATAGCCTTTAACTTTTAGTTCTGTTTAAGGGAAAAAATCGTGTTTTATCTAAAGTGCCTATGCAATGAAAATCCCCGTTTTTTATGGTTGTGTTTGCAAGAACAGTTAAAATAATGAAGAATGGCTTTTACAGTTCTTTCATTTGTCATCCCGTTCTGAGTTATTACGTTTTACGTAATTTGAACTATGACGTCATAAGTATGACATGTATTGTAACAAAACTGAAAATCATGCATATCTTTGGATTTGATTTAACTAAATTGACTCAAACTTTGTAGACTTACTCAGCCAACAAAACTAAACATTATTATGAGTAATAAAACGTGTTGTGCTGCGTAGGCAGTGTAGAAATACAAAATCAAATATCTAAAAAGTTGGTGTAGTGCTGAAATAGCGTGTAAGTGGTCTAACGTTTCGAGCGAAGGTCCTTCGTCAGAGAGTGAAACATAAAGTGAAATAATAACAGAATGAGAATTTTATAGATATGAGACTTTTATGGTTTGGTATGGTTGCCATGGAAACAGATTAATTCACAGTCCCCCTCTTCCTTCAAAATTGTTCTTTGTGTTCAACAATATGTACAGCCACTTTGGGCTTTTAACAAGTTGGCATCGTTTTTGTTCAATTTTCAATACAACAGGAAAGTTTAAAACGAAAAACATTAACGAACAATGAACAAAAACGGAAAAAATCCATGTTTAAATAAAAGAAGCCTGTAAACTAATCTGTTGCCAGGGAAACCATATCTAAACCATATCAATGTTTAGTTTTGCGGACTGAATAAGTCTAAAAGAACGAGCAGTTTTGCACAATGCCATGTTATACTTATGACGTCATAGTTCAAATTACATAAAACGCAAGAACGGGACGACAAATGAAAGAAATGTAAAATCCATTCTTCATTATTTAAACTGTTCTTGCAACTACAATCATAAAACACTGGGGTAAATTTTCATTGCGTAGGCACTCAATCTCAGATATGTTGTAAATACTTCCGGCTTTGAATCGCAGGTATTTCAATTCGGTCTGAATATTAAGCTTGTCTTTCTTCGAAAGCTACGAATAAAAACAGTGTTTATAAATTGAAGAAGGAGATTAATATAGTAGGTCGAAACAATCAGTATGTACGTTTAGTTTTGATGGTAAATAGCTCCAATAAATTAAAACTACACTGTGAAATATATCAATCACTGAATACATTGTTTACATATGGCTTTAGAAATTAGATACAACAAATGATAAATTAAAGAAACTATTAAAGTCAAACCACAGTTAGTAGAAGGTCAAACAATGTCAAATCTGTTTCGCAGTTGCGTCGCCCACTAAATTGTAGAATACCCGTCGACTTTCGTTATTCGACACCTTCGTTCTATTTTAAAACCCCATTTAATTTGATAACAATCAACAACTACACGCAATATAAACCTTCGATTTCATATCTCCTGAAATAAAAGATCAAATGAAAGTGAGTGACATTCTTCTACGAAAAGCAAGGAGAACGCGGTGTCATGTTGACTGGGCTCTCTATAAAGAGACACAGACCGAAATTAAAAGAATGATTACCGAAGCGGAAAAATTGTTTGTCGATAATGAAATTATGCAAAATAAGAATAATAGTCATGCCATTTGGAAAACTATTCGACGATACACATCAAATAAACCAAAGGAATTAATAAAACCGGCAAATCCCAAAAAAGTTTCAAATGAGTTCAATTCATATTTTGTTTCTGTGGGCAATTCTACGGCTGAATCTGTTAAGAAATTAGCACAAGAACATCATATACCTGTCATAGAGCACCAACCTTTAAAACACTACCCGGAACTAGAGCAGTTTTCCCTCAGCCAAATAACTAGAGAGGAACTTGTAGCCGTGGTAATGAATATGCCTTCAAATAAATCTCCCGGTATCGATAAAGTGACTACAAAGGTTATAAAAGATTGCCTGTCCATTGTTTCCAAGCCTTTAACAGAAATAATTAATTTATCGTTCACCTCCAATATATTTCCCACGGCTTGGAAGATCGCTGAAGTAGTGCCTCATGTAAAAGACGGAAATAGCGAAGTTGCAAGTAATAATCGACCAATCTCTTTATTAGTGACCAATTCTAAAATTTGTGAAAAAATAGTTTTTAACCAACTGTCAAATTATCTTGAAGAACACAATCGACTTACAAGTCATCAAAGTGGCAACAAACACAAACACTCGACTGAATCAGTTCATTTGTTGGTAACTGACCATATTCTCAATGCTATCGATGAAAAGAAAGTCACCGTTCTTGTTTTGCTTGATCTGAGTAAAGCATTCGACAGTATTGACCACGATCGTCTCCTTCACAAGTTGCAGAACTGTGGAATCTCGTCAAATACACTGGAATGGTTTCGGAGCTATCTTACTGGACGAATGCAAGCAGTTCGGATTGGCGCTGAAATATCGGATTTACTTCCCATAACGAAAGGAGTTCCGCAAGGTAGCATACTAGGACCCTTGTTGTTCAATTTATTCATTAATGATCTTCCTTCTATCCCGCTAAACAGTAAATTGGAAAGTTATGTAGATGACTCTAAACTGTTTTTATCATTTTGCATTGGAACATTACAAGATGTAGTAACGACAGTAAACAATGACCTTTTCACGGTTGCCACTTACTTAAGTAACAATGGCCTACTTGCTAACCCTGATAAAACCAAGATTATGTTCTTTGGAACACAACAGATGCTGAAACACATCCCAGCTGATATCTCGTTTACGTTTCTCGGGAAAACCGTACAACCAGTCCAAAATGCCAAAGATCTTGGCTTAATTATGGACTCAAGTTTATCTTTTGATGAACACATCAAGCAATCAGTATCATCTTGTATGAAGAAACTACATCAAATAAATAGAATCAAGAACTTATTTAGGCAATCAACTCTGGAAATGATCATTCAATCTTACGTCTTTTCCAAGCTGTTTTATTGTTCCTCTGTTTGGTCCTCAACGAGTCAGAAGAACATTTATAAACTTAAAACAGTACAAAATTTTGCTGCACGCATAATGACAGGATCCCGTAAATATGACCATATAACACCTGCATTAAAGCAATTGAAATGGCTTCCCGTAGAGAATATCTTGTATCTCCGGGATTGTGTTATGACGTTTAAATGTATGAACAAGTTAGCGCCTGATTATCTATGCCAAATGTTTGTTACTCGTTCTGAGATTAGTAATCGCGTAACACGGCAGAGTAAACAATTACATAAACCTCTTTGTAGAACTTCTAAAGCTCAGAAGTCTTTTTTATACAGGGCTTCTACAATTTGGAATAATCTTGATGCCTCACTAAAATCTAGAATGACAGTTCAAAGTTTTAAACATAATATAAAGACGAATCTTCTCACGGATTTCTTAAATAAGTAATCCTATGTAATATAAATTTAAACCAATGTTTAAATTGGATTTTTTAGACATTATTATAGTATATTCGTAAACACAAACCTTTGTAAATATAGTGATATACAGTAGTTAGTATAATGTTAAGAAACACTGTAAATTAGAGCTGAAAAGCCTCTCGAGGAGCATCTAATAAAATTATGTATGTATGTATATTATATTTAAAGCCTGGTTTGTATTTCTGCCTTTAAATGCTCGCTTTAGTGTAATATCTATAACGAAGAGAGGTACCACTTACCAGATGTAGAGTGTTTGATCGCCTGAATACAGCACAGTCTTCCTTTCCAGCGATTTGATGTCTCAATTGAATATCTCTGGAACTGTTTTGTGTCTACTGACGTAGGAAGCAATTATGGGAGTGTTGTTTTGGCACTTACGTCACAACCAAACACGTTCCGGAAGATTCACCGAGTAGGCTTCTTCCTTCGCTTATTTAGTCCGACATTTTGGTCAGCTTCTTGTGTGTAAATGTCAAGTACTATACGAATTTGAACGAAGAGTGTATCGGTGTGTTTGCAATGACCGACATTTTTGGCCAGGCGCTATATTTTGTGTTTCAGTGGTCGACTCATGTGGTTTAAATTTAATAGAGATACTGCCAGGTAATTTGAAAATCGCTTAATGTTTTAGCCGAAATAAAAAATAGAAACTTATAAAAATCTCAGAACGGACTCATTGCGTATAATTATCCAACACGGGGTTTTTCAATTAACATCCTGCTAGAATGTACGTGTGCATGCTGATTGTGCTAGAAATGTATAAATGTATCAATTAAAACAGAACGAGTCGATAGACATATTAGCAACAGAACGATAGATATGTTATGTATTACCTCGTTCTTTAAAAAAAACGCTTTAAATTTCTATTTTTATTCAGAAAATTAAGCGGGGTTTTTAAAAGAACCAGGTAATACATAACATATAATAATAATAATAATAAGACGTATTACAACAATATATTCTAAAAAACATATCATACCTACATATCTACCGTTTACATATCTACCTTTCTGTTGCTAATATATGTTTGGAACCTCGTAACATGAAATTATAACCTGCTAACGTAAAAGCGCACTGCCAATTACGATGGCCTTCCCGCCCGCCTAATCGAGCGCGGACGAACCTCTGGCAACGCCAGACACACAAAATATCGCCCGTTGAGGCACAAAAATATACTATTGATCTGCCCGTTGTGTGGGAGCCCGTTGAGGCACTAATATTTGTCTGCCCTGTCGTTATTCGTGTTGTGAATGGATCATAGCGTAGTGTTGATTCAAATGTCATTGCTGGCGACCTTCGTGCATGCGAGAGCTCAGAGGCTCTGTGATACTATAATACTGAGGGAATTTATTAAAACGCTATACATTGTTTTCGAAATAAGTAATAGGAAACAGTGTCGCAGTCACGAAACCAGAAAAGAAACCGCTTCTTACTTTTCAAATGATTAATATAGAAACCTTTCCGGAAAGGAAAGATTATTTAACAAAAAACTTCCAGAGCACTATTTCGCAGCTTGAAAATTATACCACGAGCACTTCTCGAATATCTGGCGATGGTTGCCGAGTAGACGTATGGTAAGTGACCCAAGACAATCTGATAGATATTGTAGATATAGATACTATGATAGTTTATATAAAACTACGAGTTACTATATCGTTAGGGAAGTGCTGCCTCTGAGGAGTTTTTCGAGAAAACAACAAAACATCAAGTTTAACTTTTTCTGTGGCTACCGCGAAGCGGTATTATCAGTGCGGCGCATCTTGCTACTAAAAGGTCAATGTGCTGCCGAAATAATGTGTAGGATATCTCACGTCTTGAGCGAAAGATAATGAAACGTAAAGTCAATAATTCTAACGCAAATGATATAACTCACTGTTATTATGAGGCAGAACGTTCAAGCTATTTGTCTTCTCACTGAAATATGATACAACTTCCTCATTGACTATTGACAGTACTGTGTCAATACTGACCGGACGAAGTAAATCAGCCCACGTAAGACATGACGTTGGACACGTCCGCAAAGGATCATTTGGGTGTAATTATTATTATTTGCTAATTAGCGGGCTCATTAGTATATCTTCGAAGGTTTATGGTGAAGGAAAATTTCGAGTGTTGGAATATATACCAGTTGCGAAAAATGCAACTTCAAGGCCTTCCGGCTGGAATTGAACACGCGACCCTGCGATGGTTGCCGAGAGCGTAGTCACGAGTTCTGTATATATGGTGGTGGTAATGCCGGGATAAGTTTCTGGGTATATTACAAGTAATATTTGGCATTTCACTCGATTAAACTACATGTTCGAAGGATTTATGGCGAAGGAAAATTTCGAGTGTTGGAATATATACATTTTAAGACAAACGAAATCGGTGGCATGACGTACGAGGTTGTATATCTGATACAAAATTCCGCTGATTTACATTAAACTTTTCGTTCGATTTTCTCAGCGAAAATCATTTAATATATTTAGGATTTTCGATGAATACGAACGTTAATAATAACACGCATTCGTATCACTTGCTGATTCGCGTCCGTGTTAGTATCGGATAGATATACAATCTCTCGCCTTTGGCTCGTGCTTGTATCCGATACAACACTTGAACTGAGTATCACCTAATCATAAAAACAGGTTTTAACTAAAGGCTTTAAGACTATTATGTAAAAGTGTTATATGTAGAATAAATATACGCTTTTAAATACGCATATACGCTTTTACACATTGCTGAGATAAAAGATCGCCGGAAACGATCTGTGCGTATATGTTTGGGAGATTATATCAGCGCAAGATTGTATCCTGATAAGATATTTGTATCTGGTGTCATGCTCAAGTGGAAGAAGGCTAGTGAGACTATATCAGTTGGGCAATATGTTATATATTATTAAACAGTTTGGTACAGAGTTAATTATTGGCGCCCAGTACACAATGTTGTTAAACCAAAGCGACGTAGACTATAGCTATAAACTTCGTACGTTAAAGAAAATTGACACAGACAATATATAGCTAAACTGCTAAAGTGTTTACTTATTTCTAAATTTAAACCCTGCCTCAACGGAAATGTCATTTCCTGTCCCGCTTTCTTAGTAGTATAGTAAGTAGGGCTGCGAGCTCAATCGACCTCAACCGTGAATATAAATACCAAAACATCACCAAATTTGGCCAAGTCGCGACTCGACAAATTTGGTGATGTTTTGGTATTTATATTTACGATTAACATCGAATAAGCTCGCAGCCCTACTTACTATACTACTACAGCGATCGTTAGTCAATCTAGACACCCCTCACACGTTTTCTACTAAATTGATGTCAAACACATGCGAGACTAGCGAGACAATACCAAATTTATACTAAATCGCGACTCTCGCTAAATTTGACACCATTTCAGCCATATTTAAAAAAATAGAGAGCGTCGTTTCAAAATTCTCACAAATTTATGTCAAATTACATTTAGGAAAAAATAGAAAGTGTCATTTCAACATTTTCGCGTGTTAAAAAAATAAAATGTGGTACGAGCTCACTCCCACATATTAAAAAATAGAGAGTGTCATTTCAACCGACGCGTTCTGCTGTTGTCTCAACTCACGCGCGAAAAAAACCACCAGATTTTGATTCTAGTGGTGATGTTTTATCCAAGTGGATAGCGAAATGGCGCTCTTTTGATTGGCTAACAACATTGACTAACAAATAGCCAGTCGTTTTGCGAATTAGTCCGTTTGCTCACTGTTTTCAGTGGTGTCTCTCACTACAATGTTTTTGTGACCATATGCGTAGGAGTCAATACCATTTTCTAAAAGGTGTCGTTTATCGTCGAAGCAGGATAGCGATACTTTATTAATTTCGTAGCTACCGAGCTGATGTTTGACACTTCTAATGGTCTTCATTGTGTGTCGCAATTGTTTCTGCTCAAGTAACACACTTTTGTAATCTTCGTGTCTGATCACTTTTTTAATTATATTCTTTCTAATACCTTTAGCGGTTTTCCCGCCGCCTCCACCCTCTTTCAAATAGCTGTACATTTTACTGCGCAACCCGACGAACTCGACAATTGGCGTTCCAGCGCACTCGTCCTTCATCTTCCCAATAACTTTCTTATTCTCTCTAAAAAAGAATGGGCTGTCTGCAGGATAGTCGCTATTGTCGAACTTTTCGCACTCCATCATAAAGTCGGAGTAAACGTCGTCAGTTTTGATTGAGTACAACAGACTGTCAGTGTCGGTGAAGTGTAATCTGCAGGTGTCGCTAGAGTACTTTTTCATAATATAATTGTAGTGAAAATTGTACATCAGCGTTTTGCTCAAGTCTAGTATGCACATACCCACATATGCGGGCCTATTTAGTGTCAGCGTTTCTTTAACCTTATGGACAGCAACTAAGTTCTCGCTAAATATTTTGCAAGACACAAACGTCGGCTTTGAGACGAGCTTTTCTAACTTTTTCTCGGTGGTCACTAGTCTTACGTCCACACGCTTCCTCAAGTTTTCCATCGTTTTTCCGAACACACTGTTGTTCATCAACTTGAAGAAGTCCTTCTCAAAAGCGTTCTTAGCCGCAGTTCTTTTGACTGTGTTAAAGTCGATGTACTTGCCTAGCCACTTGGACTGGTCAAACTGCAGGACCCTGTGAATCTTATTGATTTTTAATCCAAGATCCATGTACAACTGCAGATTTCCGTAGTGACACACATACTTTTTTTTGTCCATCAAATTAGTCACCAACTTTTTCACACCACCAACACTCACGTTAAACTTATTTTTGATTTTCGTGCAGTACTCCGACAACATGTCAACGGTTATCTCCATCTTCTCGGGAGCCAACGGGTAATCGTTGTGTAGGTCGTGCAAATGGGCTGGGTACTCCAAGTCGACCTCAAGCAGTAAACCTTTTTTACTATTGTTGTGATAGTCGCATAGATTAACCTTTTTTATTTCTTTCTCAGTCAACCATTTAAAACCACCCGTAGGTAGACTTCGACTCATCGCCCATCCATACAAATTGTTGGCATCAAGGTACATCAAATACTTCGACTCTTGCTCTTTGTCATACCCTTCCATGTACTTATTATTCGCCACACCATGTCTGTTGCAAATGTAGCTCACACCACCACGCATACCTAATTCTACAAACTGGAACATGTCGATGTCGGACAATAATTCGAGTTCTACTCCAGTCATCTTTAGCATGGCGTCCCAAGCCAATCCAGGCGATGTGAAATAATGGCAAGGGTCTAATTTATACTCGCGATGGCATGTCTCTCTAAAGTTCTCAAAAACGTCAGCGAGCAAGAGCACATCGCTTTTCAAATACAGGTCGTGGTACCCACCCATGTTTTCAACGTCGAAGTAGTCCCACACATCGCAAGCACGCTCATGCATTTCTTCCGTAATATCTTCGTCATTCAGAATATTGTAAAAGTCCTTTTTGGAGGGTAGCTCACATTCGTCGAATTTATCAAAGGAGTCCATATAATCGTAGGGATAGACTCCCTTTCTTGTCATGAGTGCCAACCCGTCGTCACGAAACACTTCTGACGTGTATTTGAAAGCGTCCCTTGGTAGGTTCTTCACCAAGTTGTCTAGACCACTACTCATGAACTGAAAGCTGTCCAAGAATACCAAGTTTTTTCCAAGCATGAACGCCATGTACTTCTCCATGTTGTTTGGTATCACATTTATGTCTTGACCAAACTTGCCAATCTCCTGCATGATGAAATGGCTATCGTAACCACGTAAGTTATGAAAGATCACAGGAATTTTGTCAGTCAACTTAAAGTTCACATTACAGTCGCGATGCGCAGACCCTCTGTACTCACCTGAGACATGACAGTGGTCTCTCACTCTAACGTCAGCGCCAGTGTACTCAACACTGCAAATATGACAACTCTTAGCCTCGTCAAAGTTCTTCTTATCGGCATCAGTCAGTATCATCTCTTTGTTAAAGTGACTCTCAGATGTTTTTTTACAATATTCAACAATTTCTAACATCTCCCCAATGAACTTGTTGACTGCGTTTTCACCGCGATACACTTTTACTGGCTTACTATACGCATTATCATAGCAACAAACCAATTTATACCCATAACCGCAGTCAACGTGTCTCTGATAAGCGTTTGTGTAGCTACACTCGCTTGATGGTGTCGCTGTGTGCACCTTCTGTGTGATAGCCTCAAAGTCTGCGTACACCACAAATGGTACATTTAGCTGTCTACTAAAATTCTCGTATTTCACTTTCGCACCTTTTTGCGGCATTTTAATAGCTTGCTTCCCATTGATGACCAAACATACTTCAATGTGACTTTCAAGCACGTCCGCTCGGGTAAAACACTGCAAGCAATATCTACAAAAGTGCTTTCTCGCCTTATACTTTGTCTGACGGTACATGAATTTGTCGAAATCGCGAATGTACACATAATGCTTGTTGCCCACGTCATTAGTTATCAACAATAGGTCCATATGGTCAGGATACGCTTCCTTAGAAACGTACACAGGGAATGGCTGCAAATTTTCATACCCAAAAACGTTTATGCTAATATCGTTCGCCTTTTCGATCTTGTTGTAGTCTTTGAGTGTGACTGGGAAGTCGATTCCGTCATAATTCAGCTTACTGACATGTCTGACGTATTTTGACGTTCTGTCAGAGTTTTTTCCAACAGGAAACTTATGTGCAAGGTGACACCATCTAAAGCACTCGTTGTCATCATCGTTATTTACGTTTATCAGACCCTTCATACTGTTGCGCAGCTCCTTTGGCAACACAATGTAGCTACTCCCATGCAAAGGTCTGTAAATAGCGACATTAACGTAGTGTGCATCTATTTTGTCGATAGTCCATCCAGACCCCTCAGATAACCACCCAGCTATCCGCGTCAAAATCTGCTCCGACCCGCGATTGGCAACACCCTCGATGTCATGCTCGTTAATGACAACGAACGTTTCGCTGTTAAAGTACGCAGTTTTGTATGTGGTCTTATCAAGTTCTAAAACTTTCTCAAAAGTGACCTTGACTGTCTCTACCACTTTCATTCCGTTGGTCTCACCTAATTCACGTCTCAAAAGGTTAGTGACAGCGCTTCTACTACCATTTACCTGATTAATGTCTCTGTCGTCAACTACTTCGACTCCATAGGACCTTGTGAACCCTCTCAGTGCTCGATCCAACAGATGCGTTGACGGTGCGAGGTCTTCGACTAGACGTTGTCCCTCCTGATCTCTAAAGAAGCCGTGAACGTTGGTCGCTTCATCTGTTAGTGAATTGACAACGGCTGCGCTCGTCTTATGCGCCCGTCTTTTCGTCAGTGGGTTTTTCGCAGCCCGACTCATTGGCTTCTATATACTACACTTATTTATTTTTTTCCTAAACCACTCGTTGTAATAATTGTCATCACTCTCACACCATCCCAGCTTTGGGTACACCACCCCAAACAAATTGTCGTCGAACAAGTCTTTCACCTTCCCATCTTTGAGGTCTGACACCTTCTTGAGTGTCTTAACTCGTCTTCTATGACACAACCTAATAATGTAGTATCCATATCTGCTGACATTTCTACCCTTGATCAAATTGCATGAGTGCAGCACATTGACAACTTTCAAGAAGTCCTCTTTTATCAACTCAAGGTGCTCGCCCTTCACAACGCTCCGTAGTCTTCTCCCCATCCACCAAGACCGTTTGTGAACGCTTTTTAGTCGCGTGAGTCTCATGTCGCTGTAACTCTGAGTGTAGCCCCATTCGGTGTCACCACACTTTGGACACGCGTACCCACCGCAGTCAGTCACATGTTTCACAACGTCACAATCCGAGCAGTAGTAAATTCTGAGGGTGTCTCCACACTCAGTTTGCGTCTCACTCACGATCTCGTCAATTGTTAAGCCATAACTCATCTGCCTCATAAGTTTGTCCATCGCTTATACTACTCCAACATTTTTTTCACCGAACTAGCACCCACACTGCTATTCCACTACCCAAACCTAGCGCACCAACAAACAACAATTGGTATTCCTTCATTTCCGCACTCGGTTGGTAGTAATCCGCAATCTTCGGGAGGTCAGTGAACACTCGTCCGCTGTACTGTATGGTCATTACGCTTCTAAGTTCTTCCAACGCGTGGTTTGTGTCGTTGATGTCAGCGTTAGCGTCAGAGAGCCGTTGTCGTAAACGCTGGATCTTATCTTTCTTAGCGACTTCATTCTCATACCACACTTCTTTCGCGCTGGCTAACTGTTCCAACGCATGGTTGTGTCTCTTCATCTCAGCTTCATAACCTGAATGATTAAACTTCGAAAACATAAAGCCAGCGCCTGCAAAAGCCACTGCATTAAAAATCCCTCCAGCCACAACACTCACCATTAACTTACGTTGATTTGAATGGATCTGTCGGTATCCACTTTTTCGATTGCATCCATTTTACTAACAGCGTTCCTGCACCAACAGCTGCAGCAAGTTTCACTGTGCCTTTCACTGTCTCTGGTGTTCCCAATGGTTCTCCCAAAGCCTTTTTAGAAATCATACTCACTGCCACAGCACCAGTCGTGACAAGTAGCGCATCGTACAATTCGTTCATGAGTTCTTTTCGATCGATCGCAGTCATATACATTGTCATGTGTTTTGTTCAAGAATCAAATGTGTCTAACGCTGGACGACGAGTTCTACGATTTTCTAACGCAGGCGCTGCTGCAGTACTCACAAGTTCTTTTTCACTGCTAATTGTGTACCACAACGAAGCACCAGCAATGATAACACCAAGTGTTCCGACAATATAACCATAACCCCACTCACCACCCTGTTCTTCGTTGACTATCATTTCACGCATTTTCTTTTCTTTCGCAGCTTTCGATATCTCAGCCAACTTTTTACCAGCAGCGACGCGCTTTGGGTCCTTCACCTTAACACTTTTCACATCAGCCGTGATCTTAGCGTCAACAGCCGTCTGTGAGTCCTCAACCATCTAATACATTATCACGTGTTATCTTACTCACAGTTGACCTCACAGGTGTCTCACAGTTGACCTCACAGGTATCTCACAGTTCCAGACCAAACGCACTAAAAAATTAGGATTTTTTCTGAGAGTATAACATAATGACTCAAGCCCGAGAAATCAGCGAAGAAGATATTGCCAACATGTTGAGAACAGCCTTTATCAGTGTGCCCACCCTACAAGGCGCCTCTGGACCTATCGTCTTAAACGAGTACTTCTCAACATACACAATGTTCGACCCTGACCCTGAAGGGCCACCAAAACGGCTTGGCTCTCAGATCCGCCATACGAGGTATCTTCTCGACGCTTGGATCGATCTTCGAGAGGAGAGAGCCAACGAGCTTGCTGGTGTGTTAGCTGACATAATCCCTGTGTGGTGTTACTCACCATTCAAATACCTTATGTTAGCGAGTGGTGTCTACTTGAGCGACCCTAGTGAGTCCAACGCCACATTACTCGGTAGTTTCCTCCAAGTGTTCTTAGCGACCCTTCTATGGAAACCATGCCCAACCAAAGCCAAAGCGTGGCTAGAGCTCGCCGCAAACCGCGACGTTCACGTTTGCAAGGTGGGGTGTAACGAGATACTAGGCGTGGGTGATATCAGGGACCACGTACTCTCGCCCGCCCACAGACACTTTGCGAGAGACGAAAACGTGTACACCTGTCACCCATGCGGTGTGGTCACCAATAGCCCAATGTGTCGCTCAAGACATGAGAGCTCGAAGACTCATCTTGAAAACTTAGAGCTTCAGCGGATATTTAACAACGAGCAACAGTTGCCGCAAGAGGGGAGAGCGTTTCTCTGGAGGTATAGTAACCATGAAGAAAGTTGGTAAACTGGAAATCGTGATTGGTCCCATGTTTGCAGGAAAAACAACCGAGACTCTCCGCAGGTTAGTCACGCTAAGTAAATCAGGGCTCAAAGTCCTCTACATGAACAACACAGGTGACACTAGGCGAACTGACCACGCGTTCTCCACACATCGTCAGACCATTGTTGTTGGATCAGACAGTTTACCTGCGAAGTTAATCACCAACCTCCCGAGTTCTTCCGAGATAGCTGACTATGACGTCATTGGCATTGATGAAGGCCATTGGTACTCTGATCTGTCAGTTACCCGTGAATACATTAAAGCTGGCATTCACGTCATTATTTGCGGTCTCATAACAACAGAGCATTTAAAAAGACTTGGTGAGCTCGACACACTGTTCCCAGTGGCAGACGACATCACATTTCTAAAAGCGTATTGCGCCGTTTGTCGCGACACTTACGGAACGACTGTCGAAGCGCCATTCAATTGGAGATACAACCCAGGACCATCATTCGTTGGTGGTGCTGAGCAATATCGCGCAGTGTGCAGACGTCATCATCCTTCCACACAAAATTAAGGGCGTTCTCGAATACCCCACTTTTTTAAATTTAGACATTGGTCACATGGAGCGTCCAATGTCTCGTAGAAACATTTTTTCACACAGCGGTCAGAAGGTTCGTGAAATAAAGAGAGAAAGTTTCGCAGACACCTTTCACCAAGTTAAAAACGTCTTTAAAAATGCTAGAGCAGTTGTCGCTTCAAACGTCGTCTCAACAACGAGAACGAGTGCTAACTCGACTTGTTACTCGCTGTCTAAAAAGTCTCTTTACAATAGCGTCTCTCATGGTTACTCAACGCTGATTTATTTTTAAATTTACGAAGGCAGTGAGAGCACTGAAACCCAACGTCAAAGAGATATTTTATTACTGTGGTAATAGCGTCGTCGTACGAGTCGCACAAGAGTGTTAGATAACCAGCGGATTTATATCTGAGCAACAGAGACTCCTGCTCTTTGGACGTCTTGCCTGTACCACCTGGGTTCTTGAACTCAATCACAAGCCCGCTATGCTGTCGGTTTGCATTGGCAATAATTAAGTCAGGTGTCCCACGTTGGTAACCTTTTTTCCACGAGTTTATTCTTTTACTCGAAGTGTCTTGATTTTCACCACAAGCAGCTACCAAAATAGCCTCTGGATAATATTTCCTAAGAAAACCAACGACTTTCGTGTGAAGGTCGAACTCGGTGATCATTACGAATTGATTGTGTTTGAGACCAACGTTAGCTAAACTTTTTTTAACGCTTGGTAAAACTTCTGAGTGCACCCACCTTCCGAAGTGTTTCGCACGCTCCATTTTACTTGAGAACACCAATGAGTAGACCCCAAGTTCGTTGATAAATGAGGCCTGCTCCATCTTCATTTTACAATCAGGTTCGACGTGGTCGTTGACTGCATCTTTTGGTCGAGCATAACCTAGAGCGCTCGCGACTTCTCTTACTTTGAACCATATTTCACCGTTGTGATTAACCGTCGTGATTTGGTGACCATCGAATAATTGCACTGAGTTGGTTGCCATTACTATAGCCCTGCAAAAAAAACTACTCGACATAGGTGTCAGGTTTTTTATAGATCTGGTTTGTTGTGTACCAATGCAGCAAATACGTTTTACTAGTCCCCAGTTTTCTACGTCGTCTGAAAAAGTCTCTAATGTTACGAACCAGTTTTCTAAGCCAACCCATTACATAACTTAAGTCACGTCTCCTACCACTCCTACTTTGTCTGACTCTGGTAACGTAATAGGTTTGCCGTAAGTCTTTTTAGACCTCATACCAATCTCAGCGTGGAGCTCGAGAGTCACGTCACCGCGGCCAAATGACCCACCAGCTTTGAACATGTGATCAGTCGTCTTATTTATCTTATATGTTTCATGAGGTCTCGAAAAACATGCTCCCATTTACTTTACACCATATTCCTTCATCATTTCTCCACCCATGATTATGATGTCTCGGTTCGTCATGTAACCACTCACAATTTTCACACCGTAGAATTCTATCAACGATGGGTATGCATAAGGTGCGAGTGGTATTCTTGGTCGATGTATTCCAAAAATTGTTCCATAGGGTGTGCCTATCTTTTTCATGTTCGCTATGAAGTCTGAATCGGTTGACTTAACGTTGTTGACTCTGACGTGTGAATTGTCCATTTGCCAGTGTATTGATATCATATGCATTTTACTTATGTCAACACCACTCGGAATAGTGCATATGCTCTCCATTGCTGGGATGCTACCACCATATGCGAGTCCGTTGGTCACGCCAGTCTTGTACCCTATGAACTTATCCCACTGACCATCGTCGTTCGATATAATTGTCTCCCAATTTGATCCAGCGGTGCGAGTAGGTAACCTCACCACAACAAAAATGGAGAGATCACACCATTGCATACTGGGGCAATTAAAATGGAGACCTGACTCAAGTGGGATTGGTGTTAGCACAGGGGACAGAAAACTTTGGCTTACACTGCTGATGCCGATAATAGGACCATAGGTTGAGTTGTTTTGCACTAATTTACTTGTTTCACCAATGGCTTTCACTTTGTTTGAACCATTGGTGTGAAATTCCACGTTTTTCAAGGCGTGTGCGCTAACGTTGAAGTCGAGCACAAGATTGTAGGACTGACTCTTGAGGAAACCTGATAATAGTTGCTCTAGAGTTCTTTTATTGGTAGCGTCTGAGTCGTCGACTGGGTCTGCTACGTTTTTTATCGCTGAGCCTTGCATGTCTATTATTCCAGACATCCTTCCACCGGTCGCGCTTAATTTGGGATCTTCGTCCAGATGCCTTTTCGTTCTCTTTAGTATTTTATCGTGAGGGTCGTCAGACTCATACCCATAGTTTAGACTCATTACTACCTCAAGGTGTATTTGGTTAGCAGATAACCAGAGGCTGCTGAGAACCCTAAGATTATCGCCAGCGTTGTCGTGTCTGACTCGCTTGTGGGAAGTGCTTCTCTCATGGGAAGTGGTGCCGCACTTTCTTGGTAAACTTTTTTAGCCATGAGATTACTTAGCGCCGTCACATTTTCTTGGTGAGCTTTTTTCTTCACGGTCGTTGGCACCACTAATGGGTGAGTCACCACATTTTCTTGGTGGACTTTTTTAGCCGTGATTGTTGGTGTTGTTGCGTTCAAGCTGGTGTTCACTCCAAATCTCATGGACTCTGTGGCAATCTTTAATAAGTTGTTGTACCCGGCGATTTTATTCTTGAGAATCACTAGGTTACTCGGCATTAACCATGTACTTGGCGACACTGCAAGATTTTGGACAACGTTGGTGTCTCTAATCGATTTATTCATGTTGAGAATCCATGTCGATACGTCATACTGTATAACACTGTCAGAAAACAACTTGCGGAATTCTTGTTGGGTCTCTAGACTTCCTGCAGAACCACCAACGACTGACACACGTGTTCTCGCTTGTGCACCAAGTGTGGAGTACACAAAGGCTTCTATGCTTTGATTTAGATATTGCAGCCCAATGTTGGTAAAGCCATCCGAGAGTCGTGCGACGTATCGTTTGTAATCGTTCTGAACGTCGTTGAGTGTGAAGACTCTGGATTCACCTAAAGTGCCATCGCTCAGGACTTTATTCTGGTAGTAGTGCCTTCTAGGAATCTTGGAAATCTTGCCATACAATTCGGAAGCGCTGAATTCTCTACTTATTGATTTCATGGTCTCACCACCTTCCATTCTTCTCAGAAGTCTTCTAATGGTGAAGTACAAATGAAATCTCATCACACTTGTGACCACAGGGTGAACTTCTTGTGACACTGATAAATGTTGCAACGACACTCCACAACAGAAACTCGCACAATACGTCGCAAACACAACGCGATAGTAAGATTCGCTGTCATCCCACTCTGATTTTGTTTTTGATGTAGTGATTTGTAAGACTGGCAGCTTCGACATGAAGTAGCTACTCTGGTTAACAAAGACTTTAAAGTTATTCACTGGATAATTTAACACATTTTCTGTTGGATAGCCATCCCAAAGCCCCCAGTGGTTTTTATGACCTTTTGGCAGTGGTTGGGTAGCTCCACCACCTTGCCATATTATTGGGAACTTGCTATTGTGTAACCACTTCCACATGCTTTTATCATTTTTGAAGGTTGTGCTGGTTATGTCCGTGCTGAGGATGTCGTTGTTTCTGAAATATATGTCGACACTCATGATCTTACCATCTTGCAAAATATTTGGATAGAACTCAAATTTGCTTAAAGTGGCGTGGGGGTACTTTTTGATGAGGTCTGCCTTTGCATCGTGTGCAGCCTTCGATGTGTTAGCCATCGCATGTTTGTAGTACTTTCCATAGTAGTCACGAAGAGCTTTCTGCATATATAATATACCATATGTTACACATAACACATGCTACATTATATATGGTCAGGGTTGTAGTATTGATTAGAGGCCCAACGGAAACTGTGGATCTACCAGAGGCACTTTTGACGTTTGGCTCAGATCCTCACTTACTAGTAAAAAAAGCGACCATCTTTTGGGACTACGTTAACGTGGAGACCGGTGTGAATGATGAAATAAGTTACAACAGCAACAAGCACGTTTTCGGGTCTGGGTACCACACTTTTAAAATGATTGCCGACGAATTGAAAGGATTAGGGGCTATCGAGCTAGTAGCCAACAAACACAATTCAAAGTGTGAGATAAAAACTGACCAACAATTAGAGCTGTTTAAATTTGGAGAACTCTTAGGGTTCAACGATAACACGACGGTGAGTAGTAGTGGTTTGGTCAGCCCTAATGTTGTGAACGTTAACAAAGGGCTGAGGTACGTACAAGTGGGTTGTAGCATTGTGAACAGACCTGAGAATATTGTTAATGGTAGCAAAAGCGAGGTTATCGTTGAGCTACCATTGACCACCACCCAACCACTGAAGAGCTCTGTTCAACACTTCTTCAACATTGAGTCGAAGGTGTCGATAAACAAAGGCGCTTTTACGCAGTTAGTTTTTAGCGTGACTGACCAAGATGGTGGTGGTGTCAACGTTGGTGACATATTGTTGGATTTGTATGCAACGCTAGAGTAGCTAACATTAAACGCGTGCTAAAGTAATGAGTCTAAACTATGGGTTCGACTCTGGTGGTTACACTGAAAAGCGACGTACACACAACAACCATCAAAAGTTGACGGTGCTCATTGAAGGTGTGGAGAAAGTCATAACTTTTGACCATAGTGTGGTAGTCACACACGATAGCCCACATATTATAGTTAAGACAGCCACTGTGTTTTGGAACTACAACAATGTGACGAGTAACGCCAATATTCGATTCTTTTCTGTTAGATTAGGAACGCCAACGTCGAGGTTCTCAACACCTCGATTGGGTGGGGGTCACTACAACTTCGACGCGTTGGTTAGAGCTCTACGACACGCGCTCAGGGAGGTTAGCGTAGACTTCGTGGTGGAGAAACTGATAGCCACAGGTAAAAGTAGGGCTAGAGCTCTGCCTATTAGGGGCAAACCCTACAGCGCGATAGAGCTTAGGCTGGGTGACATTGGGCTTTTGCTCGGCTTCGCGAAGGATGTAGGAATCGTGTTAGATGGTAAGTGGCACGACAGTCCAAACAAGATTGACGTGAGTGGAGGTCTAAAGTATGTAGAGGTCTCGTGCGATGCTGTTGAGACGGAGAGCAACGTGGGCACCGATGGGAGTCGTAGTGATGTGATCACAACGTTGCCAATACCCACCGAGCAGTCTCTTGATGGAGGGATACAACGTTATGCATATGTTGAGTCCAAGGTGAGAATTAAAAAAGGTGTTTACTCAAGTATGACGTTTCGTGTCAAACCAAACAATGGCGACGCTGACGTTGGTGCGGTGTTATTGGAACTGTATATTGTGTGAATT
Organism: Chrysogorgia sp. JL179-B06; assembly: GCA_035772405.1. NCBI lineage: Eukaryota > Metazoa > Cnidaria > Anthozoa > Scleralcyonacea > Chrysogorgiidae > Chrysogorgia > Chrysogorgia sp. JL179-B06. The sequence goes on from JAYKKM010000444.1 coordinate 791,787, forward strand.
ATATGGAGCTTGGCGTGGAAACAGAGCAGGGGTTGAGAGACATTTACTACAATCCCAAGACAGGGTACACTGGTGTAGAGAGACTGTATCGAAGTGCATTGGGAGACGGATTGAAAGTAACTAGAAAAACAGTGAAAGAATGGTTGACAGCGCAGGACACTTACACTAGGTACAAACCTATTGTGAGAAGACATAAGTTCCGTGCGACTTTTGTTGGATTTCTTGGTGAAGAGCTCCAAATGGACTTAGTGGACATGAGTAAGTACTCAAAACAGAATGGAGGGTATCATTGGATACTAACAGGCATTGAAATATTGAGTAGATACGCTTTTGGCATTGCAGTCTATAGAAAAGACACTAAGAACATGACTAAGGCTGTTGGAAAATTGTTGGTTGACTTTAAAGATCGGTTTGGGGTCGCACCTAAGTTAGCGCAATTTGACGATGGACTTGAGTTCTACAACGTTGGTGTGAAAAGTTTGTTGGAAAAACACGGTGTTGAATATTTCAGCACTAAGAGCGATAAAAAGGCTGCTGTTGTCGAGCGTTTTAATAGAAGTCTGAAGAGTATTATGTGGAAGTACTTTTATACTCGTGGAACGTACAAATGGATTGACGTTCTTGACCAGTTTGTGAGCAACTACAATGGCAATGTGAATCGAAGCATTATGATGAAACCGAAGGATGTCAATAAGTCAAATGAGGGTGAAGTGTGGACCACTTTGTTTGGTCATCAATTTGCGGACAATCCATTACCGAAGTTTAGAGTTGGTGAATCGGTGAGAATTAGTAAATACAAGAGCGTGTTCACAAAAGGTTACGAAGCCAACTTCACCGAAGAGCTGTTTAAAGTGGTAAAGGTTATTCGTGGTGATCCAAATGTGTATGAAATTGAGGACCACACCGGTGAACAGATTATTGGTAAATTTTATGAGCAGGAATTATCGCTGGTTAATAAGAAACCTGGTGACGATGTGTACAGAGTTGAAAAGGTGTTGAAAAGAAAGAAAGTCAGAGGGAAGAAGATGACGCTGGTCAAATGGTTGGGTTATGAGAGCAAACATAATTCGTGGATACCAGAAAGCGATATTCAAAATGTGAGCTAATGTAACATGGCTAAGAGTGGCTTCGACGACCTCGAGACGGAGGGCTTTGATGAATACAAAGATATGAGTAATGATGAACTAGATCGCAGTCTCGAAAGAGCCACTCAAGATCTTGAGCTAGCTCGGGGCGATCTAGGCGTCACAGCCGATGAGGAAACTAGACTAACTAGAGTGGAGAGTGGACTGAAGCGCGAACACGACATAAGACTTCGTCAACACATGGGGAGACTACTAGCGATCTCGTAACGCGGAGTGGTGGAGGAGTGTATCAACATGTGGAGAGGGTTTTTAGTGATCTCGCAACGCAGACTATTGACAACGTGAGAGATCGTGAAGACGTCGCGAGGAGTGTGCCATTGTTAGACACCACACACGCAGAGTACGTCAACATACCTGGACTAACACCAGTCGAGAACCGTGAGTTGAGCGCGCTACTCAATCCAAGCGAGAATGTGTCGCGTGAGTCTAGAATAGGCGACACTGGCGCATTGCAAATACGAGCGGACCGTTATCAAAACTTGATAAATGAAGTGAACAAAAGAATAGCGGAGCTCGCAGTAAAAGACCTCACGGCTGTAGAGAACGAAGAGTTCGTCGATCTAGCTGAAAGAGTGATTGGACTCATACAGGCTAAAGACACGCTTATTGAACAGCGAGAAATAGAAGAGGTTAGAGAGCAACAAGAGATCGACATTAACAGATTGCAGAAGTTTAAGAAGTGGGCTAGAGAAAATATGGTTGGGATGAGTGCTTTAGCGATCTCAGTAGCTGCGATTATGACAACCATTATTGTCGCTGGGAGGACTAACGTTATGAGAGGCGCTATGGTTACGAGGTCATTCGCACAGGCTGTTAAAAACGCGATAATGAAGATGGGTCCATGGGCTGTTGGGTTGGCTAACTTAGTTTACGACGCGCTGGTGACAGGTGCAAAGGGCCTCGCTTGGCTAGCTCAAAATCTGTGGGTGTTTGCGGTGACATTCGCGTGGCTTGCGTATAATTATTTAAACTAGAAAGAAAATGTGATTCGTAGGAGTCAGAGAGCGATATTCAAAATGTGAGCTAATGTAATATGGCTGAAGGTGGGGAAGTTTTTGACGAGATCGAGATGGAAACCCTCAATAAGTATGAAGGTATGAGTGACGAGCAATTAGAAAAGACGCTCGCCGATATCGAAGACGTTATTGAAGGCATGTACGGTAAGCACACTGAAGACAACATGCCGGAAGACGTTCGTGTTAATTACAACGACTATCAAGACTATGCGAAAAAGATACTGAGTGAGCTAGACGCGAGGCGAGGTGGGCAAAAAGAGACGTCATTTATTGATACTGATGATGGTAAGACGGTGACGATAAGGGGAACCAACACAGAAGTCCCTGCAGTGGAGTTTGTTGAGCAGGAGTCATATGGTGATGTCAATGACGAGAGTTTTAGTATAGCTTTTGAAGAGGAGAAAGAAATTGAGAGAAGGCTGGGCGAGCTAAAAGCATCCAACAAAAAGCTAACAGAAAACAACGTAAAAAGAATCAAGCTAATAAACAAGAAAATACGTAAATTAAGCAAAAAGGCACTCGGTCAAGACGACGCGTCAAGGAAAATAGTCAACAGGTCGCAGGTTACGGACTCGGGGGCTATTCTTTTCAAACCGGTAAACAAAGACGGTAAATATGGAAAACCCAAACTAATTCTAAAACCTGGGAAAAAAGGTTTGATCTACAGTAAAGACGCGAGTAGTAAAAACGCGATCGAGCAGTTCAAAAAGTTAGTTAGTCAAATCCCTGAGAATGCAGAAACAACAGTTGTCACAACAGAAGTGGCCTCAGACGACCTCCCAGTGATTGAGACAAGAGTGGATCACGACGACATACCTGGGTTATCACCAGACGAGAACCGTGATCTGAGTGGTGTGGTTAATCCAAGCGATAGTGTGGTGCCTGAGTCAAGAACAGGTGACGATGGTGCGTTGCAAGCGCAGGTAGACCACTTTCAAGAGACGATAGATGAGACGAGTGGGAGATTGGCAAAGCTTGATAAAAAAACTAACCAAACTGGTCTCACGCCCGACGAAGAGCGAGAGCACGTTGGTTTGGTTGAAAGAGAGTCAGGACTCAAGCAAGCCAGAGACAGAACTATTGAGCAGCGACAAATAGAAGAGGTTAGAGAGCAGCAGGAAATCGACATTGACAAGTTTCAGAGATTTAAGGAATGGGCTAAAGAAAATGTAGTCGGGTTGAGCGCTGTAGCGATTTCAGTAGCTGGGATTATAACAACTATTATTATAGCTGGGAGGTCTGCTGTTATGAAAGGCGCTATGGCTACGAGGTCATTCGCACAGGCTGTTAAGAACGCGATAATGAAGATGGGTCCATGGGCTGTTGGGTTGGCTAATTTAGTTTACAATGCGTTGACGTTGGGTGCAAAGGGTCTCGCTTGGTTGGCTCAGAATCTGTGGGTACTCGCGGTGGTACTTGCGTGGTTTGCTTATGATTATTACAAGCTAAAACGGTAGTCTCAGCTTCGAGGGTCTCAGCTTCGAAGATGATAAAACATATGTAAAGTATATGAACGTCACGTCAGCAGAGTTGAGCCCTGGTTTTAGACGAGCGACCATGGGCGTCATAAAAGGGGCGAGAACACAGCATGTGATCACGTTGAACCCTAATAAGGTCAGTCCTGGTGAGGAACTTTACATTGATATACCAAAGCTCAAGGTTAGCAGCTGTTTGGTGCCTGGGTCGTTGGGTCTAGTGTTCGACTTTAAGAATGCAAACGCCAAAAGCTGGTTCTTGAATAACGTGAGCAAGTTGTTGGTTGAGAAACTTGTTGTGAGACTAGCTGGGGAAACTGTGTATGACAACAATGGGGAAAATTACACTGGTGTCTATCGCGACCTTTGGGAAAGTGTTACTGCGCGAGACCAAATGATTGACTATGGTATTGGTGGTGAGAACTTGAGACAGCTAGTTTCTAAGGATGACAGTGGTGCGACGAGTGGGAACGTTGCTAAAGTTAGTGACGCGTTAATGTTTGGTGTGATTGGAACGAAACTGCGGATTAAGCTTGGCAAGATCATGAATGACCATGGGTTGTACGCTCCTTTTAGCATGAACAACAACTTGCAGTACGTGATCACACTTCCGAAGGCCACAGACATCATGGTGGCACAATCCGGTAGCGCTGTGGGCGGATACACTCTGGAGAACCTCGAGCTTGAGTATGAGACGATTGATAACCAGGAGCTCGCTGACGAAATAGCGTCGGGCTATGCAAGTGGTCGTAGTTTGTCGTATGAGCACGTCACGTTGATGAAAACCACTGAATGGGACAAAGGTACGACCATTGTGAACGAAAATGTCAATCTGCCAAGAAAAAGCATGAAGGCAATTGTGTTGCTATTCACGAATAAGGTACGAACAGACAGCGAGTTTTTCTTTACCCAAATATTGATAGTGTTAGAGTCACAATCGAAGGTGTGCCAAATAGTGTGTACTCACCAAAGTCGAAGTTCTACGCAGAAGCGAAACGATTGTTTGGGTTGGGTGAAGAACACGCTCAGTTCATGACCATACAGAAGTTCTATAAAGATGGCTTTGCGTTAGTCATCGACTTGAGGAGTGTTCAAGATAATCGCAATGTCGCCACTGGCAAGAACATTGTAAACACACAATCCGGTGTGCTTCTTGAGATCACTAAGAAAGCGACGACTGCGAACGTTATGTGCAGGGTGTTTGTGATAAGTGATGGGTTGGTCAACTTCATGAACAATGGGTTGCAATCAATCCAGTATTAAATCAAACGTGAGTTAATGGAGACTCCGTTTAATATGTTAATTGTTGGTATGACAGCTTGTGGTAAGACGCATTATTTGCTGGAAACATTGGAATCTGAGTACTTTAGTAAATTTGACTACATTGTGTTGATTTGTCCTACTTTCGAGTGGAACAAAGCGTATCAAGATTGGAAATATGTGCGCGACCCCGACGTGTTAGCAATAGACTGCGCGCAAGACAGTGTCGACGCTGTTCTCAAGTGTGTAACAAATGTTTTTAAAGGCACTAACACTCTGATTGTGTTGGACGACTGTGCAAGTGGGCAGGACGTCAAGAATAGGACTAGTCAATTGGTTAACTTGGCTTTTAGTGCGCGACATTTTATGTTGAGCGTTATTGTCATCACACAACAACTGACGTCGATCGCAAAACCGTACAGAGAAAATATTAGTAAGCTTGTTTGCTTCTACTGCCCAAGTAGGAGTGATATGAAGGTTGTTATTGACGATTATCTTGGAAACATTAGCAGAGAAAAATCGTCGGCGATTGTGACCGCACTAAAAAATAACAAGTACGCTAGACTCGAAATCTCACTGCGCTATCCGTACAGTCACGAAGTTGTTATTCCGCGATAAAATATGGGTATAAGTAATAGCGTGATGGTGAAACGCAAAAGTGAAGAAAATCCCACGATTGAGGAACTAGTTGAGGACACTGATGATACTTCGACTGTGGAAGACAACATTGGCGTTAGGAGAGCCGAACTTATTAGACTGTCTGGTGATGGTGTGGTAAGCCAATCTGAAGCGTACATTAAAAAAGCGTCCGCAAAGGTTATCGACAAGATATGGCGCCAATATGAGTTGAAGAGAATGGAAATCGCAAACGCTTTTCTCACCGACTTGTTAATCAGCAAATTCGCTAGCTTACTGGATGGGTTGAACGCTATAGAGAACCCTGAGGAACTAAACGACGAGTTGCAAAAAGACCCGCTATTAAAAAAAGACGTTGAGAGCATTGTCGCGATTGTGACACCGTACGTGCCTTTCTTGGGCTTGTTGTCGGGAGGAATTATAACGTCGAAATATGTGTACGACCACTATTTCAAGAAAGAAACGGTAGACGACGCTGAGAGTAGTGAGCGAGTGGACTAATCTACATACTAACAGGTGGCTACTCGCGATCTCGCAAAACAAACGCTAAAATGCAGCAAAACGGGCGACTACTTTGAGATCTGCCATTGAGGGAGAGACAATCCGGCCCCTAAGCCGTTTGTGGATTATCCCTTGCAAATCTCACTATGAGTACCCTGCTTGAGAATCTGATGTCACACCGGTCTGCTTTTTCTAGGATCGATGCGAGCTACCTTTTTGGGCACGCCCTCAAGCTTTCGCCGTATTTTATTGTGACACCTTGAGGACTTACTTCTCGCCTCTATAGTTATTTTTTCTCACATCATGGATGCTTATAACCTGGTGTCATATCGGTCTGCTTTTTTCTAGGATCAATACCTTAGGTTTAATGCTATTACGCACGTCCTCAAGCTTTCGCCGTATTTTATTATGACATCCTCAACCTCGTCAAGCTTGTGGGTGTGACCGGACTGGGAAGAGCGCTCTGATTGTGAGCACGAAATCTATCCCGCAGGCCGCCACACCCACAGTCAATTCACTGTCATTTTAGAGTATTTAAGCGAACAAACATGACGGGTGACCATCTCGCTATCCACTTGGATAAAACATCACCACTAGAATCAAAATCTAGTGGTTTTTTTTTCGCGCGTGAGTTGAGACAACAGCAGAACGCGTCGGTTGAAATGACACTCTCTATTTTTTAATATGTGGGAGTGAGCTCGTACCACATTTTATTTTTTAACACGCGAAAATGTTGAAATGACACTTTCTATTTTTTCCTAAATGTAATTTGACATAAATTTGTGAGAATTTTGAAACGACGCTCTCTATTTTTTTAAATATGGCTGAAATGGTGTCAAATTTAGCGAGAGTCGCGATTTAGTATAAATTTGGTATTGTCTCGCTAGTCTCGCATGTGTTTGACATCAATTTAGTAGAAAACGTGTGAGGGGTGTCTAGATTGACTAACGATCGCTGTAGTAGTATAGTAAGTAGGGCTGCGAGCTTATTCGATGTTAATCGTAAATATAAATACCAAAACATCACCAAATTTGTCGAGTCGCGACTTGGCCAAATTTGGTGATGTTTTGGTATTTATATTCACGGTTGAGGTCGATTGAGCTCGCAGCCCTACTTACTATACTACTTTTCTTTGTTTTGACTTTGTTTTGATTGGCTTATTATTAACGTTGGCAACGAAACATCAGTAAAATGTCTTTAAAATTTGTTTCTTGTTATGTTTCTTATGAGATGGCTCTCCACATTCGAATTTTGAGCTGGGCTCTAATATTCATTTTACGATTAAGAAATATATATTATGTACATGTAAATATAAATATAAATTCCTAAAATTCCTATTACATTTTAACGTCTATACTAGCTGTACATGATTTACCAAATGAAAATAGACGTTTGCAACTAATTATGAACTATGCCCCCAAATATATAGCGTAAACAGCTTAGTTCCGACGGTTTCTCGCGGTTTCGAGCTATAGTCCTTCGATCGTCACATTCAAACTCGGTTCTGCTATTTTATATTGACTATTACCAACCTTAATTTTAATTATTTATATATAATTGTTTTATTTCTCGACTGATATGCAATATGCATGCTTGCATGGGAAATGAATAAACGATCTTCTTTATTTTCGAATCCGATCGAGTGAAAAGGAGGTAAACTGTGTAAACTGCGGCGCCAAGATTTTTAGTATTAAACGAAATACTGACGTTTCGAGCGGAGCACTTACTCTGATGAAAGGCTCCGCTCGAAACGTTAGTATTTCGTTACTAAAAATCTTGGCAGTTCAGCACCTTTTCGCTTTGCTATATATATCCCAAACACTCACCTACAGTACGCAGCAGTGAGCACTGAGCACCCTACTTTTTTACTACTCTCATATATAATCCGTTTGTCTGCATGAGACGATATATACGTATATATGATTGCAATTTGTTTACATGCAAGTTCTTGCCGGTGTCCCAGGAAATTTGGCCCCCCTAAAAAATGGCCCCCCCGGGCCATATTTCCTAGGAAATTTGGCCTCCCCGGGGGCCATATTTCCTAGGAAATTTGGCCCCCTCTACGGAAATTTGGCCCCCATGTTTATGGTCTTGAAAAATTATAATCTTATGCTTTTTGCAGTTCTGATTAGTTACACGAACATTGTAGAATGTGTCTTGTTGTAGATTTGAATATAAACGAAAGCACAATACAGACTCGCGACATATGCATATTTCAAATATAAATGAAAGGAAAATATTCTTGTTCAATCGATCAAACGTTTACGGTAAATAAGGTGTAAATGAAGGTCTAAACTGAACCTGGTACTCGTCTTTTACGACAGCAAAAGCATTTCGCGTAAACAAAGCACAATCGTCAAAAGTTAGAAGACTTGCGAAATAATTCTGACACAAACGAAACTCGAAAAGCACGATACTCGAGTAGTTAAAAGCATATTTCTGATATCCAGACGGCAGAACCGAATGAAAATTTTAAGGCAAAACCAAACCAAACAATTGAATGGTTTTTGTTGCGGTTCAGCACTCGACCAACGTACATGCCATGCATTCCTGTTCTGCAGAGAACGTATTTCACCGCCGAAAATAATGTTCACCGCCGAAAACATATTTTACCGTAGAGAACATAATGCACTCCGAAATAATTCCACTGTGGAAAATATATTTCACGGCCGAAAATATATTTGATCTACACTCATTATTTAAACCTTTGAAAGATAAAGCGGAGTGTTTTGTTGGGGGGACCAAATTTCCGAAGGGGGGGCCAAATTTCCTAGGAAATCTGGTCCGGGGGGGCCAAATTTCCTAGGAAATATCATGGCCCGGGGGGGCCAAATTTTCGGGGGGGCCAAATTTCCTGTGACAATAAACAATAAACCTTACCTTTTCAAAAAGCACAATATCAAAATTCCAGAAAACTCAGGAAAAAACTTTGGTCTTTGTGTAACTGTAATATGTATATCTTAAATCTGCTTTACTCATCATTACATGAGCTAGCTAGACATCATTAGTTTACCGGTAGTATATTTTTATGTTTTATTCATTTGTAATTTACAAATGAATAAAAATAAAGATTACTAATCTACATGTTGATATAGCGCGTGCAGCTGGTTATCATGAGTTAAGTTGCCGTTCTGTATGGCACTTAGCAAAGTTCTTAGCAAAGTACATTGCTATATATTATACTTGACCAAGTGGAAAACACGCGCGATTTCGAGTCAGGTAGCTACGGTTATCGTATAAAAAAGAATTATAGGAGAAATTTAATATGTCATCTGACCTGAAGGGATACATCGTGCGAGACGAAAACACTTAAAGGACATTGCAGGCAACAAAAATTAAGTTTGTCTATATGAAAGAACTCGTAAAATAATGATAGAGTAGCACCTTTTACAACTTTTCCGTATTTTACTTCGTTTTTGAAATGTTTCAGTTTGTTTGATATGTAAACGAGATGGTCTCTGACGTCTAGTGCAGGGTAGAGAATTTTCACTCATTAAAATTATATTAGTTTAATCTTCAAGTTTGTTCCACAAATTTACTTGAAAATGTGCGTATAATAACTCCTCGTGATAATGGACATTGTAAACTTAGGAATCACTGAGATATAAGACATTTTTTAATGAGTGAATGCCAATGTCCTTTAAGTACTTACTATAAGCATTTGTTTACATTTATAAGCTAGCTTAAATAAGCTTAAATGTGACTTAAACCAAGTTTAAAGTGCATATACGAGAATTTTCAATTTTTTTTCCAAAAATCGGCCGTATCGAGACGATTACTGGGAAGTTGTTTGTGAAATACGTGCAACTTATTTCAAGTTTAACGTCCTTGAAAACCCTGCCGGCATATTACAAACGTATTTGAATTCCTGACATAATCGAAAATTAAACCCGATTTTACATACTATTTACAAATACACTGTAAGTTGCCAGTAATTTACAAACTATTTACAAACGAATTGCCATATTTTACAAACTATTAACAAATAAGTTGCACGTATTTTACAAACTATTTACAAATAAGTTGCCAGTAATTTAAAAAATATTTACAAACAAATTGGCAGTAGTTTACAAACTATTTACAAACAAATCACAGTAACTTACAAACTAGATACAAACTATTAACAAACAGTTTAACAAGTATTAGGAGAAACCTTGTGAATTTACAAACAGTTTACAAAATGTTTACAAAGAAGGCATGCAATTTACATAGTATGTCAAACTACAATTAGTATGTAAATTGGATTTACAGTCTATTTCCAAAGTAATTACATATTATTTACATAGTATGGAAGAGTGCTTCGTTTTTCCAGTGAATATTTACGCGCGAAGCGAATTTATATATTCATATCGAACTAATGGTTCCAGCTGAGAGTTCATAAGTGACATGTAGGACGTAATTGGAAAACCATACTGTAGTTGGGACAAAGAGTGTTCATTTGACTATTCTATGGACTATGACAATAAACCAGTGCGTCGGATAAATCTTATTTCCATTCATAATATCAGGCTGGGGAATTCAGTATAACGAATTTGCAAGTGTAAATAGAAATGCAAATGTCTATTGTGGTTTTAGCCTGATGTTACGAATTAAAATAAGTTTTATCCCGACGCAGAACACGTCATTTTGACGCGCAGTGGACATTACGAACTGGCTTATTACATAAATTTACCCAAGAGTATTGCATAATATGTGGTGATTTCAAGATTGACTGCCAGTCAATTCTAGTCTTTCTACGGGGGTTCGGGGGCATGCATCCCCGAAATTTTTGAAATCTAGAGTCTCTGAAATGCCATTTCCTGCGTTCTGGGGAAAGATTTTACAGAATTCCCATGGTTAGAAAACAACATTTTTTGTATCAAGATTTACAATTTGTTTAGAAATTTATAGGGTTTTACAAGAACGAAGAGACTGAAGAGAGACTGTTAGAAAATAATTTTGTTCCTGGTCAAATGTCAATAACGTATAGTCAGAATATACTATAGCCTATAGGCTAAAGTTTATGCACGTTGAGCATAATATAACACTAACTTAACAGTTTTAAAAGACAACCGATTAACCGAATGCAAGTCAATTAGTCAAAGTAGAGCTTTTGTCTTCTGAAGAGGGTTCATATTTGTCTTCTGAAGAGGGTTCATATTTGTCTTCTGAAGAGGGTTCATATTTGTCTTCTGAAGAGGGTTCATATTTATCCTCCGAAGAGGGTTCATATTTGTCTTCTGAAGAGGGTTCATATTTGTCTTCTGAAGAGGGTTCATATTTGTCTTCTGAAGAGGGTTCATATTTATCCTCCGAAGAGGGTTCATATTTGTCCTCCTAAGAGGGTTCATATTTGTCCTCCGAAGAGGGTTCATATTTGTCTACTGAAGAGGGTTCATATTTGTCTTCTGAAGAGGGTTCATATTTGTCTTCTGAAGAGGGTTCATATTTGTCTTCTGAAGAGGGTTCATATTTGTCCTCCGAAGAGGGTTCATATTTGTCTTCTGAAGAGGGTTCATATTTGTCTTCTGAAGAGGGTTAATATTTGTCCTCTGAAGAGGGTTCATATTTGTCTTCTGAAGAGGGTTCATATTTGTCCTCCTAAGAGGGTTCATATTTGTCCTCCGAAGAGGGTTCATATTTGTCTTCTGAAGAGGGTTCATATTTGTCCTCTGAAGAGGGTTCATATTTGTCTTCTGAAGAGGGTTCATATTTGTCTTCTGAAGAGGGTTCATATTTGTCCTCTGAAGAGGGTTCATATTTGTCTTCTGAAGAGGGTTCATATTTGTCTTCTGAAGAGGGTTCATATTTATCCTCCGAAGAGGGTTCATATTTGTCCTCCGAAGAGGGTTCATATTTGTCTTCTGAAGAGGGTTCATACTTGTCTTCTGAAGAGGGTTCATATTTATCCTCCGAAGAGGGTTCAAATTTGTCTTCTGAAGAGGGTTCATACTTGTCTTCTGAAGAGGGTTCATATTTGTCCTCCGAAGAGGGTTCATATTTTTCTTCTGAAGAGGGTTCATATTTGTCCTCCGAAGAGGGTTCATATTTGTCTTTTGAAGAGGGTTCATATTTGTCCTCTGAAGAGGGTTCATATTTGTCTTCTGAAGAGGGTTCATATTTGTCTTCTGAAGAGGGTTCATATTTGTCCTCCGAAAAGGGTTCATATTTGTCTTCTGAAGAGGGTTCATATTTGTCCTCCGAAGAGGGTTCATATTTGTCTTCTGAAGAGGGTTCATATTTGTCCTCCGAAGAGGGTTCATATTTGTCTTCTGAAGAGGGTTCATATTTATCCTCTGAAGAGGGTTCATATTTGTCCTCCGAAGAGGGTTAATATTTGTCTTCTGAAGAGGGTTCATATTTATCCTCCGAAGAGGGTTCATATTTGTCTACTGAAGAGGGTTCATATTTGTCCTCCGAAGAGGGTTCATATTTGTCTTCTGAAGTGGGTTCATATTTGTCCTCTGAAGAGGATAGTAAATCACATTAACGAATTCATTATTAATCATGTTGAAAAATACAGAATAGTTACCAAATTTGCAGTCTGTTTCTTCGTAACAAAGATTCAAGAAGATGTCATGCGGTAACAAATAACAATCAGCTGTCAGTCGTAAGTTGTCGTCGTCATCTGGATTGTGATTGGCTCCGAAGGCATTCTTTTGTTAACTTACATTACACCACTCGCACGATAGCAATGTATCTACTAGCGCATGCGCAGTAGATACAAAGATTGTTCATTAGGAAATCATGAAGTGTACAATATTGCACCTGGAGAAAATAAACATCCTGTATCAATAATGACAGCACAAACTGTGAAGAGCTTGCATTTTCAATGTTGTTCCCTAAAGACCGGTTTGGCTACACAAATGAAATAATTATTAAATTATCACAAGTAAAGTACTTCAATGCTAGACTTTTACATTATACAGTAGTGGAAGGTTTGCCACCAACCCAGAATATATTTTCTTTGCACAGTTTGTCACAGAACAACAAAAGGTGTCAGATAGTATTAATATAGCCTTAAAAAATACATGGCCAACCTGTAACTGCATCTCAAACAAAATCAAATGTAGATAAATTAAAAGGTTTAATTTGTTAATTGATCAAGCATATTTGTTTTTAAGGCAAATTCCAGGCACACCACCTTACTGGCAAACATTTATGTATGAAGTAGTAACCATGGTAAAATAACTTGGGATTCCAACATGGTTTATGACATCATGTGCTGATCTTAGCCTATGGTCTGAGTTGTTTCAGATTATAGCTAGAACACAAGGAAAAAACATGACTGAAGAACAAGTTGAAGCTTTGTCTTACAATGAAAGATGTTCAATGCTAAATCTTATTCCTGTTGTTGTTGCAAAGCATTTTCAACATAGAGTTGAAACATTTTTCACTGAACTTCTCCTTAGCCAAAAAAATTCAATAGGTAAATAATCTATTATGCACTCCGCATTGAATTTCAAATGAGAGGATCTCCTTATTTACATGCATTAATATGGACTTCTGACTACCCCAAACTTACATCTGAAAACAAAGAAGCTTACATAGAATTTATAGATAACCATGTACAAGCCTACCTTCCAGATGGGGAAACCGAACCAGAGTTACATGAGTTAGTTAAAACTTATCAAAAACACAATCATCTAAAACCTGCAGAAAATACAAAAATATTAGTTGTAAATTTAATTTTGGTCAATTTTTACCAAAAGAACAATAGTAGCAGAACCTCTTACATGATCTAGATAAGGGAATCAAGAGTAATATACTCGACAGGCGAACACAGATTCTGACCTCAGTCAAACAGAAAATAGATGAAGTATTACACCCATCCAAGCCAGATTATAATGAAACATTAAATGATGTAGATATTTTTAAATCAGTGGGTATCACCGAAGATGAATATTACTTGGCTCTATCAATATCATCAGACTCTGATTTTGAGTCGCACATTAAAAGGCCTGTAGACAGCTGTTTTATTAACAATTACTTTGTTGCTGGTATTAAGGGTTTGCAGCAAATGTTGACTTGCAACCTGTATTCAATCACTACAAATGCATAACATACGTCTGCTCATATTTTACTAAAGATGAAACTGAATGTTCTCAAGCTATTACAAATGCAGCCAAATAAGCAAAAGCTGCTAACATGAATATTGGAGATGGCCTGAAAAAATTGGTGCTGTTTTTCTCTCTACAAGAGAAGTTAATTCACAAAAATGTGTCTACAGATCAATGCCTGAACTTTGGTTGAGAAAAATATTTCAAAAAACTGTTTTTGTTAGTACAGATTTTCCAGAAAAAAGGGTGGAGAACACAAGTGGAGCTTGATGAACTAGATGATGATAGTACTGATGTCTTTAAGTCAAATATAATTCAACGTTACAACATTAGACCAACATCAATTCCAGTTGTTGATCAATTATGTCTGGCAGAATTTGCTGCATATTACTATAAAGATTATAAAATTGATTATAGTGAAACAAAAGATTTCCAACCTGGTGTTCTAACAGATGACTTGGTTGAATTGTAAAGTAGCATAAGTGATACAACACAATACCTTCCCAAAAAAAATTAATTAACACCAATGAACACATGAAATGTAGAAATGTTAAGGCTGTAATAGGGTATCATATACACCAAACAAAAGAATTCGAAACGAACCAGAATCTTATTTTCACCATTTACATGCTTATGCTCTATTATCCATGGCGAGATGAAAGTAATCTATTGGCAATTCAGATCAAACATATACATCGAAGTTCTATGAACCTGATGCCCAACTTACTGTTGAGCATAATAGGGCAATATAATAGCAGATGCTGTTAGTGAGGCACTTGAAGTATTAAAATCTAATCAGGGCAATATTCATTCATTTGATTCAATAAATGATCAAGAAAATGCGGATTTGCAAGGTAAAATGCAAGATTACTCGATCCCACGCGAATCATTCAATAAACAATTATCATCACATCTTGACCCCACACAATCTAATCAGCATACCACTGTACAGTAGCAATTACATGTACTTCTTACAACCGACCAACAGAGATCTCTGATGATATAATATTACGTGAAACTGTGAGGTCCTTGAACATGGAGCAACGTCACGCATATGATACATTTCTTGCATGGTGTAGGAATACAATGAAAAACATGAACAGCTTAAGACCAGTTCAAATAGAACCAATTTATCTTTTCTTAACTGGTGGAGGCGGTGCAAATAAAAATATACCATATTGTTTGTATAAGCCCTATTTATTATATATTGGCATATATATATTATAAGCCCTATTTATTTTATTTCATCTCGTCTTACTCTGAAGGGCTCCGCTCGAAACGTCAGTATCTCGTCACTAAATTCTTGGCAGTTTACCACCTTTTCACTTTGCTATATATTCAAAACACTGTCTACGCAGCACTCTACTTGTTTGACCTTATTTTATCCAAGACCCGTTTTTCTAGTCATATTACTTTTATTAGTCGTTGTTTATATCGGGGGGTCATTCCCTACGGTTTTAGATCCTCTTTTGGTTTATTGTCTTTTAATCTTCCCGCTATCGATCGTCGTTACTCCCATCACATATCAGCGGCTTGTTCGAGTCATTCCCGTCGTTTGATGCGTATCACTATTAAATATATGTCCAGTAATTTACAACATACTGATGACGACATCTCGGGATGTAAGTGCTCTCTCTCCCAGGTCTGCCCACCTATTTTGTTTACCGCTATCGTTCAACACATTCGCATGTTAAATTCTAGACTCTATATTTTTCTTAAAGACGTTATAAGGCGTCCAAATTGGCCAAATTACTGGGTCCTTCCCCGAATCCCTCCCAGAGCACTAGTTCCTCTAACGAAGTCAATCGTCTAGTTTTCACTATTCCCTCTGATTTGCCTTTATCTGACCCCGAGAGATCTGTTCTTGCGAAAGGTCTCAAGTTTGTTCCCAACTCCGGGCCCATCGATCTATTTTCAGTTAAAGAGGATACCGAATCTTTCTTCCGCCGCATGCGCCTCAAAGCCTTTTTTCATGATAAGCCCACTTTCAATAACAATAATAGTCTGGTCGCAGACAGCTCAACCTTGCTGTGAAGGCCCCGAAGCAGGTTTTTGCATTTTTTGTATCTTTCAAACATGGAAATTCATAATCTGGATAGTGCCACCTTGATACCCGTGGGGAAAACGAATTATTCCAAATTTAAAAAATAGAGCAAATATGGCGTCCATTAATTATGGCTGCCATATATGTAAGAACAAAGAAAAACTGGTCTTATTTCGCTGACAAAATGTATGATATTCTAATTTTTATATTGTTTTTCTATGCATAGTTAAGCAACGTCTTCGATGCACCATTGTAAAAGTAGAAATATGACTATTTACTTAAATCCAAAATGGCGTCCAAAATGGCTTATATTAAGATATTTCGCAATCGTTTCTGACAGTCCAGGTCACAATTTTACTATATTCTTCATATAAAGTAGTTCTACAGTATATCTAATGAAAATATTAATCCATTGAGATATTAATATTGTTCATTCTCATTCGTTTTATGCTATGACGGAAGCAGGATCTTGCAAATAGTCATGATGCAGCGAGTTTAACTATAACAAATGTAGAAACATCTCAATGAATAAGGTTTGAGATTAGACTACAAAAGAAATTATTGTTATGAGTCTTCAACATATCGCCGTTTTCCTCTTCTTCACAATCCTCTTTGGATTTCTATATGTCCATGAATTGTAGCAGTTTTCGCTGATGTGCCACTTGCAGATAACGGTACAAGATAACAGTGTGCTTTGAAGCAACCACACTGTCGCTTTTCACATGGACGGTCAGAAGCACAGTTGCAACAAATCATTTCCAGAATTTCTGTAGGAGCCAGTGCCTTGATAAGCAACTTTGTAGTTTCGTTTCTGGACCAGCCAAATTGTGTTGCATCGAGAGATGGAGGATCTTCACTTAATGCTTCCTTACAATAACATATCTGAAAATGTGCCCTCTGTGGTTGCAGGAAATGACATTAATTTCGATACCTTCGTTGCTCCGGCTTTCGCTATTTTGGCTCGACAGATCTCATACCGAATATCCGACATGTTTCCATTAGCTGCGTAAGCACCTAATCTATGTTGCTGTTAGGGTTACCAATGGCATCAAGCTTCATTTCTTGCGAAAGAACTCTAATATCGGTAACTTTGCCGATACCCAAAGGACAACCAACCGTATCGCATCCTTTCAGCGCACCAGGAGGTGATGGACGATTGAAGCATACTTTAAGACCGTATCACCAATATTAACCGTGCTTCTTTGGGCACTAGTTCCTTCCATCACAACAGTGCAAGTGAACTTGCTGAGGGCATAGTAATACAGCAACAATACAAAGACACCTGTGTCATCGCGAATAACTCTAATACACTTCGCTCCTTCATTTACAGCAGCGACCATCTGCTGTACTATGATAACATCTGCTTCTTCATGACTTGTTTTTAAGTCATTTCGTTCAATGATCAGACCTAGATTCACCTCTTGACGAGTAGGCGATGGTCCAGTTACAAGCAGCCGGTGGTTGTCGCTGACTGCACCTAATAACCGGATAGCTTTCAACTGAGCTTGAAAATTACTCGGTCAATAGCGCGCTACTTTATGTAAGCTTTATTATAATAACAACCGTAATCCAATCCGATATATTTATCTTTACAATAAGTTTATTTTTTAGAATAAAATTTCTGCTATTTATTACCGTAATTGTCTGTGAACACATTTAAACAGTAGTGAAGGGCAAGGGAGTGAAATTTGCTATGCAGCCACCTTGAATTTCAATATGGCGGCCATAATAGTACTTACCTATATAAAACCTGCAATAATTCGTTTTCCCCACGGGTGCCAAAGTGGCACTATCCAGATTATGAATCTCCATGTTTTAAAGATACAAAAACTGTAAAAATCTGTTTGGGGGCCTTCACAGCAAGGTTGAGGCAAAAACCGCCATATGGCAACTAGACTAGTGGCGCTATTGTTGACTGGAGAGCGGACTTGTATCGACAAGAGGCTCTTCGCCAACTCAGTGACACCATCTTTTATACTAAGTTGAATTCTGATCCCACTCAATCTCACCAAAAATCCGTCAAAACAACCATCAAGAATTTCATCCAAGCCGGCGAATTGCCTGCCTCTGCATCAACCTTATATTAACAACCCCCAGAACGCCTGTCATATATTTCCTACCTAAAATTCATAAACCTAACAATCCTGGCAGGCCGATTGTTTCCGCTTGTAGTTGCCCCACCGAGCTCATTTCCAGTTTTCTAGACAACGTTACGTACCCTTTGGTTAAGAAGTTGCCTTCTTATATCAAAGATACTAAACATGCCTTGCAAATTTTCGACCAGTTACGTTTCAGTAGTTCCGATAAATTTATTTTCACCATGGACGTCAAGTCCTTATACACCGTCATTCCCCATTGTGATGGCCTTGAAGCTCTGAAGTTTTTCTTTGATAAGCGCACTCATTTAGAACCCTCCACAACAACGTTACTCCGCTTAGCAGAACTAGTGCTTACCCTTAACAATTTTTCGTTTGATGGTGAACATTATCAACGAATAAGTGATGTTGCGATGGGCACCAAAATGGGTCCAAGCTATGCTAACTTATTTGTTGGTTATGTTGAAAAACAGATCTTTGAACAATACAGGGGTCCCTTGCCTGATTTCTTCGGCAGATTTATCGATGACTGTTTAGGAACAGCGTCATGCTCACGTGTCCTTTTGGAGCAGTTCATCAACTTTGTTGATGATTTCCATCCTGCTCTGAAGTTCACGTGGGAAATCAGAGAGACCTCAGAGTCGTTCCTTGATATTTTAATTTCGATTGATGGTGATTCGCTGAGAACGTCGGTCTCGTAGAAGCTTACTGACTCCCATAGATATCTTCTATTTTCATCCTCTCATCCCAACCACACTAAGCAATCCATCCCTTACTCTCAATTCTTGCATATTCGCTGCTTATGTAGCGACGACCAAGATTTTCAAGCCAAAGCAATGGAAATGAGATCTTTTTTTGTTCAACGTGGTTACCCTACCAACCTTCTAGACCTCGACGTTCAGAAAGCTTTTCTCGTCCCCCGTTTAGATACCCTTGAACCACCTTTGGAACAAGTTTCAAACAACAAAATTCCTTTAGTTCTAACATTTCGTGCTTTCAATTTTAAAGTTAAAAATATTATTAATCGGAATTTTCACATTTTACAAAATGATCCTGAAACGTCAGCCATTTTCACATTAGTACATAGTGCCCTTAAACAAAATACCTCGGCACCAGCGGGAACATTTTCTTGCGGCCGTTCCCGCTGCAATACATGCCCTTTTCTCAATGCCACTACAGTTATTACTGCCTCCAAATTCAACCACACAATCCGTCATACTTTTTCATGCACTTCCACCAACATAATTTATTGCATTTCTTGCGATA
Source organism: Chrysogorgia sp. JL179-B06 (assembly GCA_035772405.1). NCBI lineage: Eukaryota > Metazoa > Cnidaria > Anthozoa > Scleralcyonacea > Chrysogorgiidae > Chrysogorgia > Chrysogorgia sp. JL179-B06. The sequence goes on from JAYKKM010000444.1 coordinate 811,265, forward strand.
AATGCCCTAAAATCTTTCGCATCTCATTAATTATTACTTTGTTTATCTCCCGTGCATTTGATTGGCTACTTTCTACTTGTGACACCCTTTTGGCATATATATAAGCCCTATTTATTTTATTTCATCTCGTCTTACTCTGATGAAGGGCTCCGCTCGAAACGTCAGTATCTCGTCACTAAATTCTTGGCAGTTTACCACCTTTTCACTTTGCTATATATACAACAGTTAAAATGTTTAGACATCCTCCTATTAACCCTGAATTACCAAAAGTTCTTCTCTTGGCACCAACAGGTGTGGCAGCAATAAACATTGATGGAATTAATGATGGTTTCGAAGTTCAACAACATGTTCAACAAATGTGCGATGGCAATTGGAAGGTTTCTAATCCTAGCTGCAATTTCTTGGCTACTCTGGCTTTCCTCAAAATCGAAACCTCCTCTGCTCCTTCGTGAGACCAATGCTACTCCAGGAAACGTTTATATAATATTAGAATATATAATATTAGAAATTCAAAGTCAGTTATCAAATTTAAATCCTGTTTAACGACTTATTTTTTTTAATTCATGTAGTACGGAATAATTTTTAGTTTGTTGTATTTTAACTTATTGTAATTTCACCTTGTAAACGCATTGAGGCTTTGCGAAATGCGTGGCAATGCCAAGAACTGTAATTATTATTATGGAACAACAATAAATACTGGTATTGCTATTCCTAAAGAAACTGGTGATAATGTACCTGCAATGTCAGACCAAAAGAAAACACAATTAATACTATAATCATTCATTATCTGACCTAAAGCTAATAATAATAGATGAAATTTCTATGGTTGGAAACACTACCTTACTTCATATCCATCAAAGATTAAAATAAATATTTGGCACCACAAGTTCCCTGCTATTTGCTGGAATTATACTATTATAGTTGTAGGTGATCTATGTCAACTTCCATCAATACGTAAAAGATTTGTATTTGACAATTTCAAAAATGATTCTTGTAATCTATGTCACCCATGGAGAGTCTTCAAAATGATAGAACTTGATAAAATCATGAGACAGAAAAATCACCAAGCATTTATTGAACTTCTTAACAGAATACGAACTGCTACTCAAACAGAAGATGACATTCAGATAATCCAATCAAGATCAATTACCCCATCTGACCCTAATTATCCATCAGATGCACTTCATATCTGAGCTGAAAATGCTCCTGTTGATAAACATAACATTAGGAAAAACTAGAAGAACTTTCTGGAACCTTATTTATTCTCAAACACGGAGTGCTCGCATAAAATGGGAAGCCCATCCCCTCGAAATAATGGAGTCTAAATTATAAAATTAAATTTTAAAATTTTAAAAATTAATAAAATTTAATTAATAAAATTTAATTAAAATTAAATTATAAAAATCAATTCAAACAATGGAGTCTCGAAACAATGGAGATTTTGTTGTTTTGATTACTTCTCATTTCTCTCTGTTTCCTGACCAATCACAGTAATTAAACTAATTATGATTGGCACGGTGGGCATCTCACCGCCAATATATGCAAGCACTCCGTGTTTAAAGCTAAATATCAATATCCAACAAATGTAAAGAAACAAGATATTGATAGAGTATTAGCAAGAGGACGGTCTGAGACAGGTGGACTTGATTATGAAATTCTGATTAAAGAAGGGTGCTAAGGGTGCTAAGGGTGCTCGAGTAATGCTTACAACAAATATCAGTATTCCAGAAAGACTCATAAATGGACAAATGGGAACTGTCTTTAAAATTGATGTCAATCAAAATACCCAAAGACCAACTGTTCTCTATATCAAATTTGATGACCCAAATGCTGCATGGTAAAGACTTAACTAACACATGTGGCAACCCTTTTGCAAGAAAAAACAAAGTAGTTCCCATTGAATCTGTACTAGCAAAGATCAAAATAAGACCAGGTAAAGCATCTTCCCCAGAAATACAGAGAGTACAATTCCCTGTTACACTTGCTTGGGCATGTACTCTACATAAAGTTCAAGTACTACAGGTAACGTACACTTGAAAAAGTTGTAATCAGTTCTGACTTAATAAAACAGAGAGCATTTAACTATGGACAAATTTATGTTGCCTTAAGCCGTGCAACTTCTTTACAAGGTCTCTATATTTTAGGACAAATTGAGAGTAAACATGTTAAAGCAAATCCTAAAGTTCTTGAAGAATACCAAAGACTACGAAATTAATGTATGGTACCACATTTAACAACTGTACTCCGAGACAATTTCAATGTTTTGACCATATCACTCATAAATATAAGATCTCTCAATTTAAATTTGATATTAAATTTAATAATAATAATAATAATAATAGTTTATTAAAATTTCAATATTTCAGCCTCAAGGCTGATTACATTGTCATTGGATAGATAATATTACAAATTACAATAGTTCTAAATGTACAAAATTACAAAGTTATAGACAAAATTCTACCCTAATATATATACATAATAATTATTTACGACTAGCACTAGCAAAAATGTACGAGTTCCTACACCTATTTGTCTTGAGTTTCGGGAGATTAAAAGCTCTTAGTTTCCTGAGTGGATATCTGGTGTTATTATTAAAACTAGGTAACAACTTATAAAGTTTGTGTTCAGAATTATTAAGGATATTGTTAAACAATTTATCGCATGTTTCTTGGCGCCTCTTCTTCAGTGAACTTAGCCCGGATGTGGATAATGCCTCGCTATATGACATACCATAGTGGATAATTTTCAGCGCCCGCTTTTGAACACGTTCGATATCGTCACTTAGGTAAGCTGGAATAGCATAATGGTAAACTGGGGAGGCGTATTCAACAACAGTCTTCACTAGGAACATTTGCACGTTTTAGCTGTCGGAGAAAATACATCCTCTTACTGGCTTTTTTAATGACTGACTCAACATGACTGTTCCATTTCAAGTTGTTGCTAATAGTGAAAGTAGTAATAATATATATATTATTATTATCAATGTGTTAGGGACTGGACTGAGCTCTAAGCCAATCAGAATCGAGTATGATTTGAATTGACCAATCAGAGCACAGTCCAGTCCCATATTTCCAGGAGGGTGTCGTATTTTTAAGGTGTGGTCACCCTGTAAAGAACGACCAGCCATCAAATCAGGGGGGATATGCACCTGGTCGTATACAAGAGGTTTTTTGTATAAAATTAGTCAAAAAGTGGTCGCGGTCAAGAGTATATATATCACTTGGGTCGTGTTGTTGTACGACCAGTTTTATAGTCGTCCCTAAGTGAAACGACCAGAGAGATTGAAGGTCATTCAAGGTGAATAGTGTTAAGCAAGTACTGACGTCATTTGCTATATGGGGTTGAAAGCTGTGATGAACCAGGAACAGGATGTTTAAGTTGTAGAATTTAGTGTTCTGACCAACTGAAGATCAGTATGGAAAAGTTCACCGAGAAACCAAACATGCATGTCTAAAATGACATCATTTTAGCCATGTTTGGTTTCTTGGTAAACTTATCCCTACTGATCATCAATTAATCGGAACACGAAATTCTACGACTAAACTTCCTGTTCCTGGTCCATCACCGCTTTCAACACTCCATATAGCATCCGTGCCAGCACTTAGTCAAATCATCATTCACACAGTGATATATATACTGACACCCACGTTTTGAAAAAAAATACAAAAAATTCTATTATACATAACCATCATACCTCACCCGATGTGATGTAATACTTACACGTACCATCCAAAACGCCATATTTTTTATTTGAAGACTTGTAATTTGAAAATAAAAATAAACTTGGACTGTCTTATTTTTATTGGAAGAGTTGTACGATGTTGAAATAAAAATAATCAAATTGTGGTTTATATAATTAATCATAGAAATTTCCGCCATGGAGCTCTTACCTCGCCGCCATCTTATGGCCGAATGACTGATATTCCTTAGTGACGGTATATTTAAAAAGGATCTCAAAATATTATCTCATAAAAATTATTTCGGGTATTGCTTCCCAGTTTGAGAGATGGGATCTGGAGAAACCTTAACATTTTTAAAAAGGGATATTTCCCTAAAATATTTTAAGAGGATATAACTCATAAAAATTATTTCGGGTATTGCTTCGTAAAAAAGTTTGAGGGGTTAGAGTTTTTGAAAAACCTCAAAATAATTTGAGATGAAATATCCAAAATAAAAATAGTAGAGGTGTAAAAGTGTTTTAAATAAATTTGGAGGAAAAATCTCAAATAAATTTTAAGAGATTAGGTGAGTATATAAGCAGCTGTTGTATCATATTTTATCAGTTGTGTGTGTTTTGCTCGCTTGTAAGTTGTGCTTCGGTACAAGACTCTGACATCTTCCAATGTTCTGTTTATTAGTAAATTGCATTGGCGCGCGTTCAACCCGTAGTCGAATTTGCGATTCGAATGAGATTGGCTCAGGTCCATAGCGACAATCTGGTCATCCCTTGTTCAATGAATTGCTTATTTTACGCAAGGGTTGTTCGTTAGCGTATGATGAAAGAGTTAGCTATAGTAAAAACACACACACGATGTAAAAGTTGGATGAATATATATATTTAGACACATGAAAACAAAAAAGATTTTTTACGTAAATAAGTTGGTAATGTCTTTGAAGGGTTTCCGTGTTGGGTATAATACCCCTCGATATACCACCCCTACAAATTAAAAATATAAATGTCATTTTTTTCATTTTGACCATCGTTTGGGTGCTCTCAAAAAACATGAATGCCTCACCCCGAGTGTCTACATATCCCCATACGCGAGGAGTAGTATAGTAAGTAGGGCTGCGAGCTCAATCGACCTCAACTGTGAATATAAACACCAAAACATCACCAAATTTGGCCAAGTCGCGACTCGACAAATTTGGCGATGTTTTGGTGTTTATATTCACGATTGACGTCGAATAAGCTCGCAGCCCTACTTACTATACTACTACAGCGATCGTTAGTCAATCTAGACATCCCTCCCACGTTTTCTACTAAATTGGTGTCAAACACACGCGAGACAACACCAAATCACTATTTTAACGAAATACGACACATTTCGTCAAATTTAGAGAAAGTTTTGTGTCGTCATTTTCACATTTGTGTTTGACAAACTATGACTGACGCGCTCTACCATTGTTTCAATTCATGCGCGAAAAAAAAAGCCACTAGATTTTGATTCTAGTGACGATGTTTAATAAATTTCAACGAGAAAGCTAGTCTAGTGGTAGTGTTAAATAGATTTCATATGCGAGTGCTGTACCTGCTATACGAATCGAGGTCACCTGTCGATGTTGCTAACAACAACATTCCATTACGAATAGCAACTACGACTTTTTGAAAAAAATATTTTAAAACGAAAATATTTTTTCAAAGTGAAAATATTTTTTAAAAGTGAAAACATTTTTTTGAAAAGTTGTGGTTGCTATTCGCAATGGAATGTTGTTGTTAGCAACACACCACATGCAACCACCTGCTGTCGTGCTGACTATAAGAGAAGAATCGCAGTGTTTGAAGAAGGAGTGAGGACCACCATGCTAAGACTGTCTAACTTTGAGCGCACTCGTTAAATCGTACACTATAAATATCGTGAATAAAAAACCGTTGTGTGAATGGACTCGCGAGGTTGTTATGAAACCACCTGCTAGCATGCAAATTAGTCCACCCGCTCACTATTTTCAGTGTTTGTCGCCTCACTTCTGAAATGGTGGTCGTACACATATTTTGACGTTGTGATTCCTCCCGACAACAAGCCCAAGAAGGGCACGTACGGCGTCACAATCGCGACAATGCTCTCGACGTCTTTCTTTAGTAACGGATCTTTTTGTAGTTCATCATTTAGCTCGTCAGGATTCTCTATGGCGTTCAACCCATCCAGTAAGCTAGCGAATTTGCTGATTAACAAGTCGGTGAGAAAAGCGTTTGCGATCTCCATTCTCTTCAACTCATATTGGCGCCATATCTTATCAATAACTTTTGCGGACGCTTTTTTAATGTACGCTTCGGACTGACTTACCACACCGTCACCGGACAGTCTAATAAGTTCGGATCTCCTAACGTCGACGTTGTCTTCCACAGTTGAGGTGTCGTCAGTCTCCTCAACTAATTCCTCAATCGTAGGATTTTCTTCACTTTTGCGTTTTACCATCACGCTATTACTTATACCCATATTTTATTGCGGAATAACAACTTCATGACTGTATGGATAGCGCAGTGAGATTTCGAGTCTAGCGTACTTATTATTTTTTAATGCGGTCACAATCGCCGACGATTTTTCTCTGCTAATGTCTCCAAGGTAATCGTCAATAACAACCTTCATATCACTCTTACTCGGGCAGTAGAAGCAAACGAGCTTACTAATATTTTCTCTGTACGGTTTTGCGATCGACGTCAGTTGTTGTGTGATGACAATAACGCTCAACATAAAATGTCGCGCGCTAAAAGCCAAGTTGACCAATTGACTAGTCCTATTCTTGACGTCTTGAGAACTCGCACAGTCGTCCAACACAATCAGAGTGTTAGTGCCTTTAAAAATATTTGTTACACACTTGAGAACAGCGTCGACGTTATCCTGCGCGCAGTCTATCGCCAACACATCAGGGTCGTGTACATATTTCCAATCTTGATACGCTTTGTTCCACTCAAAAGTAGGACAAATCAACACAATGTAGTCAAATTTACTAAAGTACTCAGATTCCAATGTTTCCAGCAAATAGTGCGTCTTGCCACAGGCTGTCATACCAACAATTAACATATTAAACGGGGTCTCCATTAACTCACGTTTGATTTAATACTGGATTGATTGCAGCCCATTGTTCATGAAGTTGACCAACCCATCACTTATCACAAACACCCTGCACATGACATTTGCAGTCGTCGCTTTCTTAGTGATCTCAAGAAGCACACCGGATTGTGTGTTTACAATGTTCTTGCCAGTGGCGACATTGTGATTATCTTGAACACTCCTCAAGTCGATGACCAACGCAAAGCCATCTTTGTAGAACTTCTGTATGGTCATGAACTGAGCGTGTTCTTCACCCAACCCAAACAATCGTTTCGCTTCTGCATAGAACTTCGACTTTGGAATACCCTGTGAGTACACGCTATTTGGCACGCCTTCGATTGTGACTCTAACACTCTCGATATTTGGGTAAAGAAACTCCTCACTGTCTGTTCGCACCTTATTCGTGAATAGCAACACAATCGCCTTCATGCTTTTTCTTGGAAGATTAATGTTTTCATTCACAATGGTCGTGCCTTTGTCCCATTCGGTGGTTTTCATCAACGTAACGTGCTCATACGACAAACTACGACCACTTGCGTAACCCGACGCTATCTCATCAGCGAGCTCCTGATTGTCGATCGTCTCGTACTCAAGCTCGAGGTTCTCCAGAGTGTACCCACCCACAGCGCTACCGGATTGCGCCACCATGATGTCTGTGGCCTTCGGGAGTGTGATCACATACTGCAAGTTGTTGTTCATGCTAAAAGGAGCGTACAACCCATGGTCATTCATGATCTTGCCAAGCTTAATCCGCAGTTTCGTTCCAATCACACCAAACATTAACGCGTCACTAACTTTAGTAACATTCCCACTTGTCGCGCCACTGTCATCCTTAGAAACTAGCTTTCTCAAGTTCTCACCACCAATACCATAGTCAATCATTTGGTCTCGCGCAGTAACACTTTCCCAAAGGTCACGATAAACACCAGTGTAATTTTCCCCATTGTTGTCATACACAGTTTCCCCAGCTAGTCTCACAACAAGTTTCTCAACCAACAACTTGCTCACATTGTTCAAGAACCAGCTTTTAGCGTTTGCGTTCTTAAAGTCGAACACTAGACCCAACGATCCAGGCACCAAACAGCTACTAACCTTAAGCTTCGGTATGTCAATGTAGAGTTCCTCACCAGGACTGACCTTATTAGGGTTCAACGTGATTACGTGTTGCGTTCTCACCCCTTTTATGACACCCATGGTTGCTCGTCTAAAACCAGGGTTCAACTCTGCCGACGTGGCGTTCATATACCTTTACATATGTTTTATCACTACCGTTTTAGCTTGTAATAATCATAAGCAAACCACGCGAGTACCACTGCGAGTACCCAGAGATTTTGGGCCAACCAAGCAAGACCCTTTACACCCAACGTCAACATATTGTAAACTAAATTAGCCAACCCAACAGCCCATGGACCCATCTTCGTGATCGCGTTCTTAACAGCCTGTGCGAATGACTTCGTAGTCATAGCGCCTCTCATAACAGCAGATCTCCCAGCGATAATGATAGTTGTTATAATTCCAGCCACTGAAATTGCCACAGCGCTCAACCCAACTATATTTTCTTTAGCCCATTCCTTGAATTTCTGCAACCTGTCAATGTCGACTTCTTGTTGCTCTCTAACCTCCTCTATTTGTCGCTGCTCAATAGTTCTGTCTCGAGCTTCTTCAAGCCCCACAACACGCTCTACCAATTCAAAGATAACGCTTTCGTCGTCTTCACCGTCTAGTTCGTCTGACGTTCTATTTATCACTTCTTGAAAGTGGTCCGCTTGTATTTGCAGCGTACCATCGTCACCTACTCTTGATTCACGCAACACACTATCGCTTGGATTAACCACACCACTCAGCTCGCGGTTCTCGTCTGGTGACAGCCCAGGTATGTCGACGTGGTCCACTTTTGTTTCAATTACTGGGAAGTCGTCTGGGACCACTTCTGTTGTGGTAACTGTTGTTTCTGCATTCTCAGGGATTTGACTAACTAACTTTTTGAACTGCTCAATCGCGTTTTTACTACGAGCGTCTTTACTGTAGACCAAACCTTTATTCCCATGTTTTAGAATTAGTTTAGGACTCCCACGCTCACCATCTTTGTTTATCGGTTTGAAAAGAATAACCCCTGAGTCCGTCACGTATGATCTGTTGACTATTTCCCTTGACGCGTCGTCGGGACCGAGTTTTTTTTTATACAACTTACGTATTTTCTCACCTATAGCCTTGACTCTTTTTACTTGATTTTTTGCTATCTCTTTGTTGACTGCGTTTAGCTCGTCCAATCTTTTATAAAGATCGTCTGACCTCACTTCAAGAGCCATACTGTAGCTTGTGTCGTTGACGTCACCATATGACTCCTGCTCAACAAACTCCACCGCGGGGACTTCTGTGTTAGTTCCCCTTATTGTCACCGTCTTACCATCGTCAGTGTCAATAAATGACGTCTCTTTTTGCAAGTCTCGTCTCACGTCTAGCTCACTCCTTATCTTTTTCGCTTGGTCTTGATAGTCGTTGTAATTAACGCGAACATTTTCCGGCATGTTGTCTTCAGTGTGCTTACCGTACATGCCTTCAATAACGTCTTCGACATCGGCGAGCGTCTTTTCTAATTGCTCATCGCTCATGTCTTCGTACTTATTGAGGGTTTCCATCTCGACCTCGTCGAAAACTTCTCCACCTTCAGCCATATTACATTAGCTCACGTTTTGAATATCGCTTTCTGGTATCCACGAATTATGTTTGCTCTCATAACCCAACCATTTGACCAGCGCCATCTTCTTCCCTCTGACTTTCTTTTTTTTCAACACCTTTTCGACTCTGTACACATCGTCACCACCATGTTTCCTATTGACCAGCGATAATTCCTGTTCGTAAAATTTACCAATAATCTGTTCACCGGCGTGATCCTCAATTTCGTACACGTTCGGATCGCCACGAATAACCTTTACCACTTTAAACAGCTCTTCAGTGAAGTTGGCTTCATAACCCTTTGTGAACACACTCTTGTATTTACTAATTCTCACTGACTCACCAACTCTAAACTTTGGCAATGGGTTGTCTGCAAATTGGTGACCAAACAAAGTGGTCCACACTTCACCTTCATTTGACTTATCGACATCCTTCGGCTTCATCATAATGCTTCGGTTCACATTGCTATTGTAATCGCTTACAAACTGATCAAGAACGTTAATCCATTTGTACGTTCCACGGGTGTAAAAGTACTTCCACATAATACTCTTGAGACTTCTATTAAAACGCTCGACAACAGCGGCCTTTTTATCACTCTTAGTGCTGAAATATTCAACACCATGTTCTTTCAGCAAACTTTTAACACCAACGTTATAGAACTCAAGTCCATCATCAAATTGCGTTAACTTAGGTGTGACCCCAAACCGATCTTTAAAGTCATTCAATAACTCCCCAACAGCCTTAGTCATGTTCTTAGTGTCTTTTCTATAAACTGCAATGCCGAAAGCATATCTACTCAATATTTCAATGCCTGTCAATATCCAATAATACCCTTTGTTCTGTTTTGAGTACTTACTCATGTCCACTAAGTCCATTTGGAGCTCTTCACCAAGAAACCCAACAAAAGTCGCGCGGAACTTATGTCTTCTCACAATGGGTTTGTACCTAGTGTAAGTGTCCTGCGCTGTCAACCATTCTTTCACTGTTTTTCTAGTTACTTTCAATCCGTCTCCCAATGCACTTTGATACAACCTCTCTACACCACTGAACCCCGTCTTAGGATTGTAGTAAATGTCTCTCAACCCCTGCTCTGTCTCCACACCGACCTCCATATAATTCACACAATATACAGTTCCAATAGCACTGCGCCAACGTCAGCGTCACCATTGTTTGGTTTGACACGAAACGTCATACTTGAGTAAATACCTTTTTTAATTCTCACCTTGGACTCAACATATGCATAACGTTGTATCCCCCCATCTAGAGACTGCTCGGTGGGCACTGGCAATGTTGTGATCACATTACTACGCTTCCCATCAGTGCCCACATTGCTCTCCGTCTCAACAGCGTCGCACGAGACTTCTACATACTTTAGACCTCTGTTCATGTCAATCTTGTTTGGACTGTCATGCCACTTAGCATCTGGTGAAATTCCTGCGTCCTTCGCAAAACCAAGCAAAAGCCCAATGTCACCTAACCTAAGTTTGTATACAGTGGTGGCGCCAAACCTCAAAGGCAGAACTTTGACCCTACTTTTACCTGTGGCTATCAGTTTTTCCACCACGAAGTCTACATAAACCACCCTGAGCGCGTGTCGTAGAGCTCTAACCAACGCGTCGAAGTCGTAGTAGCCCTTACCCACTCGAGTTGGCCCGGCTATCGACGATGGTCCTCCTGTGGCAGCGAGTACGAATTGAATATCGACATCACTCGCCACGTTATTGTAGCTCCAAAACACAGTGGCTGTCTTGACTACGATGTGTGGGTTATCGTGTGTGGCTACTACACTGTAGTCAAAAGTTACAACTTTCTCCACACCTTCAACGAGTACCGTCAACTTTTGAGGACCGTCGTCTACACGTCGCTTCTCAGTGTAACCACCAGAGTCATACCCGTAGTTTAGACTCATTACTTTAGCATGCGTTTAGCTACTCAAGCGTCGCATACAAGTCCAACAATATGTCACCAACGTTGACACCACTACCATCTTGGTCAGTCACATTAAACACCAGCTGCGTAAAAACGCCTTTGTTTATCGACACCTTCGACTCAATGTTGAAGAAGTGTTGAACGGAGCTCTTCAGTGGTTGGGTGGTGGTCAATGGTAGCTCGACGATGACCTCGCTTTTGCTACCATTAACAATATTCTCAGGTCTGTTCACAATGCTACAACCTACTTGTACGTACTTCAACCCTTTGTTAACATCCACAACGTTAGGGCTGACCAAACCACTACTACTTATCGTTGTGTTATCATTGAACCCTAAGAGTTCTCCAAATTTAAACAACTCTAATTGTTGGTCAGTTCTTATCGCACACTTTGAATTGTGTTTGTTGGCTACTAGCTCGATAGCCCCTAATCCTCTCAATTCGTCGGCGATCATTTTAAAAGTGTGGTACCCAGACCCAAAAACGTGTTTGTTGCTGTTGTAACTTATTTCATCATTCACGCCAGTCTCCACGTTAACGTAGTCCCAAAAGATGGTCGCTTTTTTCACTAGTAAGTGGGGGTCTGAGCCAAACGTCAAAAGTGCCTCTGGTAAATCCACAGTTTCCGTTGGGCCTCTAATCAATACTACAACCCTGACCATATATAATGTAGCGCGTGTTATGTGTAACATATGGTATGTTATATATGCAGAAAGCCCTTCGTGAGTACTATGGAAAGTACTACAAACTCGCGATGGCTAACACATCAAAGGCTGCACACAACGCAAAGGCAGACCTCATCAAAAAGTACCCCCACGCCACTTTAAGCAAATTTGAGTTCTATCCAAATATTTTGCAAGATGGTAAGATCATGAGTGTCGATGTGTATTTCAAAAACAACGACATCCTCAGCACGGACATAACCAGCACAACCTTCAAAAATGATAAAAGCATGTGGAAGTGGCTACACAATAGTAAGTTCCCAATAATATGGCAAGGTGGTGGGACTATCCAACCACTACCAAAAGGTCATAAGAACCACTGGGGGCTTTGGGACGGCTATCCAACAGAAAACGTGTTAAATTATCCAGTGAATAACTTTAAAGTTTTTGTTAACCAAAATAGCTACTTCATGTCAAAGCTACCAGTCTTGCGAGTCACCACGTCAAAGACAAAATCAGAGTGGGATGACAACGAATCTTACTACCGCATTGTGTTTGCGACGTATTGTGCGAGTTTCTGTTGTGGAGTTTCGTTGCAACATTTATCAGTGTCACAAGAAGTTCACCCTGTGGTCACAAGTGTGATGAGATTTCATTTGTACTTCACCATTAGAAGACTTCTGAGAAGAATGGAAGGTGGTGAGACCATGGAATCAATAAGTAGAGAATTCAACGCTTCCGAATTGTATGGTAAGATTTCCAAGATTCCCAAAAAGCACTACTACCAGAATAAAGTCCTGAGCGATGGTACAACAGGCGAATCCAGAGTCTTCACACTCAACGACGTTCAGAACGATTACAAACGATACGTCGCGCGACTCTCAGACGGCTTCACCAACATTGGACTGCAATATCTAAATCAGAGCATAGAAGCCTTTGTGTACTCCACACTTGGTGCACAAGCGAGAACACGTGTATCTGTCGTTGGTGGTTCTGCAGGAAGTCTAGAAACCCAACAAGAATTCCGCAAGTTGTTTTCTGACAGTGTTATACAGTACGACGTATCGACATGGATTCTCAACATGAATAAATCGATTAGAGACACCAACGTTGTCCAAAATCTTGCAGTGTCGCCAAGTACATGGTTAATGCCAAGTAACGTGGTGATACTCAAGAATAAAATCGCTGGGTACAACAACTTATTAAAGATTGCCACAGAGTCCATGAAATTTGGAGTGAACACCCGCTTGAACGCAACAACACCGACGACCGCGGCTAAAAAAGTCCACCAAGAAAATGTGGTGACTAACTTAGTAGCGCCACCCGTGAAGAAAACAGTGGCTAAAAAAGTCCACCAAGAAAACGTGGTGGCTAACTTGGGAGTAGCACCACCCGTGAAGAGAACAGCGACCAACCAAATTGCGCAGACTACCACCTCAAGTGAGTCAGACACCACGACAACGCTGGCGATAATCTTAGGGTTCTCAGCAGTCTCTGGTTATCTGTTAACCAAATACACCTTGAAGTAGTAATGAGTCTAAACTATGGGTATGAGTCTGACGACCCTCACGATAAAATACTAAAGAGAACGAAAAGGCATCTGGATGAAGATCCTAAATTAAGCGCGACCGGTGGAAGGATGTCTGGAATAATAGACATGCAAGGCTCAGCGATAAAAAACGTGGCAGACCCAGTCGATGACTCAGACGCTGCAAATAAAAGAACTCTAGAGCAATTGCTATCAAGCTACCTCAAGAGTCAGTCCTACAACGTTGTGCTCGACTTCAACGTTAGCACACACGCCTTAAAAAACGTGGAATTTCACACCAATGGTTCAAACAAAGTGAAAGCTATTGGTGAAACAAGTAAATTAGTGCAAAACAACCCGGCTTATGGTCCTATTGTTGGCATCAGTAGTGTAAGCCAAAGTTTTCTATCACCTGTGTTAACACCAATCCCACTTGAGTCAGGTCTCCATTTTAACTGCCCGAGTATGCAATGGTGTGACCTCTCTATTTTTGTTGTGGTGAGGTTACCTACTCGCACCGCTGGATCAAATTGGGAGACAATTATATCAAACGACGATGGTCAGTGGGATAAGTTCATAGGGTACAAGACTGGTGTGACTAATGGACTCGCGTATGGTGGTAGCATCCCAGCAACGGAGAGCGTATGCACTATTCCAAGTGGCGTTGACATAAGTAAAATGCATATGATATCGATACACTGGCAAATGAGCAATTCACATGTCAGGGTCAACAACGTTAAGTCAACCGATTCAGACTTTATAGCGAACATGAAAAAGATAGGCACACCCTATGGAACAATTTTTGGAATACACCGACCAAGAATACCACTCGCACCCTATGCATACCCATCGTTGATAGAATTCTACGGTGTGAAAATTGTGAGTGGCTACATGACGAACCGAGACATCATAATCATGGGTGGAGAAATGATGAAGGAATATGGTGTGAAGTAAATGGGAGCATGTTTTTCGAGACCTCGTGAGATATATAAGATAAATAAGACGACTGATCACATGTTCAAAGCTGGTGGATCATTTGGTCGCGGTGACGTTACTCTCGAGCTCCACGCTGAGATTGGTATGAGGTCTAAAAAGACTTACGGCGAACCTATTATGCTACCCGCAGAATCAGACACTGTGGGAGTGGTAGGAGACGTGACCTAAGTTATGTGATGGGTTGGCTTAGAAAGCTGGTTCGTAACATTAGAAACTTTTTCAGACGACGTAGAAAACTGGGGGCTAATAAAACACATCTGCTGCACTGGTACACAACAAACCAGATCTATAAAAAACCTGACACCTATGTCGAGTAGTTTTTTGTAGGAGACTATAATATAGTGATGACCTCCACAGCGCTTCGATTATTCGACTTCGATGGCCACCAAATCACAACGGTTATGGACAACGGTGAAATATGGTTCAAAGCGAAAGAAGTCGCGAGCGCTCTAGGTTATGCTCGACCAAAAGATGCAGTCAACGACCACGTCGAACCTGATTGCAAAATGAAGATGGAACAGGCCTCGTTTATCAACGAACTTGGGGTCTACTCGTTAGTGTTCTCAAGTAAAATGGAGCGTGCGAAACACTTTGGAAGGTGGGTGCACTCAGAGGTCTTGCCAAGCGTTAGAAAAAGTTTAGCTGACGTTGGTCTCAAACACAATCAGTTTAAAATGATCACTGAGTTCGATCTCCACACGAAAGTTGTTGGTTTTCTTAGGAAATATTATCCAGAAGCTATTTTGATAGCCGCTTGTGGTGAGAATCAAGACACTTCGAGTAAAAGAATAAATTCGTGGAAAAAAGGTTACCAACGTGGAACGCCTGACTTGATTATTGCCAACGCAAACCGACAGCATAGCGGACTCGTGATTGAGTTCAAGAACCCAGGTGGCACAGGTAAGACATCCAAAGAGCAGGAGTCTCTGCTGCTTAGATACAAATCCGCTGGTTATCTAACACTCTTGTGCGACTCATACGACGACGCTATTACCACGGTAATAAAATATTTCTTTGACGTTGGGTTTCAGTGCTCTCACTGCCTTCGTAAATTTAAAAATAAATCAGCGTTGAGTAACCACGAGAGACACTATTGTAAAGAGACTTTTTAGACAGCGAGTAATAAGTCGAATTAGCACTCGTTCTCGCTGTTGAGACGACGCTTGAGGTGACAACTGTTCTAACATTTTTAAAAGATATTTTTAACTTGACAAAAAATATCTGCGAAACTCTCTCTCTTTATTTCACAAACCTTCTGACCACTGTGTGAAAAAATGTTTCTACGGTACATTGGACGCTTCATGTGACCAATGTATAAATTTAAAAAAGTGAGGCGTATTGAGAACACCTTTAATTTTGTGTGGAAGGATGGTGGCGTCTGCACACTGCGCGATATTGCTCAGCACCACCAACGAATGATGGCCCTGGGTTATATCTCCAATTGAATGGTGCGTCAACAGTTGTTCCGTAAGTGTCACGACAAACGGCGCAATACGCTTTTAGAAAGGTGATGTCGTCTGCCACTGGGAACAGTGTGTCGAGCTCACCAAGTCTTTTTAAATGCTCTGTTGTTATGAGACCACAAATAATGACGTGAATGCCAGCTTTAATGTATTCACGGGTAACTGACAGATCAGAGTACCAATGGCCTTCGTCAATTCCAATGACGTCATAATCGGCTATCTCGGAAGAACTTGGGAGGTTGGTGATTAACTTCGCAGGTAAACTGTCTGACCCAACAACAATGGTCTGACGATGTGTGGAGAACGCGTGGTCAGTTCGTCTGGTGTCGCCCGCGTTGTTCATGTAAAGGACTTTGAGCCCTGACTTACTTAACGTGATTAACCTACGAAGAGTCTCCGTCGTTTTTCCTGCGAACATGGGACCAATCACGATTTCTAGTTTACCGATTTTCTTCATGATTACTATACCTCCAGAGAAATGCTCTCTCCTGTTGCGGCAACTGTTGTTCGTTGTTAAATATCCGCTGAAGCTCTAAGTTTTTAAGATGAGTCTGCGAGCTCTCGTGTCTCAAGCGATACAGTGGGTCGTTGGTGGTCACACCGCATGGGTGACAGGTGTACACGTTTTTATTTCTCGCAAAGTGTCTGTGGGCGGGCGAGAGTACGTGGTCCCTGGTATCGTCCACACCCAGTATCTCATTACACCCAACCTTGCAAACGTGAACGTCGCGGTTTGCGGCGAGCTCTAGCCACGCTTTGGCTTTGGTTGGGCATGGTTTCCACATAAGGGTCGCTAAGAACACTTGGAGGAAATTACCGAGTAATGTGGCTGTGGACTCACAAGGGTTGTTCAAGTAGACATCACTCGTTAACATAAGGTATTTGAATGGTGAGTAACACCACACAGGGATTATGTCAGATAACATACCAGCAAGCTCGTTGGCTCTGTCTTCTCGAAGATCGATCCAAGCGTCGAGAAGATACCTCGTATGGCGGATCTGAGAGCCAAGCCGTTTTGGTGGTCCTTCAGGGTCGGGGTCGAACATTGTGTATGTTGAGAAGTACTCGTTTAAGACGATAGGTCCAGAGGCGTCTTGTAGGGTGGGCACACTGATAAAGGCTGTTCTCAACATGTTGGCAATATCTTCTTCGCTGATTTCTCGGGCTTGAGTCATTATGTTATACTCTCAGAAAAAATCCTAATTTTTAGTGCGTTTGGTCTGGAACTGTGAGATACCTGTGAGGTCAACTGTGAGACACCTGTGAGGTCAACTGTGAGTAAGATAACACGTGATAGTGTATTAGATGGTTGAAGACTCACAGACGGCTGTTGACGCTAAGATCACGGCTGACGTGAAAAGTGTTAAGGTGAAGGACCCAAAGCGTGTCGCTGCTGGTAAAAAGTTGGCTGAGATATCGAAAGCCGCGAAAGAAAAGAAAATGCGTGAAATGATAGTCAACGAGGAGCAGGGTGGTGAGTGGAGCTATGGTTACATTGTTGGAACACTTGGTGTTATCATTGCTGGTGCTTCGCTATGGTACACAATTAGCAGTGAAAAAGAACCTGTGAGTACTGCACCAGCACCTGCGTCAGAAAGTTATAGAACTCGTCGTCCAGCGCTAGACACATTTGACTCTTAAACAAAACACACGACAATGTATATGGCTGCGATCGATCGAAAAGAACTTATGAACGAATTGTATGATGCGTTACTTGTCACGACTGGTGCTGTGGCAGTGAGTATGATTTCTAAAAAGGCTTTGGGAGAACCATTGGGAACACCAGAGACAGTTAAAGGCACAGTGAAACTTGCTGCAGCTGTTGGTGCAGGAACGCTGTTAGTAAAATGGATGCAATCGAAAAAGTGGATACCGACAGATCCATTCAAATCAACGTAAGTTAATGGTGAGTGTTGTGGCTGGAGGGATATTTAATGCAGTGGCTTTTGCAGGCGCTGGCTTTATGTTTTCAAAGTTTAACCACTCAGGCTACGAAGCTGAGATGAAAAGGCACAACCATGCGTTGGAGCAGTTAGCCAGTGCGAAAGAAGTGTGGTATGAGAACGAAATCGCCAAGAAAGATAAGATCCAGCGTTTGCGACAACGGCTCTCTGATGCTAATGCTGACATCAATGACACAAACCATGCGTTGGAAGAACTTAGAAGCGTAATGACCATACGGTACAGCGGACGAGTGTTCACTAACTCCCCGAAGATTGCGGATTACTACCAACCGAGTGCGGAAATGAAGGAATACCAATTATTGTTTGTTAGCGCGCTAGGCTTGGGTAGTGGAATAGTGGTGTGGGTGCTAACTCGGTAAAAAATATGTTGGAGTAGTATAAGAGTGATGGACAAACTTATGAGGCAGATGAGCTACGGTTACACAATTGACGAAATCGCGAGTGAGACGCAAACTGAGTGTGGAGACACCTTCAGAATTCACCACTGCTCGGATTGTGACGTTGTGAAAAACATCACTGACTGTGGTGGGTACGCATGTCCAAAGTGTGGCGACACCGAATGGGGTTACACTCAGAGTTACAGCGACATGAGACTCACGCGACTAAAAAGCGTTCACAAACGGTCTTGGTGGATGGGGAGAAGACTACGGAGCGTTGTGAAGGGCGAGCACCTTGAGTTGATAAAAGAGGACTTCTTGAAAGTTGTCAATGTGCTGCACTCATGCAATTTGATCAAGGGTAGAAATGTCAGCAGATATGGATACTACATTATTAGGTTGTGCCATAGAAGACGAGTCGAGACACTCGAGAAGGTGTCAGACCTCAAAGACGGGAAGGTGAAAGACTTGTTCGACGATAATTTGTTTGGGGTGGTGTACCCAAAACTAGGATGGTGTGAAAGTGGTGACAATTATTACGACGAGTGGTTTAGGAAAAAAAAGTGTAGTGTAAGTATAAGCCAATGAGTCGGACTGTGAAAAACCCACTGACAAAAAGACGGGCGCATAAGACGAGTGCAGCCGTTGTCAATTCACTAACAGATGAGGCGACCAACGTTCACGGCTTTTTTGGAGACCAAGAAACACAACCTGTAGTCGAAGACCTCGCGCCGTCAACGCATCTGTTGGATCGAGCACTGAGAGGGTTCACAAGGTCCTATGGAGTCGAAGTGATTGACGACAGAGACATCAATCAAGTAAATGGTAGTAGAAGCGCTGTCACTAACCTTTTGAGACGTGAATTAGGTGAGACCAACGGAATGAAAGTGGTGGAGACAATCAAGGTCACTTTTGAGAAAGTTCTAGAACTCGATAAGACCACATACAAAACTGCCTACTTTAACAGCGAAACGTTCGTCGTCATTAATGACCACGACATCGAGGGTGTCGCCAATCGTGGATCGGAGCAGATTTTGACGCGGATAGCTGGGTGGTTATCTGAGGGGTCTGGATGGACTATCGACAAAATAGATGCGCACTACGTCAACGTCGCTATTTACAGACCTTTGCATGGGAGTAGCTACATTGTGTTGCCAAAGGAGCTGTGCAACAGTATGAAGGGTCTGATAAACGTAAATAACGATGATGACAACGAGTGCTTTAGATGGTGCCACCTTGCACACAAATTTCCTGTTGGAAAAAACTCTGACAGAACGTCAAAGTACGTCAGACATGCTAGTGAGTTGAATTATGACGGAATTGACTTCCCAGTCACACTCAAAGATTACAACAAGATCGAAAAGGCGAACGATATTAGCATCAATGTTTTTGGGTATGAAAATAAGCAGCCATTCCCTGTGTACGTTTCTAAGGAGGCGTATCCTGACCATATGGACCTATTGTTGATAACTAATGACGTGGGCAACAAGCATTATGTGTACATTCGCGATTTCGACAAATTCATGTACCGTCAGACAAAGTATAAGGCGAGAAAGCACTTTTGTAGGTGTTGTTTGCAGTGTTTCACCCGTGCGGACGTGCTTGAAAGTCATATTGAAGTATGTTTGGTCATCAATGGGAAGCAAGCTATTAAAATGCCGCAAAAAGGTACGAAAGTGAAATACGAGAATTTTAGCAGACAATTAAATGTACCATTTGTGGTGTACGCAGACTTCGAGGCTATCACACAGAAGGTGCACACAGCGACACCATCAAGCGAGCGTAGCTACACAAATGCCTACCAGAGGCACGTTGACTGCGGTTATGGGTACAAATTAGTTTGTTGCTACGACAATGAGTACAGTAAGCCAGTAAAAGTGTATCGCGGTGAAAACGCAGTCAACAAGTTCATTGGGGAGATGTTAGAAATTGTTGAATATTGTAAAAAAACATCTGAGAGTCACTTTAACAAAGAAATGGTGTTGACTGATGACGATAAGAAGAATTTCGACGAGGCTAAAAGTTGTCATATTTGCGGTGTTGAGTACACTGGTGCTGACGTTAGAGTGAGAGACCACTGTCACGTGTCAGGTAAGTACAGAGGGTCTGCGCATCGTGAATGTAATGTGAACTTTAAGTTGACCGACAAAATTCCTGTGATCTTTCATAACTTACGCGGCTACGATAGCCATTTCATCATGCAGGAGATTGGTAAGTTTGGTCAAGACATAAATGTGATACCGAACAACATGGAGAAGTACATGGCGTTCATGCTTGGAAAAAACTTGGTGTTCTTGGACAGCTTTCAGTTCATGAGTAGTGGTCTAGACAACTTAGTGAGGAACCTACCAAGGGACGCTTTCAAATACACGTCAGAAGTGTTTCGTGAAACAGGGTTGGCACTTATGACAAGAAAGGGGGTCTATCCCTACGATTATATGGACTCCTTTGAAAAATTCGACGAGCGCGAGCTACCCTCCAAAAAAGATTTCTACAGCGTTCTGAACGATGAGCACATCACAGAAGAAATGCACGAGCGCGCCATCGACGTGTGGGACTACTTCGACGTTGAAAGTATGGGTGAGTATCACGACCTGTATTTGAAAAGCGATGTGCTCTTGCTTGCCGACGTTTTTGAGAACTTTAGAAAGACATGCCATCGCGAGTATAAATTAGACCCTTGCCATTACTTCACATCGCCCGGATTGGCTTGGGATGCCATGTTAAAGATGACTGGAGTAGAACTCGAATTATTGTCCGACATCGACATGTTCCAGTTCGTAGAATTAGGTATGCGTGGTGGTGTGAGCTACATATGCAACAGACATGGTGTGGCGAACAATAAATATATGAAGGGGTACGATAAAGCGCAAGAGTCGAAGTATTTGATGTACCTTGACGCCAACAATTTATATGGGTGGGCAATGAGTCGAAGTCTACCTACAGGCGGCTTCAAGTGGTTGACTGAGAAAGAAATAAAAAAGGTTAATCTACACGACTATCACAACAACAGTGAAAAGGGCCTGCTGCTTGAAGTTGACTTGGAGTATCCAGCTCATTTGCATGACCTACATAACGACTACCCGCTGGCTCCTGAGAAGATGGAGATAACTGTTGACATGTTGTCGGAGTACTGCACAAAAATCAAAAATAAGTTTAACGTGAGTGTTGGTGGTGTGAAGAAGCTGGTGACTAATTTGATGGACAAAAAAAAGTATGTGTGTCACTATAGAAATCTGCAGTTGTACACAGGTCTTGGACTAAAAATCAAAAAGGTGCATAGGGTCCTACAGTTCGACCAGTCCAAGTGGTTGGGCAAGTACATCGACTTTAACACAGTCAAAAGAACCGCGGCTAAGAACGCTTTCGAGAAGGATTTCTTCAAGTTGATGAACAACAGTGTGTTTGGAAAAACAATGGAGAATTTGAGGAAGCGTGTGGATGTAAGATTAGTGACCACCGAGAAAAAGTTAGAAAAGCTTGTCTCAAAGCCTACGTTTGTGTCTTGCAAGATATTTAGCGAGAATTTAGTCGCTGTCCACAAAGTCAAAGAGACGCTGACATTAAATAGACCCGCATACGTGGGTATGTGCATACTAGACTTGAGTAAAACGCTGATGTATAATTTCCACTATAATTATATTATGAGAAAGTACTCTAGCGACACCTGTAGATTGCACTTCACTGACACTGACAGTCTGTTGTACTCAATCAAAACTGACGACGTTTATTCCGACTTCATGATGGAGCGCGAAAAGTTTGACAATAGTGATTACCCTGCAGACAACCCGTTCGCTTTCAAAGAGAATAAGAAAGTTATTGGCAAGATGAAAGACGAGTGCGCTGGAACACCAATTATTGAGTTCGTTGGGTTGCGCAGTAAAATGTACAGCTATTTGAAAGAGGATGGGGGTGGTGGGAAAACCGCTAAAGGCATTAGAAAGAATATAATTAAAAAAGTGATCAAGCACGAAGATTATAAAAGTGTGTTACTTGAGCAGAAACAATTGCGACACACAATGAAGACCATTAGAAGTGTCAAGCATCAGCTCGGTAGTTACGAAATTAATAAAGTGTCGCTATCCTGTTTTGATGATAAACGATACCTTTTAGAAAATGGTATTGACTCCTACGCATATGGTCACAAAAACATTATAGTGAGAGACATACCTTAAACACTGCGACGTGATTCCCATAAGGTCGCTCTCTCCACGCGTGCGAAATTGCAAACGCTTTTCTCACCGACTTGTTAATCAGCAAATTCGCTAGCTTACTAAACGGGTTGAACGCTATTGAAAATCCTGACGAACTAAACGACGAGTTGCAAAAAGACCCGTCGAGAGCATTGTCGCGATTGTGACGCCGTACGTGCCCTTCTTGGGCTTGTTGTCGGGAGGAATCACAACGTCAAAATATGTGTACGACCACCATTTCAGAAGTGAGGCGACAAACACTGAAAATAGTGAGCGGGTGGACTAATTTGCATGCTAGCAGGTGGTTTCATAACAACCTCGCGAGTCCATTCACACAACGGTTTTTTATTCACGATATTTATAGTGTACGATTTAACGAGTGCGCTCAAAGTTAGACAGTCTTAGCATGGTGGTCCTCACTCCTTCTTCAAACACTGCGATTCTTCTCTTATAGTCAGCACGACAGCAGGTGGTTTCATGTGGTGTGTTGCTAACAACAACATTCCATTGCGAATAGCAACCACAACTTTTCAAAAAAATGTTTTCACTTTTAAAAAATATTTTCACTTTGAAAAAATATTTTCGTTTTAAAATATTTTTTTCAAAAAGTCGTAGTTGCTATTCGTAATGGAATGTTGTTGTTAGCAACATCGACAGGTGACCTCGATTCGTATAGCAGGTACAGCACTCGCATATGAAATCTATTTAACACTACCACTAGACTAGCTTTCTCGTTGAAATTTATTAAACATCGTCACTAGAATCAAAATCTAGTGGCTTTTTTTTTCGCGCATGAATTGAAACAATGGTAGAGCGCGTCAGTCATAGTTTGTCAAACACAAATGTGAAAATGACGACACAAAACTTTCTCTAAATTTGACGAAATGTGTCGTATTTCGTTAAAATAGTGATTTGGTGTTGTCTCGCGTGTGTTTGACACCAATTTAGTAGAAAACGTGGGAGGGATGTCTAGATTGACTAACGATCGCTGTAGTAGTATAGTAAGTAGGGCTGCGAGCTTATTCGACGTCAATCGTGAATATAAACACCAAAACATCGCCAAATTTGTCGAGTCGCGACTTGGCCAAATTTGGTGATGTTTTGGTGTTTATATTCACAGTTGAGGTCGATTGAGCTCGCAGCCCTACTTACTATACTACTGCGAGGGTCATCGTCTTCGGGTTCTGGAGGGTCGTATGAGTCGAATGAGTACTCCGACTCCGTTGGGACACGGAAGGCCCACTCGCTCTCACCATCCAAATCTTGGACCAGGAGTACCCCCGGTACTGTTTCTTGGGTGACTTCGATAGGGGGTGGAGGGATGGTTTCTTTCTAAGAGAAGTATAAAAAACATAATAAATACATGTCGCTTGTATACAGACAGTAAAAACATTTTAGCGCTATCTTACATTGACTTCGGCAGTTTTCTGGACGGTCGGCGCGTCGGGCTTGGGTTGGTTGGACATCTTTTCGCGTTTTTTCTTTTTGCTCTGTGGGTTCAGCTTGAAATCGTTGTGGTGCGAGACGTTCTTACGTGCATATATTTATAATCACGGTCTACGGTCTATTACAATGGTTTGCGGCTTTAACCAATCAGAGTTTCTATAATCAAACCTCCCCCGTATCTAACCAATCAGAGCTCGTTCATTAAAGCCTTCATGTCAAAACAATTGAGTTATTATGGGTAGGGACAATACGTGTTGTTAAACGCTTAAGGACGCGTATATATAATAAGCGTCGTGTTCTATGCCCGCCCTTTATGTCAAAACAGTGTGATTAATAATAGGGTAGGAATAATGAATTTGTGTTGTAGGATTAAAGACGCTTTTTGAATCTTAAGGATTCGAATATATAATAAGCGTTTTGTTCTGATTCCTCCCCTTATGTCAAAACAGTTTGATAAATGATATGGTTAGGGACAATGAATTTACTTGTTGGGATTAGCGGGCATTTTGTTTGGGTACTTTGGTAGCTACGATTTTTTAATGAGTTCTAACCTTAATTACTTGTAGGGATTAGCGGCCATTTTGTTTGTGTACTTTGGGTAGCTACGATTTTTTAATGAGTTCTAACCTTAATTACTTGTAGGGATTAGCGGCCATTTTGAAGGGATTAGTCCCTGTGAAATATATATTTCCGTAGAGATATGTGTTTAAATACGTCTATTTTCTAGATATTTAAGCATTTTTACACTTATTTAAACATATTTTTATGCTTTTTGATACTTTATTTTACACTTTTCACACAATCTAGTATATATTTTAAGATACCCGTTAGCTCGATATCGAGGAGAGCGTGTTAATTAATTCACACATGTCAAAATAGATGATAATGGTTTTTTAATGTTTAACGTAATACTTCGGGATTGTTACAACACATCGTGTAAGAGTTTACAAAGAAGATATGCCGACCCACGAGATCTTCTTGATTTTCCTGGCGATGAATCACAGCAATAATAATTCCAGCTTCGACTCCCATTCGGGTATTAAGAACAGAGGTAAGATCAAAATCTTTCAGTATTATCCCGCGTCGGTCATCTAACCAAGTTTTATCCCGGTCATTTAACCAATTGTTATCGTCGCGCATTAAGCCCACCACGTAAAAATCAGAGTCTGTGCACACGGCATATAAAAACTCAGAGCTGTATAACTTCACGTTATTAAGTTTAATTTCGTTTATATCTATACTTGTTGCCATCGTGTCTAATAACTAATGTTTTTGGCTAGAGATGTCTATATATACAAAGGGATTAGTCTTTGACGATAAATATATTTTGGTTGGTAAGATATATATTTTTACCAATCTTAGTGTGTTCGGATGAACCGAATTCGATTTTAAAATAATTGTTATGTGCATCGTTAAAGAAAAGTTCATACATCTGTATCGGTTCGCCAGCAGGTTTGGATATGGGTCTTGAACCCATTAACTGTAGATTTCGTTCACGAGATAGAGCCTTCATAGATATTATATCTATAAATGTTGCTTGATTCATGGTTGATACGGCGGAGGTTCCTCGATTGCTACATGTACAAACTGTCCGATCAAATGTGTAAAATCTTCCGATGAGTAGGTATATATATATTTCTCATCCCATAACAATAGTATCTTATATAGTATTATTTCCGCACGTGCATTGTTGGGTAACATTTCCACTTTACGACATTCAACCACGTGATATTCATTGTGTGAAAAATACTGTGCTAAATCGGTTAGTATTACCAACAGAGGATTTTCTTTAGTACCTGCTATCATTTTGAAAGTGTTTTAAAAAAAATATGACTTCTAACGTGTGTTTATATATCTTTCCCTGCAACGTTTCGATAAATATTTTGGGGGAATGTGTACTTGTATTAAGTCAACAAAAAGATTAAAAAGATTTACATGTATAATCGTCGGAGCGCGTCTTATAATATTGATTTTATCATTCAACCAATGAGAATACTCCGATATTTTATTAGGGAATTAAGGTCAACCAATCAGGATACCCCATTTTTTTTAACGTGTTTTTTATAAACGTTTGTTCCTAATTTCTTTAGTCACAATATCATGACGGCTCGTGTGAAGCAGACTCATAAAAATTTGGAAAGTGAAAAATCAATTGCTCGGGTTGAAAGTAGAGGAAAAGATATTCCTAAAATGTTAAAACAACGTCGTCTAGAGCGACAAGAATATCGTAATAAGGCTCTGGATATTTCAGATGGTGAATACCGTCAAGGAAAAAAGAAATTCAAACATTGTACAATTAAAGACAACATTGCACAGTCGCAATTAAATTTCGCTGTACCGATAGCTCAAGAACAGTCCAGTTGCATTCTACATCCGCAAGCGAAGTATAACGCGTCGCCACAGCAAGCAAAGACACCGTCTCTAACCCAGCAAGTAAATTCACCTCTACTACTGCAAGCGAAGTATAACGCATCGCCACAGCAAGCAAAGATACCGTCTCTACCCCAGCAAGTAAATTCACCTCTACTACAGCAAGCGAAGTATAACGTGTCGTCGTGGCAAGCAAAGATACCGTCTCTACCCCCGCAAGTAAACCCCCTAACTCTACTATCGCAAGAACAGTATAATATACCCCTTCAAACACCGCAAGCAAAGTATAATACATCTCCTATTCCCCCGCAAACGATCTCACCGCCACGACCCGAAGATGAATTAGATAATTACATATACGATATGCCTATTGATTTCTTTGGACAAATCCCTATTCCTTCTCCTGCGAATTTAATACGAATGTGTGATGAAATGGTCCCCGTTCAACAAGGAAAACAATTATTACAAATTGTGGATGAATTAGCAAATGCTCTTTCCCCAACATTATCTCCTATTCCTCTTTCACCACCACAACTACCACAACCACCTAATTCACCCCAGCCATTATTTCCAGTGTGTGAAGAAGAGGAAGAAGAAGAAGAGGAAGACGACCGAGAAGTATTGAACGATCCACCATTGAAGAAAAGATGTTATAAACGTTCGTTAATATATATGAAACGTGAAAAAAAAGGCGATGAACATCATGAAGAAAAACGAATGACAATCTATTCGAATTATGATCAAGATATTATTTGTACACAACGCGATAAATATCGTGAGTTAGAGGGTCTCTATATTGAGAAACTATATATAAATAAACAATATTTGCAATGGCGTTCTAGAAAATTTACGAGTGACCTTACGGAAAAAACGATATATAATGGATAATAATAAGGATTTGAAACGAAAGACTGATTTAAAAAAAAGAAAACCGAAATGTATAAAATGATATTGTTCTAAATAAAAATATCAGTAATGTGAAAACATGGAGGTGTGGAATGTCATGGTAAAAGAACTGGCACGTTTTGAAATAAAAATCAATAAAAATATGGAACAAAGTGTGTGGAAATGTCTTGACGAACATGAGAATTTATTTAAAAATATTATTGCCCATTTAAAAATGCCACGTGAACTTTTGGATGTCTATAATCGCATGGAGCGCCATGAAATTGGGCAAATAGTAGCATTTTTTGCTTTAATCCTGTGTTTTTTTAGATATAAACACATTGATAATGAGGAAAATATAAAATTGTGTGTACGTCAAACAATTTTAGATTTTAGAAATTCGCATCTTAAATTCATTTTATTCCCCCATGATAAAAAACACTCGTGTTTTTGGTTGTGGAATATATTCTTTGAATTTTTTAAATTAGTCTAAATACAATTTTTCAATACTCTGTATTATAATGTCAGGATCTTCAAAGTTAATATTATATGATTCTATAATACTCTTAATAATAAAAGTAGTTGATGTACTGGTTTTAGATGTAATCCTTACCCTTATAGAATAATTATATATTATATCCAAATGCGGTGGGTAATATTGCAAACTAAGGGGGTATTATTTTGTATAATACTATTATTTTTAACTTGATCTGAAAATAAACTGACTTTAAACTTATAGGGTTTACTTGTCTTATAGAATAATTTAAACCAATAAGCGTATTTCTGACAATTTTTATAACAACAGGTACAGGGTGGGGTTTTCGTTAGCATCAGCTTAACAATCTTATCGAGATTAAAAGTATAAACCCTATCGTTACTAGTTTTAAGTTTCGATATAGGGTTATGATTTTCGCAAAAGAAAATAAAACAACATACAAGTTG
This sequence comes from Chrysogorgia sp. JL179-B06, assembly GCA_035772405.1. Classification (NCBI taxonomy): domain Eukaryota; kingdom Metazoa; phylum Cnidaria; class Anthozoa; order Scleralcyonacea; family Chrysogorgiidae; genus Chrysogorgia; species Chrysogorgia sp. JL179-B06. The sequence continues at coordinate 839,466 of JAYKKM010000444.1, forward strand.
ATACACTATTTTCTCAAAATTATCTAAATTATGTAGATAATAAAAAGCAGCCTTCAAATAAAACGGATCTATAAAATATAAATAAATACAGCAATATGTAAATTCATGACTAAAACAACGATTAAGTCTATGTAATGTATTACAAAGATAAGATCCTCCATACCCTATCGCTTTAGGAATTGTAGTTTGCTCATCATTAATAGTAATAGAAATAAAGTGGTAAATATCATTTCTTGGATGATAACTGGTTTGAATTTCAATAAAAAAATTATCAGAATGATTATCATTCAAATGAAAAATAGATTTCATTAATGTTTGAGCGGGTATTAATAGTAATTTGTGATAACGCTCACAGAGTTTTTCACCATAAATATAATATTTTCGTTGTGTATGAACAACGGGGATTATATAGTGTTGTCTATCTGTTAAGATTCGCCAATCCTTGCATTCATCTTGGTTCATTTCAGTTTTCATTTTTTCAATATAGGCGTAGTCTTTATACCCCCGACCAATGTGTCTCGATTCAAATTCCATACATTCGATAATTCCCCCATAGTAATAGTCACATAAGTCACAGACGGCAAATAATAATCCAATGTATCGGTTACGAAAATGTTGTATATAATAAACAATTTTCAATATCGTCTTAATATTGGGGCCGTGGTCATTAGCTTCTGCATAGCTTCTTTTATCACCAATGTTTAACGACATTCTCAAAAACGAATGATGGACGCGTATGTTAAAGAAATCGCCTTGTATATATATACTATTTTTCCCATTCTTATAATATATATTTCTACATGTAGAATTTAACACGATTTTGATCAAAAATTTGAAAAAAGTATTATTGTATGTATAAACTAATCCCACGAGTATATAATATATCAACTGATTTGACGTGTATGTGTTTTAGAACAACATCAGGGATTCGTGTCGTTAATCCCACAACACAGCATTGCGGGAACTAATCCCCAAGTATTTGTTTAGAAGGAATCGCTAATTATGGATTCGCGTCTCTAATTCCTACAGCACACATTCATTGTACATGAGTATCACAAATCATCGGGATGACATGAAAGCTTTAATCAACGAACTCTGATTGGTCAAACTAATCTACCCACAGTAACACATAGTGACGCAGGATGCTATTATAAAACCCGATGTCGAAAATAATTAATATCAGTCTGAGTGTAGGAGAGAGAGAGAGATGGCAAAAATATTTGAGAAGAAGAGCAGCGAAATTAAAGAAGTAGATGACTACATCCCGTTAGAGACAAACCCCCAGGAAGAATCTGAAGGGACGACTATCGAAGAGTTGTATGCGGGTAAATATAATTGTGCATTAAACAAATGTAAAGAAGAAATATCCCAAGAACGACAGAAATTATTTTTATCGCGTATCACACATATAATGGATTGTGAATGTTACCAGTTTAAAGGAGAGAGACCCAGTTATCGTGAAGTAACTCTTCTCGAACTTCAAACGAACAAGTATTTTATTTATCATTGTTATGATAGGAAGTTAAAACCCTACAAAGAACTAACTCGAAGGGAACGGTCTACTGTCTACTATCAATATCGATGTCATGGTTTAGACTATTTATCTGAAAAAAAATCAAGAGATTATTTTAGTCAAAGTGAACTTATAAATAGATTAAGTTATTTATTTCGTAATGTTTTTCCCCCGAATGCTATTATCGGGTATAAAGGTGGTGATAAAGAATCGTCGTTAGTTAAAACACTTCAAGAAAAAACTATTTTACATTGTGTGAATCTTGCATATTTTGGAATTGAGAAGTACGATTATTTACTTTCGTTTTATAATCTTAAGCCAAGAAATTGTTGGTATCATACTAGTGAACCCACATGTTTATTGTATCATTGTAGTTTGTTTGAATGTCTTTTATTTGCTGCATGTTTGTTTCGTAAATTAGAAGATGGGGATAATGAACGATCGGTACTAGCTATGTATGATACGGAATTTAATTTTTAAAATTTATTCTCTCCTGAACATTTTTCCTAAATAAAAAAAATACACTTTTTGATTTTAAAACAAAAAAATATTGATTGTATTTTCCTTTTTATTTTTAGAAACACAAAGATTGTTTAAAAAATTTTCAAAAGCACATTTAAGAAATGTTTATATTTTAAAAATAAAACGTACATTAGAACGGTATTATTTTGTTAAAGATGTACATGTTATCAAAAATACTATTTTTGTTAAAATAGAAGGAGAGAGAAGTTTTAAAAAAAATAAGATGATCTTAGCAACTCTTTGTACATTTAAATATATAAAAAATGATATCATTGTACGTATAGTATAAATAAAACGTTCTTAATTTTTTTCGCGTATTGGAATTAAAATAAGTCAGAAAAAAATCATCCATTATAGTGAACGTTTTTGGCTTTTGAATCCAAGAAAAAATGCGACAGTTGCTTTAAAATCAGCAAAAAATCTATATGAGTTTCAAGAAGTTTCTTGGAAACGCGGTGTAGTACCAACGAGTTTTCTTGACGGTCATAAAATTAAAACAAATAGTCGAAAGACAGGTGAATTTACTGATTTTTCATTGACATTTAGTGACCATAGAAAATTTCAAACAGATACACAGAATTATCGTACGGGAGAATTAGAAGCAAGACACAAAAAATTGGTATAAACGAAAAATAATTCATAGTATTGATGTAAAACTTAAAAATAATATTCTTGAAAAATATCGCGATGCATTAGGATGGAGTATTGTTCAAGTTAAAAAAGAGATATTCGAAGAGAGTGATTTAGGATCAAATATTGGACAACCTAGTAAATATTATTTTGCGCCTAATCAATTATTTATTGATCCTGAGAAAAATTTCTTTAACGATGATCAACGTTTTGTAGATTTAGCTTATAATTTACCTGCTGACGAAGATTTTATATTGATTCAAAACATACAATTTATAGATGATCATTTTTTTATAAAATATGGTATTAAAATTGGTGAAGCTGATAAACCCTATAATGAATACGATTTTTCTATTGTTTATTCTGATGGATATACGTAGATATGTCTATATATAAAGATCGTTTTATCAAAGAGGGGTACGTGTCATGGCTATGTTTCAGCGAGTACAAAATCAAGAGGGGTATAAGATTTATCATGATTTAACACAATATAGTTATGTGGAATCCGTTTTTTTTTGACATTTAGTAGGAAGTATGGAAATTGAAAAATCAAGATATCATCTACTAATATCTATTGCTGATTATGAAACATATTTACGGTATAAATTTATACTGGAAGTAGAATGTTCAAAAAATCCCAAAATGTATATTATACATCAAGAGGAACACGATATTCCAGAAGAATGTTATGAATTTCTTCGTAAAATATGTGAAGCATGGAATGATGATCTATCCCCACGTATCAACGACAAAAGAATTGGAGAATATTTAAAGATACTAGATTATGATAGAAAACATTGTTTTAGTTATGAATGTTTTAGGAGTATTATAGCATTATATTATGATTTTTCGGTTTATAATAAAACTATAAAATACACTTGTAAAAAATGTAAAGGGGAATGCGAATGTAATGTGGATTACCCTAATTTCATCAGTGTAAATTTTAATGAAATAAGAGCTTATAATGTAGAAAAATATTCAATGGACAATAACCTCTTATGTAACGAAATAATACACTGAATGTATGTTTTTATTTAAAAAAAATTAATACATTAAAAACTTTTCAACATGGTTTCTGGGTTTATGATATACAAGTCCTCCTTTTTGAAATTGTCTTTTGATTTTTTTCGTTCCTAGTTTTGCAATAATTTTTACTACATTAGCTTTTTTTTTAAGCTCTTTTTTAAAATCGTTTATAAAAAGTTTGCCGTATTTATTGACTGTTTTATTTCCTCCACGTTGCCTTTTTTTCCCTTTAAAAATACCCCCACGTTGCCTTTTTTTCCCCCTTAAAATCACCACTCCGTAATTCTCTTATTCTTCCTACCATTGTTATGAAGGTTGTTTTCTCTGCCAATAGTTATCACCATAGTCTGCAAAAATTTCTTCATGGGCTTTTATATGTTTTATACTTTCTAAATACATTTTTTTATTATTGGGATCGTAAACAAAATCTGAATTATTTTTATATATAGAACCGGTTTTCCCATTATTCGCATAACGTGCTGCGGCGTGAGTTGTCAAATAAGCATCGATACAAGTGTTTGCATCGTTACAAATACTATATACAGCATTAGTGTTTTTACCATATTTACGATCCAATTTGGACTGTGTTGTTTTTTGACCCGTGTAATAAGAAATATTACGATCGGGTTTAAAAGGTTTTTTCCAAGCAAATAATCCTTCACCCGCATTTGGGATCGTTGATTTCTTGATACGTAAGTTATTTTGTTTTGCTAAATGAATCCAACATTTTTTTGTTTTTGCTGTTCGTTTACGACATCTTATTTTTTTTAAGGTTTTACTTCTACATTGAAGAACGTGACGTATACTTTGAGATTTATCATTGCGTCTTTTTTTTCGAGGTAACTTAACTCTTACCATTTTGTTTTAAAATATAGTTTTTATTCCTAAATAATCATTATTTTTTTCATGTGTCTGAATAAAATTTACCAAACATTCAACTTTATAGATAATATCTTCGGGACAGTTGTATATTTCTTTTTTTAATTCTGTTATTCTTTGTTTTAAAATCTTTGATGAAATAGGTATTATCTTTTCTTTATCTTCTGTAAAATTTAGTAAATATTCCCTTAAAAGATACGGTGTAAATAATATTGAGGGATCATTATCTTGAATTTCATACCCGATATAAGGTAAATTAGACGCTTGTAAATAAATTTCAATATACACAATTTCACTCATATTTTTTTTTACTCTCTTTTTTTTGTTTTAGTTTTTTTAAATGGGTTCTTTATTATCAAAAAAAATCCCTCCTATACTTACGTTGACATGTATTAATATACAGGATTCATACGATGTTACTATTGATCGTGTTGATGGAGAAGACGAAAACATAAATAAAAATAAAACGGCGTGTTTTTCTTGTTTTAGAAAAAAAAAAGAAGATGAATGATGATCAGAAAAAATTAAAATATAGTCAAAAAGATATAGATAAAATTGTAAGTTTATTTAATAAGAAAAAAGAAAGTAAGAAAAATGAAAAATAGACGATTATTTTGCTGTTAATCATATAGAAACTATTAGTAGAGAAAAATTTAAAGTCACTGAACAACATTTTTCTTTGGATGTTTCACGGGAAAAAACGGTTAATTTTATTAGTTTTATTCAATCGTTATCGTTGGTTTTTTCTTATTTAATTAACATTGCACGGGCAAATGTAAAAAGTGATGATGATTATGTTAGATTTATCTTTAGTAATGCGCCAAAAAGTTTTTTCTCTACAGCCGTTTTACCCGTGAAAGACTTTGACGTTAAATATTTCTTAAATATTATGGAAAAATTTATGCAGAGTAATAAAGAAATAATAGCTAATGGATGGAATAGTAAGGTAATAGTTCAAACGTTTCCCGCAGGAATAAGTACAAATAAAAAAAAAAATAGTGCATTAAGGAAAAAAAGTATTTATAATAGTTTGAATAAGGGAAATGCTACAGATAAAGGCGGTGTGAAAAGTAATGTAAAAAAATATGGCCGTAAATTTCGCACAGGGGTATTTTATATTCTTAGCCATGTATTATTTCGTACAGTGAAAGATTGTTGTTTTGCTTTAGCAATATTAGTGGGTTTATCATTTTTAAAACAAGATGCTAAATATTTTATAATGAAAAGAAAACCAAATAAACCCGTGGATGATTTATTTACGTGTGAAGAAATTCGAAATGTATATCGGGAATGTGGGATACCCGAGGGTAATGTTGATGCCCTACAGTTTGAGTTAGTATATAATAATTATTTTAAAAAACAGGGTGTTGATTTATTAGTGTATGCTGACACTCATTCCGATAATATAATTTATGATTCACGAACTGATAGTGAGGGTAATCTTATTAAATTAACTAATGAAATTGTATGTTTATGGTTAAATAATAATCATTACGATGTAGTCTTAAGCATAAAGGAATTTTCTAAACTTAACACCAGTTCTTTTTGTATTAAATGTATGAGTCATTTTACACGCCATGAATATATCGATAATCACCTATGTACTACAAATAACTTAACTTGTTTACGATGTTATAAATATCCGAATAAGTGTAAAGATAAAAATAATAAACTTATTTGTAGCAGTTGTGATATAATTTTTTATGATGAAAATTGTTTTACAAATCATTTAACAAATAAAATTTTTAAACCCTCTCAAAGTAATTATGATCGTTTAACACCGTGTCAATATTTTTTTTATTGTAAAACCTGTAACAAAATTTGTCCTCGATTCTTTTTCATTTTTTCTAATAAAACAGTTAAACATGATTGTAGAAAACGATTTTGTTTTCATTGTGATAAATACATGAAACAACCTCATTTTTGTTATGTGAAACCCCTTTCACTTGAATATAACAAGAGGAAAGAAAGTGAAACCACTTTATTTTTTTTTGATTTTGAAACAAAAGTAACCGAAACTAAATTGCTCGTACCGTTTTATTGTATCGTCCAAAAGGTATGTAAAAAATGTCAACATATTGAATTTAAAAAAACAAAAATATTTGAAAAAAAGGATCAAGAAATTATCGATAATACTATTGAAAAAGTTAGTTGTTGTGGGAATAGACAATTTATTTTTGATAACAATGTTATTGAAACTTTATGTGAATTTATGTTTGAACAAACAAATTCCGTTTGGATAGCTCATAACGGGGGTAGATTTGATACTATTTTTATTTTAAAATATCTTTTAGAAATAAAACAGATAATGCCGAATACTATAATGAACGGTACTAAAATAATGAGTTTAATAATTAAAGAACAAAATATTAGAATCCTCGATAGTTATTTGTTTTTTAGTATGAAATTAGCGGATATTCCAAAAGCAATGGATCTTCAAGGGGAATGTAAGGGATTTCATCCTTATGAATTTTACGATTTAACTTATGAGGGTGAAATTCTAGATCGGAAATTTTTTGATACGAAACATATGAATACAGCAACACTTAATGAATTTGAAAAATGGTATTTAGAAAAAAAGAAAGAGAAATATATATTTCGTAAAGAGATTTATTATTATTGTTGTAGTGATGTAGATATTTTAAGAAAGGGATGTGTTAAATTTTCTACAATGATCGGTACCATAGGTCATATCACCCCCTTTTATGCAAAGAATTGTATTACGATTGCTAGTTTAGCTTTGAAAGTGTATAGACTTAATTTTTAAAAAAAAAATTGTGTAGGAATTATTCCCGCGTCGGGGTATAGGGGGGGTGTAAAACAGAGTTTAATTGCTATTGATTGGTTAGATGAAATTAATCGAGAATTAGGAGGAAATTTAGAATATATCTGTTCACAAAATGGGGAGAAAAAAATTCTAGGCCGTTTTGTCGATGGTTTTTATAATGAAACGATATATCAATTTCATGGTTGTTTTTATCACGGATGTCCCAAATGTTTTGACCCCTATGCATTAAACGTTCTTACAAACGAAAAATTTAGTAATTTATATGCAAATACGCAACCTTTTTCTTGGACAATAAAAAATGCCGGTTATAAATTAATCGAGATGTGGGAATGTGATTATTTAGAAGAAAAAAAATATACACAGAAGCTATTAATTGCAAAGAAAAGAAAATTTTATCCGTTTACTCCTTTAACACCACGTGACGCATTATATGGGGGACGAACTTCCCCCGTATGTTTATTTAAAGAAACAAAACCCAACGAACGAATAAGTTATGTAGATTTTACATCGCTATACCCTCATGTACAAAAAAATTATGATTTTCCTGTGGGTCATCCTACTATTTTACTGGGGAAAGATTGTAATAAAATAAAAATCAAGGACATATTTGGTTTAGTAAAATGTTGTATTTTACCTCCTCGAACTATTTACTTTCCTGTTTTACCCGTTAGAATAGATGGGAAATTATTATTTCCATTATGTTATAAATGTGCTGTGGATAAATGTAATAAATGTGAACATAATGAAAGCGATCGATACTTGACGGGTACTTGGACTGGTGTTGAGATTAATGTTGCTATAGATAAGGGATATAAAATAATTGCTCTTTACGAAATATATCATTTTGAACGCAAAGAAAAAATCTTTTCACAATACGTAAATCAATTTTTAAAAATCAAACAAGAATCTTCAGGAATTCCTACGGATTGTTTGAACGCAGATGGAAGTAAAAATGATGATAAAATTAAACAGTATTGTAATGATTATTTAAAAAATGAAAATGTTTTTTTAGATAAAGACAAAATACATAAAAATCCCGGATTAAGAACTATTGCAAAAACATTTTTAAATTCGTTATGGGGAAAATTTGCTCAAAACGAAAATAATACACAAGTGTGTTTTTTAAACGATTATGAAGAATTATTAAATATTGCCAATGATAAAAGTAAAAAATTAACATCGATGGAATTTATAAACGAAACATTATTACGTTGTACATATGAAAAAATTGATGATGCAACAACCCCTCTAAAAACGGGAAATGTAATCATTGCATGTTTTGTTACTGCATATGCACGTTTGAAATTATACGAGTTACTCGTTAAATTAGACGATCGCGTTTTATATTTTGATACAGATTCTGTTATTTATATATCTGATGAAAATAATTATACTGATGTTAAAACGGGAAATTATTTAGGAGATTTAACGAATGAATTAAATGAAAATGAATGGATAACAAATTTTTGTTCAACGGGTCCAAAATGTTACGCGTATATAACTAATTTAAATCAGGAATGTATTCATGTGAAAGGTTTTACTTTAAAAAATGAAACAATAAAAGAAAAATTGAATTTTTTATCCTTGACACAATGTGTTAAAAATCAAGATCAGATCATCGAAATTAAATATCACAATAAAATATGTAAAGATAAACTTAATCATATTTTTATTGAGGATGAAATAAAAAAATTTTCATTTACATTTAATAAACGTGTTGTTAAAAATAATTTTAATACGATTCCGTTTGGATTTTTAGATAACTGAAATGAACAATGTTTCATTACCATTTCAACACCCTTTTATGTTAACGTTATGCGGCCCTAGTCAAAGTGGGAAAACATATTGGATATTACAATTATTGAAAAATATTAACATTATGATTACACCAGCAATTGTTAAAATTGTTTATTTATATTCAATTTATCAACCTCTGTACGCTGAAATGGAAAAAGTTCTTGCGGAAAAAACAGATATTAGTGTTGAATTTATCGATTGTCAAAAGGGTATTCCCCGCATTACCGATATACAAACGAATACCCGTGAAAATACGTTAATAATATTAGATGATCTCATGTTAGTTGCAACATCATCAAAAGAAAATCTTGAAAGAATAGATAATATTGCAACTCAAGATGTCCATCATCGTAATATTAGTGTTATTTTTACATGTCAAAATTTAACATATGGTAATGGTAAATTGCGAAATTTACGTGTCAATAGTCAATATTATGTTATGTTTAAAAATTTAAGCGATTATAATAATATGTATACGATATGTGATAATAAAAAAATTAATAGAAATAGATTTAATAAAGTATTAAGTGAAATTAATGAGAAACCCTATGGTTATTTGGTATTTGATAATTGTAGAAAAGGGTATGAAAATTGTAGAAATAGAACCAATGTATTTCCACATGAATCAACGATAATCTATGATTTGTAAATAAATGTAAAAATAAAAAATAAAATGTTTGTTAAAAAATAAAAAGAGTTGTTGAAAATCGTTTTTTTAAAAAGTATATATAGTATGGGGTGTGTATATTGTGTATGAATTTTTTTAAAAACATGGCAAGAAGAAGATATAGAAGCAGGAGGGGAATTATCCTTAGAAAAAAGAAACAAAAAGGGGGTAGTGCTCTAGATATTTTTGGACCTTTGGGATCGTTAGTTGGAAATCAATTGGGAATTGGTATTCGAAAAAGAAAAAGAAAAAGAAAACAAAAAGGAGGGTTTGGACGTTTTGTATTTCCAGAATTTTTTAAAAGTTAAATAAACCCCTGTAAATAATTATTTTTTTTTGTTTAATTAAAAATTGGCATTATTAAAACTACAACATGACTGATTGTTATTACTCTTACAATTTTTTTTACATTTTTTATTATATATTCCTACGAGTACACGACCTAAAATTGTTTCTATTTTCTTTTTTAATTTAATATCGTTTTTTAGTTTAATACGTTCATTTTTAAATATTTTTTGTTTATTATTATTTTCGATTTCATTACGACATTGATTGTATAAATATAATAAACTCCAATTTCCACACACTGCAGTATTTTTGGATTGTAATTGTTTACTTTGAATATATTGAAATGTTAGTCCTTTTTTACACTATAATCATACCAATATTCACGTTTATAAAACGAGACATCTTTTGCAAAACTATCAAAAAAATTCATATGTTTTTCTTTATCCACCCATATAGCAATCCAATGTTGACCGTTTTGATCTACTTCATCCGTATTCCAAATCCAACACGAGGGATAATAAATTTTTTTAGGAAAAATATTTGCAGGAAATGTACCCAAATAATATTTATTTAAAAACTTATTTATTTTTGAAATTTTATTAATCTCGTTCGTAAATAAAAATTGGGTTAAAAAACAATGTAAATTCATTGATTTTTGCGTCGCCATTTTCTTCGTGTTGAATAGGGTGTTGAAGAGGGGGTAGGAATGCGGGTGGTGAGTGATGTAGAGGGTTCTTCGTGACTCGCAAGATCCGAAGTGGTTTTTCCCAAATTTATATAACGTTGTCGTAATTTTATATTTCGTATATAATAGGCGGCCATATGTAATTTTTTCAATTCTTTTAAAGCAGCCGTCTGCTTTTGTTGTGTAAGATTGAACATGTTTTGTTTGCTGACATTATGCGTTAAATCGTATAATAAATCATGATGATTTATTGCAACACCGTTTATTTTTATTATATCTGTACCCCCAATTTTAATTTTTTTCCTTTCAAGAAATTATTTTATTTGTTGACCACTTGTCACAGTCGGTGTTTTCCTTACCTCGGGTGATTCATCATTGGTCACCTCATTTTCAAGTTCATTACTTTTTCTTTTCATATTTTGTTGTCTTTTTAAAAAACTAACCATACTCTCTGCGACACGTTGATCATTATTAACTTTTTTCATTTCTTCTTTCATTTTATTTACTTTCAATAAGATCGAAATTATTTTTGTTGTTAATTCCCTGCAATAATTTTTCGTTTTCATGATCAGTTTTGATTAAATCTAAAATTTCATTTAATTTACTCGGATTAATTAATTGCATTTTATTTACTTCGGTCATTTTTTTTTATTTGTTGGTTAAGTAATTTGTATGCTTTTTGATATATGTTGATTATACGAAAATCCTCAGATAATAATATTTTTAAATCTTTTTCTTTTATTTTGTTCTTTGAAAACTTATTCAAAATATATTTATTATCACTGGAAAGTTGGATAGAAATTTTTTTATTTAAAATATTTTTAGCAATGTATTGTAATTTATTAATTAATTGAGAATCTAACAACGTATTTTTTTTATCAATATCTGCTTCAAGATATTTTTTTAACGATGGTAAAAAATCCTTTTTTTTTTTTCAAAAGCTTTTTTCTTTATTTTATTTAATTGAACTAATGTTTCTAAAAATTTTAAATCATCTTCGCAACTTGATGAAGAAGAAGTAACGGAACTTTCACTATCCATTTCATCACTAACATCATCGCTAACAACATCGCTATCATTTTCACTATCATCCTCCTCATCATCATCATCTCTTGATTTATCATTTTTCTCATCTTTTTTTACCTCTTCTTTATTTAATTCATCATTTTTTTCTTCATTCATTTTTTTTATGCGTAAACTGAAAACGGTGGAAATACAAGAATATGTTCACGATTTAGGGGTATTTTGTTAATAACTGTTTTTTTTATTTTTGGTTTATTTATTCTATTCTTTGTTGTAATGGGTTTTGTGTTCTTCATTTTTTTTGTACATCCCCTTGTCACAAATGTTGATAATTAAATGCTGTGTAATAATCTTGCAGGGGTATTTAATCCCACTCTAATTTCATTTCGAAATTCACCAACAAATATTAACGCCCCTACAACTGTATTTTGAGAAAAATGAAAATCCACATTAACATTTCCCGACGGTCTTATGGGTAATACTGCAAGATGAGAGTCTCTATTATCTGTTAAATCAAATGCTAATATAGAATACCCGTTTATAAAGTCATTATAAGTCATAGGCATTTCTGAATAGTTGCGATTTAATACCGAACGTAATTTTGAGTAAGCTTCAGCATGATTTTCAATTCTCCCGACAACAGCGTTATTTACTGAAACTTCAACATTATCATAATTAGGCCAGTTAAATTCAAAAATATTATGAGTATATGATCCGTTCCAATTTGCTAATGGGGAAAATACAATATATAAACGTGTAGGAACGCTACCATTAAACACATCGATTACTTGATGTGAATTTCGTCCTGCAGCTACTGATTCAGTAATACAACGATAATTGGTTGTATAATATAATGTTTCTTTATTATGGGTCACCATCCCTATATTAAGTGCATTTGATAATTGTTTTTTGGGTTTAAATACAGGAATTTTTATTTTAAAATCGTCTAGGGTAATTATAGTATCAGCAACGGGCATATTCGCATGATTGGCACCCATCATTACAATTGTATTTAATGCACGCGTTAAACGTAATTCGACTTTATACGCTGTAGGAATATATATTTCAGCACCACCTTCGCTAAATAATGAACAATCAATCTCATCTATCAAATTCTGTGATTGATTTTGAAATGCAATTGTTTTTTGTCTCCCTCCTGCATTTACGACATTAGCATTATTAGTGAAACCCACGATATCGCTCATATGTTCGGCTGTATCTAAATATGCTAAATTAAGCTCTTTAGAATCTTTATATCCCGACGGTGTTTGACGCATTATAAATTGTATCCATGATGCAAAATGTGCAAAATTATCTGATGGTGTAATTAAATTTTCATTTATTTTTAATTCTTTTGTTTTCCACATTGTACGAAGGGGTAATGTAATCATCGAAAACCCCGATGCTGCAGGTGCTATAACTCCAGCAGCATTTCTAATCGATACTCTAGCCATTATTTTAGCATCGCTTGTTTTCATTAATCCAACGGCGTTCCCATGTCTTGTAAACGTGTATACTGACGATTGATTATCGACAGGCGTTGCGATAATTTCAGTTTCACGACATTCCGTAAACGTATCATTATAGGGTGATGAAGTAAAAAATTGTAAAGGCTCGCTAAATAATATGTCATTTTTTTCCACATCTTCAATTTTTTTTACTCATTTTATTTTTTTTTTAAACGTTAATTTTAAGAATATTTGAAAGTGTTCCCAACACTTGAGGAAGAAACATACCCAGTGCCAATGCTCCACAAAAACCTCCTTTTTGTATTTTTCTTCTACGTTTTCTTATTCCTCTTTTGTTTTTTCTTTTTTTGATATATTTTTTACGCGTCATTTATTTTATTTTTAAAAAACAACAATACCCACAACAACAATAAAAATAATAATAATATACACAACATTATGATTTTTTTATATAACTTTTTTTTATTTATACTTTTTTTTACACAGTCTATCTATTTTGTAAAAAACGTATTACATTTGGATCTATTTTTTTTTCTCTTTTTTTTATTATCACTTGTATAATAAGTATCTAAATTTAAATTTGAGGGTAATCCCACACCCTCATTTAATAAAATTTCTTTCTTAGTTGGATTTTATTTATTTTTTCTTTTCACAACAAAATATGATGAGGAATAATTTTTTCCACGATTTCTACCGTTTAACAATTCAGTATAATCTTCTACGGATAGTTCATTTATTTTTTCAGTCATTATTTTTTTCTTCAAATAAATTTATATATATCTTAATTTCTTCACCTTTTAACGGTACGTTATTCTCATAGTTAATAAAGAACTGTAGTGATTGTTTAGCCTCTTTATCACTCATAAATAAAAAATAGGGGAATTTTTTTTTTTCATCATTTAATGATGTATAAGGATTTTTTTCGTCAATATAAAATAATTCTTTTATAGTATATATAAAACGTTGTGTTGCATTGGAAATAATAGTAGATGAAGAAACTGAAATCGTACCATTATTAATTTTTTTTGATTGTGTTATTGCACTGAAATCCATTTTGTTTGCACACGTAATTCGAAATGAATTTTTGATATTTTTATATTCAATCGAATTTAAATTCCATAACAAAATTTTCCCACTATTTACTAACACGTAAAGAGAAAAAGGATAAAATATTTTATATTCTTTAATTATCATTTCCCCATTTTTTTCTTCAAGAACAATCAAAAGCATTATATTGAATGTATTAAACAATCAATACTAAGCGTTCCTGAATCAAAAGGAACTAATTTTCCTGTAGTATCTTTACTCGGGTACGTTAATGTCTGGGTCCAGTCTCCTCGGCCGTGTTAAATCGGAGAAAATAAAACAAAAATCATTAAAATATTATAATTGCAACAATGTGTTTGTTTCTTGAGTTAATGTTCTTCGTATGAATTTTAGGATTTTTTTGGTAGTTCATACCTTTGCAATAGGATATTACTTGAGCAGTTATAAGCGTAAAACCATCGATAAAATAGCGCATTTCAAAACGCGCTCGGGAGGGTAGGATTGGCATAGTCCCACGCTAATCTTTAAACACAGAACATACGCTCTAAGATCGGTATTCAACGTACCAATTTGTATCGTTGCTTTTCGGCACTTGTTGCTGAGATAGCCGTGAATCGCACACATATATCGATATACTGATCGTTACGGGTTATAAATACAAGTTTACAAATTGGAGCGATGAAGTTGAGTATATTTGGCAGCGATTAAGTGTATAAAGAAGCACAAGAGACCTTGGGAACCTTCCCTCCCAAGCGGCTGAAATTCAACTTTGGAACATCAATATATATATTCTATGGCGACATTTTTTACGCTTGAGCCCTTAAGCGGTTGTACGTATTGTCATGACAACCACCCGACTTTAGTCTGGTTATATTTAAAATTGTAGACCGCATTGCGAAATATATAGACCCCGCGATAAACAGTTTGCGAAAGGACTCGTATAGCGAATCGAGCGCATCATTAAACGCGTGATAACGAACGATATTCCATTAGTTTAAGCATATAACTTCCCAAACTGAATTTGCGTGATTATTAATACAATGTTTGGTCTTATTAAGTGTTCTGGCTTATGTCGCATATAATCGAGTGTCAGATTACGCGCGCATAGTTAAAATTCTAAAGTAAATTAAAAATATTATAAAATTATAAAGCTGGCCTACTTTTAATGGCTACTGTATGAACCAGAAATATATTTTACTTATTACTTATGCCCAAACCATAATATTTGGAAAATACACTCAAAGACATCAGATCAATGTAAAAAATTCACTTTATTTTGTCACTTCAATATACACAATATTATATAAAACTTAAGGTAAGGTTCATGAGCTCTTGAATGAGAAGAGCTACAAGTTCAGTAGAAACCAATCTGCATGACAATGACATCAATTGGGAACAGTTTTATTACAGGTGTTTTTCACATTTGTTGTGAGTCCAGGCCAAAAGCATGTCATCCCTGTTGTAATGGCTTTCTAAATATTACATGAAAACCCTGACCATAATTATTGTGCCTTGTTACCTGTAGAAAAACAGAAAAAGTCAACAGTTGCTATACAATTATACAATTTTACAGTGTACTTAAAGCCATATATTCCAGTAACTAGTTCAAGCTTTACTGTGTAATTATACAGTAAGCCATAGTTATATATTATATATATACATGTATATATATTATATAACTAAGTGATCAAAATATTAATGTCTTTAGGGAGGTACTGTAGATTTAAAGACTAATTGTGCAGGTAGACACGAATAGACACGAATAGGCACTAGGGTTTATATCTATAATAGGCTGGAGTAAACAACAAATATGTGGATTCTCTATTCTACTGAACAGACAACAGTTAAATTAATATGTAATTTTATGAACAAACGTTTGAAATGCTGCGCGAAGACCGTACAAACATTTGTCTTCAGTGTTCTGGTTATTTTTATATTATCGAAGCAAAATATACACTATAACGATATAATATAAATTCAATAATACAAGGTACAACACTTGACTCGACCTTCAGAAAGAATCAACAAAGAAATATATACTATAACCAGATAAATATTGCGTACCTTGGCGCATTGACGACTTCCTTCAAATAATTCGCCGTTTTCGACTTTGCTGAACAGTAACGCACGTCGTTAACAAACCACGATCACCTCCAAGCAAATATACCAGAGAAATATACAGCTTCTTGCAGCTCGATCAACTCCATTTCGATTGATCGCAAAAAATGTCGCAAAGTGCCAAATACGGCGGTTGGCCGCGCAATTGAATACTGGTACGAGAAAAAGTTTGACCCAGGCATTAACTCACCTGAGTAACTTTAATATGAATTTCTCTTATAATGTCTTTTTTTAATTTTCTCAATGATTTTGGGGGACTATAATAAACTAATTGTCCATCCCCCCCACCACCTTGTCGATTCCATTGAATGGGTACTGTTGTTAACAATTCGGAACAACTATCACCAACTAACCCCAGTTCTATTTCATCACAATATATAAACATTTTATTTAATCCGTCGGATACATCGGGTAAGTAATCAAAATGTTTAGAAAAAAGGGTTCGAGGTGTAGGGTTATCTTTTTTTATTTCAAACAAGAGAGGTACGATTTCAAGACCTTTTTCATTTTTTAAACCTAGCATAAAAGCTATTTTTTTTGAAAATAATATATTAATCTTTTGATTAAAAGAAGCATATTGAATACCCTTTTTTTCTACCGTAGTCTTGTTAGATAATCGAAATTCATTTATCTGTAACCCATCGACTGCTTTACGCGCATTTTCATATACCCAATACTCAATCTCAACATTAACATTAATAATTACTTTCCCATTTGACCCGATGGTAAAAAAATTTCAAATCCTTCTAAGATATTATTTAAAAATATAATTAATGAAGACAAATCATAAATTCCGTCGGGTATAATAAATTTATCCGATGTAAAAACGAACTCACTGCTGGCGTATACCGAATTATTATTTTCTTCGGGTATAAAATTCTTATAGGTTATGATAAATGAAAAAAAACATTCATCACCAACAATATTTTTAGTTGTTTGAGGATAACAAACTTGTAAAACTTCTAAAAAACATTCATTGTTCAAAGCATCAATGGGTTGTGCAATTTTCATTTCAAAATCATTAATCAAATTCTTTTGAAGTCCTCTTGATATTGAATTACTAGCAATGTGTAAATTCATTTTTTTTTTAAACTTGTAATTCAGCACGATAAAAAATTCCTTTAATTTCTTCACGTTGTTCGTCTTCTAATTGATATGTAACGGGATCAGTGATAAATACTTTTTTAATAAAAAATATCTCATTTGTCCATCGTCGAAGACTGCTTTTTTCAAAAATATTATTTTTTACTCTCGCAATACGTACACGCGTACCTTCTCGCATCAGATCTTGAGTGGGAATAGGATAATTTAAATGATCACGTACCATTTTATTTTTTACTTTACGTATTTTTCCTTTTTTTTCTTCGCGATAAATTTCAAAAGGTGTTGCACCAGCTAATGCTTTATGTGGGGAATTATTATAACGATTAACAATAAGGGGTAAATACTGAATATAGTCAAATTCTCCAGTCATTGTTAAAACACGACGAACCATTGTTTTTAAAGTTCCAATTACACGTTCCACATGGGATGCTTTTATTTCTCTATTATACGTATGAAATACTTCAAAATTATATTTTTTACTTAATTTCGTACGTATATCTTGAAATTCTGTTCCTTCATCACTTTGAATTTTAAGAGGTGCTATTCCTTCTTCAATAAGAATACTTTCAAATTTATTTTTAACATTATTAGACGTTTTCTTTTTTATTAATTTCGCCCAACAAAATCTTGAAAAAATATCAATACACACCAACCAATAACGATATTGATTATTATATCGGGCTAAATCTTTATTTTCAGCTAAATCAATTTCCCATTGTTCATTATTTTTATTAACAGCATATTTCAAACGTCTATATTTTTTTTTACTACTACTATGTAATCTATAATTAGAATAATCCTCATCAGTTAATGTCTCTCCTTTTAATAATCTTGAAGCTTTTTCAATAAAGTCATTTTACTCATTTCTATAATAAAGAAATAAAATTAAATAATATTCTTCAAGTTCATCAACGAGTTCTTTGTCGCGTAATATCCCCATAAAATCAACTTCTATATTTTTACATGCTAACTCTTTATTTATAGTATCACCGTACAAACATAATGTATCTTGTATATTTTTACAACATCTAAAACGATAATAAAAAATTTCTGAAATTACTGATGGACTTAAACGGTGACAAACCTCATCATCATCACTTTCTACTTTTATTTTCTTAATCTTTTCGTTGTCGTCGTCATCGTCGACGTCGTCGTCAAAATTGAGTGTGGGTTTCTTTTTCTTCAATACTCGTTTTTTGACGGGGGTAGGTTGGGATTTATGACCCGTTGCATGATTATACTTTCTTAGGGCAATAATATATTCATCCAAGGAATCTTTCTTTTTTATATGAAAACTACCCCAATCATCAGACCATACGATTTCACTTGGCGTTGCGTTGTTGTTGTTGTTGCTGGTTGTCGGTGTTGGATCATCGTCAAATTCCATTGCATCGGCTAATTCGTTATCTTGATGTTGATAACAAATTTCCAAACCACCCCACGCATCTGTACGAACAACCAAACGGCATGTTTGCTTTTTCCAATTTTCAAATCTTACCACTTCAAAAAATATCTGCACCAATTTCTCTTGAATGCTAATCTTATTAAGAACATTCAACAATGGGGGAATATGATCATTTTTCACTTCAACAGCGCTATTGTATGTGTACTTGTCACATCTTTTATTTGTCGGATATACTTTTGCGAGAATAGCATTACCGTTGATTTTTTTTTGTGCAATTATTTTTGCAGACAAATCTGTATACGATTGCATTTTATAAAAATGATCATATTGTTGTCGTGCAAAAAGTTCCACCATCTCTGAATCTGTTACCGAGTGAAGGGTAAATGATGAATCACTGTGGGGACAGTGTTTATTTTATACCCTCCGCACAATTAAAAAAAAAATTGTATTTCATCAAAATGAAAAAAATTTTATTACACTAATAACCAACGTTTTATATCAAATAAACTATTTTGTTTTCTTTGCATAACTCCTAAAATTTTACATAACTTTCTATGTTGTTTTTTTGTTTTTATTTTACATTCTATTTTATTTTCTAGAAATGCAACAAGTGCTTTCCCTATTCTTCCATTTCCATCGGAAAAAGGATGAATGGTTTCAAAAATATAATAAATCAAAACTGATATATTTTTTCTTTGATAGTTTTTTACGTAAAATTCATCTAAATGTTCCATATATTGTTGAATATCTAAGGGATCAATCCCCTCATGAAATCCAACAAATCTTTTGTTTTGACTGTAATGTCCAGCATTCGTTAAATGGGCCATAGATATTTCATGAATAGTTTTACAACATTCACTTATTTTCCATTTTTCATTTTTTTCCATATAAAATTTTCGAAGGGCAAAACAAAATCTCCCACATCTCATCCAAAATTATTTTTCATTTTCTTCGTCTTCTTCCATTCGTATAACATCATACGCAAACACTTTAAATTTTATACAATCTTTTAATTCCATTTTTTCTACATACACGTTTGTTCACTAATACTTTTATAAAAATTATCCCAATTCACATTCGATTCAGTCATTTCATACATAGGATTGTATGCAGCTAAATCATAATTCAATGTTGTTTTTATATACTTTTTTATCATAGTAAATAATTCTATTACATTTTCGTCAAGCATTATTACATATGCAAATATTTTCTCTTTACACTTAAATTCTCCTATAATTCCCCCATAATCTTGCTTAACAACCACAGAATGATTAACTTGGGTGTGATTTTCATTTAAAACATAATTACTTTTGTTTAAAATACTTAATTTCAAAGGATCAAACTCAAAAAAATAACTTTGACTCTTACAATTTTTATACCGACATTTATCAAAGGATACTTTACCCTTTTTTATATAATGTATAAAATCCCAAAAAACATATCTAATATTTTTTTCAGAACCTTTTTTTTGTCTATTGAATAAACTTCCTATAGGGTTATGTTCACGACAATAAAATATAAAACATGAAGTGAACATGATAAGATTTTTAATTGAACTACAATAAGCTTAAGAATTGAAAATACTAGGTGCTACCATTAACAAATAAATATTTAAAAAAAGAGCAAAATCACCTTTCTCGTGCTGTATGTGCTTAAATTTGCTTACTAAACTTTCTTTTCCAAAACCCAGGGTATAAGATAAGTATTTTCTTTCAAAGGTTAGATTTTGTACAAAATATGTATAATGATACTTATCATTGGTTTTTAAACATTGAAATAAATCTGAGTCTTGGTTTTCAAGGGGTAATACAATATATAATTCGTTAAAACAATCGGGAAATGAAAAAAAACTACAGCATAACGTGTCTGATTCAACGAGTATAGTACGTTGTTGAAGCCATGATCTCTTCAAGGAATATTTTCTTTGACTTGCTTGTAAATTCGGGATCAAATAAGAGAAACGATCTTCTAGAATAAAATAGGATTCCATTCCACGGTTTCCCTTGATTTTTTTCATATTGGCTATATAGCTTTCTTCACCTGGGTGAATGTTTTCACATTTCATCCTGGGACATGTGACATATTTTCCACGATAATAATCAAATAATCCACATAACCAAAATAAATATCCAATTTCTCCTTGGTTAAAATATTGAAAATAAAGAACAACTCTTAAAATTGTTTCAATCATAATGCTGTGATTTTTGAAAAATCTCTTACTCTTTATATAGCTTTTATCAAATTCAATAAGCTAAATAAACACATTAATCTAAATAAAATAAAAAACATTGTGTTTTCTGGTTCATTCTTCAGTTGAATCTCATGCAAGCAATATGTCAAAACCCAAACAGTATGATCTTCACTATCTTAAAGAAAATTGTCGAAATCAAACATTTATTGTACGTAAATGTGAACAAATCCTAAATCCATGCTTTCCTATGAACCGATTATATATAAATTTGGAAGTTATGGAGTATGTAAAAAATAAAAATCTTAATTATAAACAATATATAACAACACATGTGGCAGGAGATTGTGGTATACATAATTTCATAGATCAAGAAGTGTATATAAATTCTTTTTTTTAAATAAAAAACGCTTTTCTCGATTTATTTTGAACTGTTTTATTTCAAATATTTAATTCATTAAAATCATTACATAATGCCCCACAACAATCTAAATATACATGTTGTTGCAACATACATTTATCAAAATGTATTTTATTTATTAATGTTACAATATAATTTCCATTACTGCTACCATAAATCACATTAAGTACAGATAATATATTTTCATCTTTAATAAGAACTAAATAAAGCTCTTCACCATCAAAATTTTCACGAAAATGATAATTTACTAATCTAAATCTTGAATCCTTACATTTACCATATAAAAACGTTTTTGAATAACATGGGATATTATTTATCTCAAAACAATCAAGGGTCGAAATTAACGTAGGTAATCTCGGTTCTCTATCAATAAATACTACATGTTTTCCCACTAACTGATCATAAAATGACATAGTCCAGCTAAAACCGGTTATTAAAAATCTATAATATCTTTTTCCACCATATCGTTTCCGAAATATAGATTGTTCATTTTTATCTTCCACATAAATGTTAAAATATTTATAATCATAATCAGCACATCTAAACTGATAGGGATGCTCTCTCCATTCCAAAAAATAAAACGTTGAATCGCGTGTTTTTTCTATCTCAAACAATTCAGCATGTAATAAATATTGAATGTTGGGGTAAAGAATTTCATCAAAATCACGTTCAGCCATTTAAATCTTTTTTAAAAAAAACGTCTTTTCTTCTATTCGTCTATTTCCACTGAAACAGTCACTGTATATTTCCACCGTATATTTAACTTGTTTAACACCCAACGTTTAAAACTGTTTAGTCTTGAAAGTTTTAATTCATCTGGATGAATCGGACACGGGTGTTTGTTAATACATCTTCCACAAGGATGTTTGTTATAATATAATCTTTCAAATCGTTCATCTGCTGTTTCTTTACGTTCCATTGTCTAACAAATATATAAACAATTATTTTTTTTACTCTTATTTATACTGTTTCTTTTTTTATGGGGTTTTCTTCTTTAAATCTTTTAACACCATATCTTCTTTAACAACCATCTCTTTAATCTACAACAACGTTTTTTTTTTGGATCTTTCCACGGTATATAATTCGCACACACTTCCCCACACATATTTCCGTTAAGACATTGTCCACAAGGATATTTTGAATAGAATAATCTATTATATCGTGCATCCACGGTTTCCATGATATTTTTGTAAAAACCATTTTATTACATTTTTATTTATATCCTACTAAATTTTCTTTTTTATTTTAGAATATCTGTCTTTTTTAATTTTGATTTTTCTTTTTATATTTTTTTTTTATAAAAAATTATATATAAACGCGTTACCCACCATGTGGTACGTTATTTGTGAATGATGTCGAATTCACATGTACGCTATCGTGATTGTGATGAACATACCGGTAGAAGTTATCAAAGAATAATTGCTGATGACTTTAACCCCTACAAAATTGAAGATGAAAGTAACTATTATCCAAGTCGTTTTCTAGCCAAAGAATTACACCACTTTACCTATGTTGTAAAGAAATGTCAACCTACGGTATTATGCGAATGTATTGAAGATATACCCTATGAAGATATACCCTCAACGCCTCAAACATATTACCTAGCTCTGGCAGTTAAAAAGAAACATGAATATGAAAATGATGAATGGAATTGTTCATGTCTGGGTGAAAACATAACAACAATTGTTGACTATGATGCTTCTGATCTTTTACAAAAAGAAATTAAACTAATAATAGATTCTAATAATTTCATGAAAGCTGTAGCATATACTCAATAAAAAACTTTTTTTTAAAAAAAATTCGTGTTTTTTATTTATATATAAGATTACATATTTGATTTAATCATATTGATAACAAGATGAATCAAGAACAAGATCTCGTGACCTGTGTCAATTATAGGGGTGTAGCATATTATGATTATACTCCTCGTTATTATTCATGTCATTTTCTTCAAAAACATTTTCCTAACTATACATATTTGGTAGAGGATTGTAAACCTGCTATACTATGTAAAGAATGTAATCCCCCATTTTGTTCTCCACCTCAAGTCTACGAACTAACTCTGAAAATTATTATACAGGGAGAAGAGAAGGGAATAACCCTAAAAACAATTCTTGAGACTAAAAGTGATCATCTCTTGTATAAAACAATTAAACTAATAAATGGTAACTCAATAATTCCACAACAAATTAATTTGTAAACATATTTATTTTTCTTGTAATAAAATTTTTACACAAAAATAAAAAACTCGATATTCTGTTTCTAACTTTCAAGGTTTTTTTATTTTAAAAACATTACAAAGATAAAAATATTTGTTTCCCTCTACCCCTATGGTTAATGAAATTGTAGGGTTTAATATTTAATATAGGTGTTTGAGTTTTTGCTAATTTTACATTATCATTATTAATATTTATATATTTTCCCTTCAATGATAATAAGAGGTTCTGTAAATTCTCCTCCGGAGCTCCAAACGAGTCTACTATCATCAATTTGAAATATCGAGATCCTTGCCAATCTTTCAGATATAAATAATATCCATATCTTAACAACGAGGGAATCACAGGTTCATAATTTACTAATTGTATGGGTTGAGCATGATAATAAAATGTAAGATAAGCATGAGATTCACATTCTCCAAAATCAATCATTGAACGCAACCACATGTTTGAAAAATAATAGAAAAAATATATTTGATGTCCTGCTTTTATAGTTTTGCAAAATCTATAAAAGTAGGTTGTCAAACTATAAAATTTTCACAAAACGTTCAAAAAAATATTGTCAAGATGGTCTATTGCAGTTTCTGTTGTTGTGGCGTGAATTCCTTCTATCATTTTTTCATGCATTACAGATGTAAAGAATGCTTTGTAAACCATCATTATTGTTATCCTTGTAAACAGAATTACTCACGACTTATCTATAGTAAAATAGTTGATCTATGTGAATGTGATGATAGAATACAAAGATGGAAAAAAACTTATTTGGATTAATAAAAAATTTTTTTTAAATACATTGTCTACCATTTCCAAAATTCATAAAACTTATGATTATAATTCGGATGATCTTTTTTCCATCCTCCTTTTTGAATTTTTTTAGAACGTCGTCGTTTTCGTATTCGTTTTTTTATTTTCGCTTTTTTTATACATCTCCTACTCCTACACTTCATTTTTTTATGTTAACTGAAGTACGACAAGCAAAGGTTTAAAAAAAAAGAAAAAACCGTCTATTTATACTGTTCTGTTTTTTGATTTTTTTTTTAATATCTTTTTCTGAGACACATATTATATAATATGTTTAAACAAAAACACTTTATCATTACTGAAACAATGTCCGTATTACATTATGTTAGTATATGTAGGAAAAGTATAACTTTTTTTGACACATACAAAGATACTGTTCAGTGCTATTTATCATGTGAATCTCTTCTTAAAGAATATCCTGAATATATATATATTTTGTAGAGGATTGCAAACCTGTTACAATAATTGAAACAAAACAATGTTCTGTAATAAAAAAAAATGGTGTGCTACAACATCCGTATGAAGTAACCCTGAAAGTTATCAATCATGGAGAATCTGGAAAAACACTAAAAATATTATCAGAGGAAGATGTTCCTCATCTTTTACATAAAAATGTTAAGTTTATAAAAACTGACAAAGACATAATTATTCCTTCTCTTGTATAAATTTATTTAATAAAACATGTTATTTTTTATTACATGAATTTCTTTCTTTACTCTAAAAGTTTTTTTCTTTTTTGTTTTTGTCGATGTTTGTTCTTATAATCAGCTAATTTATAGATTCTTTCACTATCCCATAATTTTCCCATTTTACCCTGACGTTTTCCATATCGATATAACGTGGACGGATCATATAGTCTACCTTTAAAATGGTAGAAATCATCAGCATAAGAACGAATGATTTCTCCCCCATATGGAAGCCAATCAAAAATATCAACTCTTGCTTCTTTGAGATAAACAACCCCTTGAAGAAATCCCAATTCTTTATCTTTTACAATTTCACGACTACATTCAAAAAACGATATTTCATTTAATTTAAGACAATTCTGTGGCGTGTGAATTAATTTCGCTGCCTCTATCATTTTTTCAGCCTTTTCTTGATTACGCATTTGAAATTTCCAAATCTTTCGCGAGGGTATATACCCTGCCATCTTCAACAAAAATAACTGACCATTTTTTTTATGATATCGTTTTTTATACCCCAGGTTTTGTAGAAATGGAAAAAAATTTTTCTCAAAAAACTTTCATATAAATAAGCTGAAACTTTTCTTTTTCATTTATACGTAAATGTCCCTCTACAAACTTAGTTTAAGAAAAAATGGCTACGAAAGAAGAAATAACGAATGAAGCTTCCTATGGAGAACCCATACCCCTGAATGGTTCCCCTCTCATATGGGATTACAACGATAAAGGAGAAGGATACGCGTACGGTGTACGTGTACGGGATACGGATACGTATACGTCGAAAGTGTTTAATTTCGAAGACTTTAAACCTGTCAAACCTATTCAGGATGGTGATTCTGATAGTGATGATAGTTTGAAAGCATTTTTGGGGACTGACGAAGTAAAGGAAGAAAAAGTATTTAATAGAAACAACATTAAAAAAAAAGTATATACCCACTATGATCTTAAAACACTTCAATGCAATTTTCCAACTCAAAAATATATTTTACGAAACTGTATACACTTTCCCTTTCGTACGCTATCCAGGTATAAATTATATTTAGAAGTGGTAGATGGGGGAGATCTTTGTCCGCATAAATATATAACAACAATTATGATTACTGATGATTCCATACTTAGTGTTATTAATAAAGAATTGTATTTAGATTAAATAAAAACAATAAAAAGATTTGTTTTTTCAAAAAAAAGTTATTGTGTGTTAAAGTACATTTTATTTTTTTTAAAAATATATTTCATCTATTTGAAAAACACCAAATAATTTTTGGAGATATTTCCCTCTACAAATTTTATCTTTTTTTTTAAAAATACCGTAACTAAAGAATATCAGTCATTCGGCCATAAGATGGCGTCGAGGTAAGACCTCCATGGCGGAAATTTCTATGATTAATTCTATAAACCAAAATTTGATTATTTTTATTTCAACATCGTACAACTCTTCCAATAAAAATAATATGGACGTTTTTTTGGCACGTGTAAGTATAAATCACATTGGGTGAGGTATGATGGTCGTTTATAAAGTTTTTTTTTTAATTTTAAATATCTATCTCATGAAATTGACTACGATCACCTTGATTGACCTTCCTCTCTCTGGTCGTCAAACTCAAGGATAAACCAAAAACTGGTCGTACAACAACACCAGATTTCATGAGATAAATATATACAAAATTCACAAAAAACCTCTTGTATACGACCAGGTGCATATCCCCCCTGATTTGATAGCTGGTCGTTCTTTACAGGGTGACCACACCTTAAAAATACGACACCCTCCTGGAAATATGGGACTGGACTGTGCTCTGATTGGTCAATTCAAATCATACTCGATTCTGATTGGCTTAGAGCTCAGTCCAGTCCCTAACACATTGATAATAATAATATATATATTATTACTACTGTGAAACCAACACCTTGGCGTTGTTAGTAAGTTCCAACTGTTTTCCATTGATCACCAGAGGGGAACAAGGTCCGGGTCCTGTCTTTGCAAAGTTGATATGCATTTCCTTACACTTATCTTCGTTAAGAGTGAATTTGAGATCATTGGCTTGAAATTGGATCTCATCTACCACTGATTGCATTTTGCTTGGGTTGCCTTTTGGTATCTCCTCTACAACAGTTAGATCATAAACGTATTTCCACATTTCCACGCCATCAACATCAAGATCGTTTATCATCAGAATAAACAGCCAGGGGCCGAGTTTGGTACCTTGCGATACCCCAGCAGGCACAGCATCCCATTCAGAGTAACAATCGGCTGACAGCTTTACCCTCTGTTGGCGGTTGGTCAAAAAGTCTGTTACCCATTTAATTATACTTAACGGTAAATCGAAAGAGTACAGCTTTTGTACGAGGAGCTGGTGGTGGATGAGGTCGAAAGCCTTTCTAAAGTCAAATAGAACCAACCGCGCAAGGTCACCGTTTCCATCAGTAGCTTTCGTAAGGTTATGAATCATGCCGACGAGGGCTTGGGTGGTCGAA
Source organism: Chrysogorgia sp. JL179-B06 (assembly GCA_035772405.1). Classification (NCBI taxonomy): domain Eukaryota; kingdom Metazoa; phylum Cnidaria; class Anthozoa; order Scleralcyonacea; family Chrysogorgiidae; genus Chrysogorgia; species Chrysogorgia sp. JL179-B06. The sequence continues at coordinate 867,208 of JAYKKM010000444.1, forward strand.
GACTTGGGTACTGTTCCGAATTGACGAGAGTCGACAATTTTTAGGATCGCTGGTTTGATGAATATATCTACGACAAACTCTTCTGCTAATTTTGAAAGAATTGGAGTAAGTGAAATGGGTCTAAGATGTTTGCTGATGTCCAATACTGGTTTTTGTTTGGGGAGAGGTGACACATCCGCCATTTTCCAGGACGAAGGGAGGCTGTTTTCACGGTAAGATGCATTGAGGATGTCACTTATAGGTTGAGCCAATGTATCAGCATTCTCTTTGAAAATCCAGCTTGGGGTTCCATCCGGACCGGGGTCTTTCGATGGGTTGTGATGAACTAGTTTATTTAAAACTGACAACTCTGTAGTGACAATGTCAGAAGTTAAGGAAGCAGTACTTGTCGAGTCAGTGGGAGATGTAAGATCCAAACTCAATGGCTGAAAGTTGAGCAACGGCAACAGGAACGTGTGGTTAATGTGATTGGCCAACTGTACCAGAGAATTGGAGCAAAGGTTCCCTTCTGTGGCAGCAGGCTCCAATAGATGGCGAAGATCGTTCGAACGAGAGATCGGGTCCATACCACATTTGATTCAAGAGTTTTCAATAGTGATATCATAGCTCTTACTAAAACCCAACTACTACCTCAGGATTTTGACAAAGAAATTTTAAATAATCTCAGTCCTTTCAAACTCCACCATCAAGACCATGATACTGATAAATATTCAAGTATGGCACTTTGCACTAGAAATACTGTAGAAATCAAACACTATGAATATTTCCCTTCACTAAATACACTAACATTTGACGTGGTTAATAGTCAATCCCAAGAAAAAAGAACTTTTCTTTTGTTGTATCGAAAGCAAGCCTCCAACATCCTACAATATGTAGATTGTTTGGGATACGTCTTTAATAGTTATACAATTGACATGATTTTTTTGGGTGATTTAATATTAATTACTTGAATGATAATCAAGTTCAAGCACTAAAATCTTTAATGGAATCTCTCAATTACACTCAGATTGTAACAAACCCTACGTTTATATCTTCTGGCAGCTTATTAGACCATGCGGTGTGTGTTAGATCCACAGTGTTTCAAATAACTGACAATTATGTAGTCAATGTGTATTATTCTGATCATGATGCTATCAAAATCATAGTACAATATTACAACAAGGGAGTATTAATTATGTCTGTCGCATTAATTGAAATATTATTATTAATTACTGGTACATTTAGTTATATCCAATTATTTCTGGCAATTGTATCAAGCAAGTTTATCTTACACCTATTGTACATCTATATGCATTCACAAACCATATTTATCAATAAGGGGTTGGTCGTTGGAAATCTTGCAGGGAGAGGATGACAATTCCTGTGCAAGGAAAAGTGATCAGAAAATACTGCAGGCAATATAAAGAGAATACACTGGCAAACTGTTTACAACTTTAATAAATAATGGTTACCCCTTTATTGTCCAAAAACAAATCCTGCAGAGTTTTCATAGGATGAAAAAAGTCATGCTTAGAACTATCTTTTACCAATTTACCCCTCTCCCAAAGATTTCCAATGGTCCACCCCTATTAGTGCAGTTACTCTGCACTTGTACTTGGGATGATGCACCTATACTCGGTGCCTCTGTCCTGAAAAGGACTTAGAACACCTGGACAACCTGAACCATGGGACAGTACTAAGCAAAATATGTACTGAATCTCTATGTAACTGTTCTTAAACATTGCAAAGTTCCTATGCATGCATAGCTTAATTGATTTTTAACCCACTTATTTTCTCTCTGTTTCATATTTCAGACAAAACTAAAGATCTGGTAGAATCATGAAAAGCCTCAGCAATATTCACATTAAGGCATCATTGCCATTGGAGTTGTACAACTATGCAGTTGAAGTTGTGAGTTACAGCACCAACCACCAATTTAATACTCTGGTATATATTAAATGACCTTATAGTTATAACATTGACATAATATGGTATTATAATGAAACAGTAAACCCAATTAACACTGGCATCTGAAGTAAAGGGCCTCTACGACCACACAGTTGGATTTGTGAGTTGAACCAGTTATTAAACCGTCAATTGCCAATTTATACATTCTATTAATGCCTGCATTAATAGGGACTGTATGTGACATGCTGTTGAAGTTGTGCCAGTTGGTCAAACCGTCAACCACCAATTAATTACTTAGTACTCTGCTATTAAATGACTTTGACATAACTGGTATTATATAATGAAAGAGACAAATTGACACTGAATTGTGGAGTAAAGTGCTAATCAACGCAGTCCACATCAATCATCAATGCAGTCCACAAAGTCAACAGAGACAGAACTTCAATGGCATAACTCCCATCACTAGCATATTATGGCTATTATCGTTCTTCCAATGTCCACAAACATAACTTTGCTTTCACCACATGTTGCATCAAATACGGCTAAAAGCTGACCTGCTGAAGACTAAAAATAACAACTCCGCTGAAGCGCAAGCACATGGGCAACTTTCCTTCGGCACAAATTATTATTTACGCCGCAGAAAAGTTGGCTATGTGAAACCACAAAGAGTTAATTGAAAATAGAAACGTTTAAGATAGTTTCTACATACTAGATAAAATTTGAACCGCGGAAAAAGTAAGACAACGAGTCTGTAAATATAGTTTCCACTCACGCTGTTTCAACTTGGGGTATTATAGATGTTTGGGATGTGTCTAACTTGAAATATGGTGCACAAAGGAGCAGCAAGCAACTCGAAGAGAATAAACCAAGAAGTACTCGAAGATAAAAATATACCCGTTTATCGGAATCTCGCAACAGAATGAAAACATTGACAGATAACGTGTATCATATTACCATAATCATAATGACGTACGCAGTGTTGCTATTTTTAGTCTGGAGCAGGTCAGCTTTTAGTTTTAGCGCTAGCTTTTAGCCGCATGTCTTGAATCGACGGAGTACATTGTGATTGTAACATTGTTGACAGTCGCTTGGTTTGATAATGAAACCAAGCGACTGTCAACAAACGTCAAAGCTGTGAACTTGTTTCACTGCATATGTGTTGCCATTCGTACATCTCTCTTTTATAAAGAATTTTCATGTGGAGTTGTTAAAGAAGATTATAAATAGCAAAAATGGTCTGAATGAACATGTTCTGTTGCCATGGCAATTACAAATCATATGATGTATGTCATGAATAAATCATTATCCTGGTCATCAAATATCCAATGAAAAATTGTGAACACCATCAAAACAATTTTGCATCTCGAGACATGTTTAAAAAATAAAAATTGTGAACACTACCCAAAACAGTATATAAACAGCAACTGAAATTAACTAGAATATATGCCACAAAATAGCGCCATGTGATTACCGTATGTTATTTAAATATTACAAGGCTATATGATCGCCTTAGCTTGATACATGGTTTATATTCTACATTCTATTTATTTGATCCTCTATGCTATAGAAAATTTCTAGCATCATTCTACTGACATGCCTGATCCTGAACACTGCTCCAACCTCGTACTGCTGTGTCAACCTCGTACTACTCCTGTGTCAGTCCTGATAAGACTATATTAATGACGTGACGTGAAACTGTTTGGACGTGTACTGCGAAGTGCTCCGCGAATTATTTCGTATTTCATTTTTTCCTGTACGATTCTGAACGGGATACTTCTCAAAGTGGTCGGTAAATTGTTGTTCTATTGGAATCTGAGAAACTCCAAGTATCCTTTTCGCCATCTAAATCATATTTAGTGAAATACCGGATTGTCTATACCGAGATTTTTAACGTTTGTTTTTCAAGCTCGCGCAAAAACGGTTGGTCTTCACACGCAAGCAACTGACGACAGTGCGCGTGCTTCAATTTGATCTGTGCGCGTGCGTGCAGTGATTAACTTGGAATAAAACTCATCGAACTGTGCTCGCTGTAATAATAATAATAATAAATAAACACATGCGCCATGATTTTCGGTTCCGAACAATCCACGTTATCCTTTTTGTTTGGTTGGTTCTTCGCGGGATTCGTCATACTGAGGAGAACCTATAGTGGCCTTGTTTAATAGTTTTTTGTTCATAGTGGTAATATATATAGTAGGCTTTATCTTATAATGAAACTGTAATTAGTTTATAAGTAACATTAAGAATATATTGTTGTAAGAGCATTGAGACCATTGTATAATGCTCCTAATACGTCTTTATTATTATTATTATTATTATAAGAACTCCTAGTTTTTAATACCTAATATATAATCTTATACTAGTGCGCTTACGTCAATGTTAATAGGATACATGTATAATACTCAGGGAAATTATGTTGATAGATGAGACGACAGAAAGGTCGAGGGGAGAGAGTACGGCCGACCTGGAGAGTATTTTCATTTTCATGTATTTTCATGGAGAGTATTTTCAAAATTACGACTTCTCTGGTATTGTTTTATTCATCGTTTGGTGATCAACCTGACGGTTCTACTAGATAACAGTAACATATAATTATACCACTGACTCAGCGGGAGTTCTTTACGGCAAAATATCGTAATTTATCTTGAGTGGAGATCAGATGAACTATGTAACATAAGTTATTCCTACCACTGTTATCTATAACTAGAAATAGTTTACACTAAAACTGCCCCCGGCTGATTATGCTTATATTGGTATTTACGAGTTATTTTGTGGGCCATATGATCGCCTTGGGGATGGTTTAGATTGTTATCGAGTGGAACACGGCAACCACGGCATGAACAAACGACAGGGTCTTAATTCAAGGGTCGCTTGGCCACTGCGACTAGAACAAAAATCAAAGTTTAAAAACGAGAACCAAAATAAAATAGCATTCATCATTGTGTTAAAATTATCCAATATACGTATGTAAGTCGAAAACTCTATGGATTTCAGATCAAGATACGGGTATGCTTTCATACTAATGCCATAATTTATTCTGGTAATTTATTCAAAAAGGGTAAAGATTTTATCTTGATTTCTTTTAGCTGTAAAGCTGTGCTTTAACACATGACATGCAAGATTAGAATGTGTTCTCCTTCGTCGAACGCAATTATTATTGTTTACCAAACAGATGTTCTTAACTCAATGGTTATCCAAGGTTTTGAGGCAAAGGTTCATTATTATATAAGCTATAATGTCATTAAGTTGCATTCAAATATTCTAATATTTGAATGCAATTTAGTGACATTATAACGGATTCTCATTGAGGGAATTAATCTGGGATTTCATTGTTGTTCTTCGTTGAGCAATGGTCAGTAGCATAGCAAGGCCTGGTCTCGTATATTCAACTGGAATATACCTAATACATTTGGTTTTGTGGCTATAATTGCTTTTCTCCTTCCTTCTCTTCTGCAATCGTGTAACGGATTCCCTATGCGCGGGAGAGATATACACGCGGTCTAAATATGGAAAATCTATGATTAAATACTTCGAATCTCGCACACTGCTGCGGCTGAAAAAACGAGAAAAGTACCCTCAAATTGCAGAAAATACACGTTCAGAGAATCAAAAATTCAAAAAATTTCCCGGGATATCATTCCCCCGGACCCCTACTGTACCTGTAGAAAAACGTGCATGTATAATAATACTTAGGCATCTCTTACGAAATGATGTTATCGCATCGTATTAACAAGGTAAACAACCCCCGCAGAATCACAATCAAAGGGGAAATTAATAAAATAATGCCCATCAATACCAAATGTATGGCCCTCATCCCTCATATATATACTATAGGCTCTCGGCAACGGCTTCCGTAGCTCAGTGGTCAGAGCACTGCACTAGCATCGCAGGGTCGCGGGTTCAATTCTAGCCGGAAGGCCTTGAAGTTGCATTTTTCGCAACTGGTCCCGGTTTGGTCTTAAAATGTATGTATTCCAACACTCGAAATTTTCCTTCACCATAAATCCTTTCAACATATATATATATATATATATATATATATATATATATATATATATATATATATATATATATATATATATATATATATATATAATATATATATATATATATATATATATATATATATATCATTTTTCGCAACTGGTCCCGGTTTGGTCTTAAAATGTATGTATTCCAACACTCGAAATTTTCCTTCACCATAAATCCTTTCAACATATATATATATATATATATATATATATATATATATATATATATATATATATATATATATATATATATATATATATATATATATATATATACATATATATATATATATATTTATAAAATAAGTCGTGTCTTACGCACGCTGTGATTGGTCAGTTACCGTGTTTATATCAGGCTATGTAAAACATGGATGGATTACACCATCGTGATACGCCATCAATTAGCCATCCTACGCCATCATACGCCATCAATTATCCATCATACGCCATTATATGCCATCAATTAGACATCATAACGCCATCAATTAGCCATCATGGCGCCATCATACGCAGTAAGGAGAATTTACGTGCTGATAAAAAATATATTTGTACATTTTATTTGCTTTCTACAGGTTATTTTATAAAAGAAATAGAAAACATTTTTATCCGTGTTCCCATACGTTATAGAAACACTCGTGGAAGTTTGGGAGAACTCGAAATCGCGTGGAAACACTCGCCCTACGGGCTCGTTTTCCCACTATGATTTCTCGTTCTCCCAAACCTCCTCTCGTGTTTCTATAACTGTATGTAAACACGGAAAATGTTTTCTATTTCTTAAATATATATATTATATATATATATATATATATATATATATATATATATATATATATATATATATATATATATATATATATATATATATATATATATATATATATATATATATATATATATATATACGAACTATTCGTGAGAAATGGAACCCTGCCTCGGCGAGATTATCACCCTCGCTTGCGAGGGAATTACATTGATAAAATAAACTGATTACAAATACTAAAGCTATAATACTGAAACAAATACTAAAATATTACATTGATAAAATAAATTGATTACGCGCCATATGATTACCGTATGTTATTTTGTGGGCCATATGATCGCCTTGATACATGGTTTAGATTGTTATCGAGTGCGGAACACGGCAACAAACGACAGGGTCTTAATTCAAGGAGACACTATAAGGCTCAATGTTTTTGACAACTGTGACATCGGATACCGCATGATTTCCGTATATATGTTGTTTTAATATTAGAAGGGTACTCCCGTTCGTTTGTATGATTTGAAATTTGAAATATGACCGCCAGATAAGTCGTTCAATTCAGCAAATATTACAAACGTGATGTTCGATTTGGCAAAAAGTGTCGCTTGGCCTGATCCTGAACACTGCTCCAAATCAAAGTTGAAAAGCGAGAACCAAAATAAAATAGCACTCACTAATTGTCTTAAAATGATCGAATGTACGTATATAAGCCAAAAACTCTAATGATTTCAGATCAAGGTACGGATACGCTTTCATACTTATGCCAAGTAATTTATTCTGGTAATTTATTCAAAAAGGGCAAAGTTTTTATCTTGATTTCTTTTAGCTGTAACAGGTGATTCATGAGACGCAAGATTAGAATGCGTACTCCTTCGTCGAACGCAATTATTATTGTTTATCAAACAGATGTTCTTAACTCAATGGTTATCCAATGTTTTGAGGCAAAGGTTCATGTATAAGCTGCTTTTTGGGAGCAATTATAGAATACCCGTAACCCGTCCACTTTTGAAATGTCCTTATTTAAAGGCAGAAATACAAACCTTAAAATGTCTTTAAATATAATATCGAAGGTTTATATTATTGTTATCAAATCAAATGGGGTTTTAAAATAGAACGATTCAACAAATAGTGAAAGTGGGCGGGCATTCTACAATTTAGCGCCCCCTAAAAACGAGTCGAGTGGAAGTCCGGGTTTAGCATCCCCCTAAAAGCGACTGCATGAGATCTTATCTTGTCTTACGTTTAACACGTTCTAAAATATACAGCAGTGCATACGAGCCATTAATCTGGCTTTCTTCAGAAACATGGCAACGCTGACAATGGTAAAAACACGACTAAACCTTGTTATTTTAATATCTGCAATGGCCATCCTCGTTTTTGGACTTCTCATCTTTACAGCTGGATTTATGAGCGAAAAAGCGTTTCGGGATTCGTTTGGGAAAGCGAAAAACCAAGTATTGTTTGAAAACCATCCCCAGTATTGGGCTGGCATACCGGTCTGTATCTCATTGTTGTTTTTTCTTCAAAACCTTTAGCTAAGATATTAATAGACTAGGAGTAATCGAAGATTGTGTAAGTGCGTTCGACGCATGTGGACCAGCAAATGGTGAATGAAGATTCTGTAACCTCAATGTTTTTGACAACGGTGACATCCCGGTGACCCCGCATGCATGATTTCTAGCTCCTTATGTTATTTTAATATTAGAAGGGTATCCCGTTCGTTTGTTCGATTGGAAATATGACTGCTTGCGGACCACCAGATAAGTCCTTCAATTTAGAAATATTACACGCGCGAAGATCGATTTGGCAAGTGTCGCTTGAATGGAAAATTTATAACTTCGCGAGGCTTGCTCGTTTAGAGTAAATGTTGTTCGAATTATATGTATGTAATGGCGTTCAAATGGTCATTGAATTTTGATATTATAAACGCGCCATATGATTACCGTATGTAATATTGTGGGCCAGTGTCTTAATTCAAGGAGGCACAATATAACCTCAATGTTTTTGACAACTGTGACGTCGGATCACGCATGATTTCCGTATATATATATATATGTTGCTTTAATATTTAGAAGGGTATTCCCGTTCGTTTGTACAATTTGAAATATGACCGCCAGATAAGTCGTTCAATTCAGCAAATATTACAAACGTGATGTTCGATTTGGCAAAAGTGTCGCTTGGCCTGATCCTGAACACTGCTCCAACCTCATACCCACTGCGACTAGGCACCAGTCTTATATTATGCTATAAGGGTATGAACAACAAAAAGCAAAGTTGAAAAACGAGAACCAAAATAAAATAACATTCATCATTGTGTTAAAATGATCCAATATACGTATATAAATCGAAAACTCTAAGGATTTCAGATCAAGATACGGATACGCTTTCATACTACTGATGCCATAATTTATTCTGGTAATTTATTCAAAAAGGGTAAAGTTAAAATTTCTTTTAGCTGTAAAGCGCAGTACCCATGACACGCAAGATTAGAATGCGTTCTCCTTCGTCGAACGCAATTATTGTTGTTTATCAAACAGATGTTCTTAACTCAATGGTTATCCAATTTTTTGAGGCAAAGGTTCATTTTTAAGCTGCTTTTTCGGGAGCAATTATAGAATACCCGTAACCCGTCCCACTTTTGAAACCGCATTTAAAGGTAGAAATACAAACCAGGATGCTCTAAATCTTTAAATATAAGTCGAAGGTTGATATTATTGTTATCAAGTGGACGCGTATTCTACAATTTAGCGGTACTTCCACTCGACAAAAAAGCGCTTTTCCCCCGCTTTTTAGCACATAAAGCAGACCTTTTAATGAGGTTATTTTAGAGATATTTTAAAGGCTGCGTTCCTTTTGGTCAGTCAGAACTCCGATGAAACCTGTCATAGGATAGGATAGAAACTTTATTTAAGGAGGGTTTTATATATAATATATAAATTATAGATATATATATATATATATATATATATATATATATATATATATATATATATATATATATATATATATATATATATATATATATATATATATATATATATATATATATATATATATATATGGTCTTAAAAATGTATGTATTCCAACACTCGAAATTTTCCTTCACCATAAATCCTTTCAACATGTAGTTTGATCTATATATATATATATAGTACAATATCTACAGACACGTGTTTCGCTGTTCCACAGCTCATCAGTGTAGATTGGTACGATCTAGATATGGGCATGATAACTAATTATACACAAACGATTGCCGTTGACAACCGCTTGTGGTACAAACAGCGGTCATGCGCACATCCAGAGAGCGTGAAGCGGTGTAGGGCCAGAGTGCTCAAACTATATAATATATATATAATATATATTATATATATATATATATATATATATATATATATATATATATATATATATATATATATATATATATATATATATATATATATATATAATATATGTATAATATATATATTATACACTGGCCCTACACCGCTTCACGCTCTCTGGATGTGCGCATGACCGCTGTTTGTCCCACAAGCGGTTGTCACCGGCAATCGCTTGGGTATAATTAGTTGTCATGCCCATATCTAGATTGTACCAAGCTACACTGATGAGCTGTGGAACAGCGAAACACGTGTCTGTAGATATTGTACTATATGTTGGGTCTCAAGAGTATATAATTTGACACTCGTTCATCACCATACTTTTCCTTCATCTATTCTCCGAGTGTAAATGCCAAACAGCAACTTTAATCCACATCATTGCATCACCGGCATTACCATTGTTACACCTATATATACTGAACTCGTGGCCAAGCTCCCGGCAACGGCTTCTGTAGCTCAGTCGGTAGAGCGCTGGTCTAGTAATCCAGGGTCGCGGGTTCAAACCCCAGCCAGAAGGCCTTGTAGTTGCATTTTTCGCAACTGGTCCTGGTTGGGTCTCAAGAGTATATAATTTGACACTCGTTCATCACCATACTTTTCCTTTATATATATATATATATATATATATATATATATATATATAAATATATATATAAATATATATAAATATATATATAAATACTAGAATATATTGTGTCCAGTACATACAAAGTGCTCGATACCGAAATCGGTAGAGCGAGTTATAAAAGTTTAACTTCAAAAGTTCTCTGCTACTCGGAGTTTCACGCTATGTGCGATCTTCAGGCAACTGAAGATTATTCAATTCAACTATTCTTTATATGCAGGCATCCCAGGGTTAAAAGTAGGTGTCATTTTTTATTCTTGTGCGTCGTGTATTCCATAAATAGAATTTGTTTTCGCGGCGGCATTTTGAAACAAGTTCGGAACGTTTGTTGAGTAGTTTTCATTTTTCGCTTTTAAAATGCATAACTTTTCTTCCAAGCAAAGGTTACATTGCTTTGCTCCACTCTGGTATGTGGTGGCACGTTTTAAAATTGACCATTTCAAAGAGAAGATGCGTCGACTTTTCTTGAGATCCCAAATGTATTTGGATAGTTCTGTTTCATTTGAGTGTTTCTCGTCGCGGAAAGATTTGGTATGGTTTCTGTACCGCACTTTGAATTCGTTGCATGTCATTCCAATATATTTCTTTGTTGCAGCGTTGTCTGTTGTTGTTACTTCGGCTTTGTATATCGATCACGTTGGTGGGCATTCTTCCTTTCTCCGGCAGTTGCATTTACTTTGTGTTGGCACATCGTTAGGTTTTGTTTTTGAAAGGATGTGGGTGTTGTGTGCGTTGATGGCAGCTTTCATGTTTGGCATGCAGCTATATAGCTGACTTTCACGGTGTTCATATTGAAGATTTTGTGGAGTTTGTTGGTTCTCGGGAAATGTTTATCGATAAGGTTTAGAAATCTGCGGCCTACGTTGGTTTTCACGTTTTTGCTGAATGGTGGGTTAAATCATGTAATCTTTCTTCGTCGTTGTCGTCTCGGAGTCGCGTTGGAAATAACCTGCGATCATGCGTTTCTTGGGGGAGGGGAAGGGGGGAGGAAGGGAAAGGGGGAGGGAGGGGAAGGGGAGAATATAATGGTATATAAGGCTTTTCCCAAAACCAGTGAGTAAAACCGTCAGAACATCTTCACCACAACAGATTAGTCTTCTTATGTACTCTTGTTGTTCTGGTTTAAGTGATTGAACATGAGTTAAGTCAAGTTGATTATTTATTTAAAAATTATTTACCGACGCCATCAGGAAGAAACCGGAAGTTTATTTAATTAATGAAAACCAATCAAAACACGCTATTTGATTCTCATTGTATTCTGACCAATCACAGAAAAATACCAAAATGTGGTATGAATACATGCGGTTTGAAAAGCATTTGTATCAGGCCCTCATTACGTTATTTGGAGATGGCCTGATCGCAGGTTACGTTGGAAAAGGCTTCGTCATTCAGGTATGTCAAGTAATTGTCATCAAAGTTGCTGCGTTTGAGGGCATCTTGGTATGCTTGGGCCGCCGCTTGAAATGTTGGTTCGTCGCATGAAAGTTTTGATATTCGCTTGTTGACTGGGTGGTTAATTGATTGGCTGCATGTGGATGTAGAGTGGTTCGTCGTTTGGCTTCCTGTACGGTTGAAATGTGCCGTTATGTAAGTTGAAGGTGATGTTGAGGAAGTTAACGACTTTCTGGTTTGTTTGTACGGTGATTTTAAGTCCGAAGCTATTGAAGATCTCTATTAACGGCACATTTCTGAGACAGCTCCCAACTTCAATCAACAAGCGAATATCAAAACTTTCATGCGACGAACCAACATTTCAAGCGGCGGCCCCAGAATACCAAGATGCCCTCAAACGCATCAACTTTGATGACAACTTGACATATACCTGAATGACGAAGCCTTTTCCAACGCGACTCCGAGACGACAACGACGAAGAAAGATTATATGGTTCAACCCACCATTTAGCCAAAACGTGAAAACCAACGTAGGCCGCAGATTTCTAAACCTTATCGATAAACATTTCCCGAGAACCAACAAACTCCACAAAATCTTCAATATGAACACCGTGAAAGTCAGCTACAGGTATAGCTGCATGCCAAACATGAAAGCTGCCATCAACGCACACAACACCCACATCCTTTCAAAAACAAAACCTAACGATGTGCCAACACAAAGTAAATGCAACTGCCGGAGAAAGGAAGAATGCCCGATTCCAGAAAATTGTTTAGCCACCAACGTGATCGATATACAAAGCCGAAGTAACAACAACAGACAACGCTGAAACAAAGAAATATATTGGAATGACATGCAACGAATTCAAAGTGCGGTACAGAAACCATACCAAATCTTTCCGCGACGAGAAACACTCAAATGAAACAGAACTATCCAAATACATTTGGGATTTCAAGAAAAGTCTTAAAAATGGTCAATTGGAATGGAAAACTCTTTGAAATGGTCAATTTTAAAACGTGCCACCGCATACCAGAGTGGAGAAAAGCAATGTAACCTTTGCTTGGAAGAAAAGTTATGCATTTTAAAAGCGAAAAATGAAAATCTACTCAACAAACGTTCCGAACTTGTTTCAAAATGCCGCCACGAAAACAAATTAAAGAAAAAAAACGCACAAGAAAAAAAAATGACACCTACTTTTAACCCTGGGATGCCATATAATGAATAGTTGAATTGAATAATCTCCAGTTGCCTGAAGATCGCACACAGCGTGAAACTCCGAGTAGCAGAGAACTTTTGAAGTTAAACTTTTATAACTCGCTCTGCCGATTTCGGTATCGAGCACTTTGTATGTACTGGACACAATATATTCTAGTATTTATACAGCTCCTGTTCTCAGTTGAGCACTGTAGTTTGTCCGTGTACTCACCTCCAACAAACTCCAAAATGAAGAAGATTCAATTCAACTATTCCTTGAAGAACATCCCTCTACCTAAACCAGATTTATACAGAAAAATGATCATTCCGAAAGTCGAAAGTGTTATAAAGCGTATGAGATGGAAAGCACACTTCTTCATTAACGGAAGCAGTGAAGCCACCGATAACAAGTTTGGACTGAAGTCGAGAAATAATCCTCCGCAACTCAAAGAATTAAAAATTTCGAAGAAGATATGCTAAAGATGATAGAGAACCTTGAATTCCGAAATGTCAACGACCAGTTCCTCAACACTCTAGCGAGCGATGCTAAGAAAATACAATCAACACCCAACGTCTTAGTCTTCGCCGACAAAACAAGAAATATATACGAAATGGACTCGCAGAAATACAACCATCTACTAACAAACAACATAACAACGAACTATAAACTAGGAAACGAAGCGATCGTAGATAGCATCAACCGAGATTCAGAAGACATAGCGAATGAACTTAATATATGCAACAGGATACAAACCATGGCGAAGAAGCAGGCATTTATCTCACTTAAAGATCACAAAGAAAATTTCGAAAACCACCCAAAATGTAGATTGATCAACCCGGCAAAGAGCGAGTTAGGCAAAGTAAGCAAAGTTTTCCTGGATCAAATCAACTTCAATCTTCGATCCCTCAACCACGTAAGCCAGTGGAGAAATTCCGATGCCGTCATCGAATGGTTTAATAGCATTGACCAGAAAAGCAATCACACCTTCATGTCACCAAAACTGTGGAATTCATACCACAGGAAATTAGAAACTTTGATATGTTGGGTAATTTTAAGTCAGCAGTTAAGACTTTTCTTTTTTTAAATTAATAGTTTATTTGTTTATAGTGGTAATATATGTAGTATAGGCTTTATCTTATAATGAAACTGTACTAAGTTTTATCAGTATATTTAAGAATATATTGTTGTAAGGGCATTGAGACTATTGTATAATGCTCCTAATACGTCTATTATTATTATTATTATTATTATGTCATCCGACATAGTCGAGTTATACCCCTCCATCACCGAAGATTTACTCAACAAAGCAATCACCTGGGCCAGCAAGCAAACCGCCATCACAGACCAACATATAAAGGTCATCAAACACGCGCGACAGTCACTGCTGTTTAACGAAGAGAAACCATGGGTTAAGAAAGGGAGCGCAAGCACATTTGATATGACAATGGGGAGCTATGACGGACTGAGCAGAGATATGTGAGCTCATGCGTTGGTTTGTTCATCCTAGAAAAATTAGGAGAAACATTCGGACACGAAAACATCGGACTATACAGAGACGACGGCCTAACTGCATTGAAGAAGGTAAACGGTAGACAAGCTGACAAATCGAGAAAAACATTAATAGAGATCTTCAATAGCTTCGGACTTAAAATCACCGTACAAACAAACCAGAAAGTCGTTAACTTTCTCGACATCAGAACTTACATAACGGTACATTTCAACCGTGCAGGAAGCCAAACGACGAACCATGCACTCTACATCCACAGCCAATCAAACCACCCACCTTCGATTCTGAGACAGCTCCCAACTTCAATCAACAAGCGAATATCAAAACTTTCATGCGACGAACCAACATTTCAAGCGGCGGCCCCAGCATACCAAGATGCCCTCAAACGCAGCAACTTTGATGACAACTTCACATACCTGAATAACGAAGCCTTTTCCAACGCGACTCCGAGACGACAACGACGAAGAAAGATTATATGGTTATAGTTTAAAAACAGTAAAAATTTAAAATAATGTGCATGTTGCTAACTTGTTAAATCCATTTCTCGACGTTCTGTAACACATAATTATACCCAAAATACAATTGAACACATGAAATGATTCAAAACAGCAAAAATCCCAACAATTTACAAGTTAAAACTTAAAACTATTATTATTCTCGCTTCGTCGTCAAACAAGCATTCATCGTCTGACTCGTCTCGTAATACTTCGCACTTTCGCCTCAGAACTTTTAAAATTATATTAGAGACTACAAGGTCAATGTAGTTTAACCAAAGTTTTTTGACAGAAAGTACAATTCCTTACATTTTAATGTGTTCTGTGTAGCATTTGCAACCTGAGCGGCTGAGTCGATCACTACCGAATGCCGATGCGGACATAGTTATAAAACACTCTTATCGCATCGTCCTGTTGACGATTTAGAGAAAAGCTTGTATCACAACGCTTTGCCAAGGGCTTTGTAAAACATACTAGGCCATTCTCTATCGGTAAACAATATTTTCCCTGGTCTTCGAACAAGCTAAATATCGTCAATGACAGTAACAAATTATAGGGAACTGCGAACGAGAAGACTGGAACAAAAACATAATTTTGGTTGTTTTTTTTCAGGTCGGCACTAGATCATGGTCGAGATATGTACAATGTGCGACTGCTATCGTACAGTACAGCGGACAACTTTGGTAGGTGCCTTCGAAGCAGCCGTTCCTCACGTTGTAAGCCACAAACTACTGGAATTGTTAAAACATTGTAAGCAGTAAATTATTAGGGGGTTAGGGTTAGGATCTTTGTTGTTTTGGTGTTGATTACAATCCAATAATTTACTGCTTACAATACATTGTTAAAGCATTGTAAGCAGTAAATTATTGGATTGTAATCAACCCCAAAACAACAAAGATCCTAACCCTAACCCGCTAATAATTTACTGCTTACAATGCTTTAACAATTCCTACAACGTGAGGAACGGGTGTTCGAAGAAAGATAAATATGTTATGTATTACCTCGTTCTTTTAAAAACCCCGCTTAACATTCTGCATAAAAACCGAAATTTAAAGCGGATTTTTTTAAAGAACGGAGGTAATACATAACATAACGATATCTATTTCGAAGGCACCTACCAAAGTTATCCGCTGTACTGTAAGCTAGCAGCCGCACATTTATACATATCTCGACCATGATCTAGTGGCGACCATTTTTTCATCGGTTTAGGCTAAAAGGGCAGACTCAAAAGGACCTTTCTGTTTTTGTTTGGTCTTTATTCTTGGTTAGGTTAGGGTTAGATACGATACGGTTAGGATTAGATTGAAGGTTAGGATCAAGGTTGAAAATGAGGTCCTTTGAGTCATCCCTTTTAGCCTTCACCTTTTTTATCGGAGTTCCCCAGAGTCTCCGTTCCTTGGTACTTACCAAAAGGGTCGCAGGCTTGCGATTGCAGCCGAGACTGACGAAAATTACCATGGATTGCTAGCAGACCCTCCTTCCCCTCCCTTTTCCCCAGCCCCCTCCTATTCCAATTATTCCGAGGAATAATTTTTAAATTGTTTCATATTGCAGGTTATAATCACAGCAACTCTTGCACTTGCTACGAGTACCGTAAAGAATCTACATGTAAAGTTGGTAAGTAGTAAGTGTCTTGCCTCCATAATCCATATCAAGTAAAATGAAGTAAAATTGTAACAGGTGTACAGTAATGCATGGATCAATTCTTCCTGTAACCATCCCTCCCCCCGCGGGCAATACCTCTGGTATTTGTATTTTTTTACCAAAGTTCATCGCAAATTATTCCACACCCCCGGAACTTTGAAATTTGTTAATCCCCCCACCCCGGGGCAAGCCTGAAACAATATATTGTTTCAAAGTCAAAAACATACTTATACAAAGTCAAAATAACATATTTATACAAAGTCAAAAACATACGAGTTTTAACATCAAACAAATGTATAATTGGACAAATTTTAACATCAAATGTAAATTTAACTTAACCAGTAGCTCATTTCTGTTTCCTTTGAGCTCTAGTTCGTTTCGATTTTTCATCGCCCCTAGTACGTCGATATTCAGCAATTGTTTTCGTCGCCATTTTGAATACGAATACTTTACGGCTTTAGTTACGAGACTTCCAAGTGCGGGGCCCTTTCCCCGCCCTATAACCCCGGGCAAAAAATAATAAAACAATTCCCCACCCCCGGGATTTGATTTTCTGCTTTGTCCCCGGGGTTGCCCGGGGGTGGTTACAGGAAGAATAGCGTTGCACACAGATGATGTATTTGTCAATGTTTGTTTGAGTCTATAATTAAATGCACGTCCTAAACAGTAGGAAATGGCTCATTTGGCAGTCAGATTTGGTTTGTTTGTCTGAGTTTTGGTCTATAAATAGTAACTTAAGACGCATAACGTCTTACACAATTAACGTTTGGTAGTGGTCCTATACACAACATAGCATAACGTCTTACACAACGTAGGATACTAGGACATAGCGATAGAGATGTTCGCTACCATTCCATTTCGTGCTGGCTCTGGCCGCATTACAGCTCTGATATCCGGCTCCGGGTTGCTGGGGATAAAGTCCAACCGGATATTATTCGCATCAAATTTATCTCCAGGGTCTTCTCCCGGTGAAAGCCGTAAAACTATCAAGCTAAAACTTAATCAAGCTACTCAACTCAAGCAAACGGAATGCTACAACTAGAAATGCCAGGAATGACGAAAACTGTATAGAACCGAATAAGTATATACGCAACCATAAATAACGAAATACAAGTGTAAATTGCCAAGGGTTTTTGAAACTTATTTTTATTAAATTTAATGAACGCTAAGCAAACCAATATTGCCTGGAAGGAGTGCGCAATGTTTTTTGAGACGAAAAGACTCGTTTAGAAGTGACAGAGGACGGTGGACAAAAAGATACGAGAGAGCTAGAGATGCGTCAAGCAGCCATTCGTTTTTGTGGCGAAACCAATAAATAGTCCAAAAATTCCTGAGTATTAACTTTGCCGTCATGGGTTCTTGCATGGTGTAAGGGTGCCTGGTTGACGTTCAAAGAATGAATGAAGGCTCATTTACGCACTGCGGCCACTGCTATCCTTGATTAGTGTTTATTATCCAAAAGTAAATTTAAAGCTAATATAAATAGACATGCGTGAAAGTAGTAATATATATATATATATATATATATCAATGTGTTTGGGATTGGAACCGAGCTCTAAGCCAATCAGAATCAAGAATGATTTGAATGGACCAATCAGAGCACAGCACAATCCCAATTTTCCAGGGGGGTTGAAACATTTTAAGGTGTGGTCACCCTGTAAAGAACGACCAGTGATCAAATCAGGGGGGATATGCACCTGGTCGTATACAAGAGGTTTTTTGTATTAAAATTAGTCAAAAAGTGGTCGCGGTCAAGAGTATATATATCACTTGGGTCGTGTTGTTGTACGACCAGTTTTTATAGTCGTCCCTGAACGACCAGAGAGTTTGAAGGTCATTCAAGGTGAATAGTGTTAAGCAAGTACTGACGTCATTTGCTATATGGAGGGTGAAAGCTGTGATGAACCAGGAACAGGATGTTTAGTTGTAGAATTTAGTGTTCTGACCAACTGAAGATCAGTATGGAATAGTTCACCGAGAAACGTTTCTGGGTAAACTTTCCCCACTGATCATCAATATGAATCAACGCTAATCTATGATTTGTAAATAAATGTAAAAAGAAAAATAAAATGTTTGTTAAAAAATAAAAAGAGTTGTTGAAAATCGTTTTTTTAATAAGTATATATATATATATATTATGTGGGTGTGTATGAATTTTTTTTAAAAACATGGCAAGAAGAAGATATAGAAGCAGGAAGGGAATTATCCTTAGAAAAAAGAAACAAAAAGGGGGTAGTGCTCTAGATATTTTTGGACCTTTGGGATCGTTAGTTCGAAATCAATTGGGAATTGGTATTCGAAAAAGAAAAAGAAAACAAAAACAAAAAGGGGGTGCTCGAGGTTCTAATTTTGTCAATTTGTTTGGTTTGGGTGTTCGAAAAAGAAAACAAAAAGGGGGGTATTGGAGTCTCTGGTAACGCAGTCAGGCAAGAAGAAGATATAGAAGCAGGAGGGGAATTATCCTTAGAAAAAAGAAACAAAAAGGGGGTAGTGCTCTAGATATTTTTGGACCTTTGGGATCGTTAGTTGGAAATCAATTGGGAATTGGTATTCGAAAAAGAAAAAGAAAAAGAAAACAAAAAGGAGGGTTTGCACGTTTTGTATTTCCAGAATTTTTTAAAAGATAAATAAACCCTGTAAATAATTAATTTTTTTGTTTAATTAAAAATTGGCATTATTAAAACTACAACATGACTGATTGTTATTACTCTTACAATTTTTTTTACATTTTTTATTATATATTCCTACGAGTACACGACCTAAAATTGTTTCTATTTTTTTTTTTAATTTAATATCGTTTTTTAGTTTAATACGTTCATTTTTAAATATTTTTTGTTTATTATTATTTTCGAATTCATTACGACATTGATTGTATAAATATAATAAACTCCAATTTCCACACACACCAGTATTTTTGGATTGTAATTGTTTACTTTCAATATATTGAAATGTTAGTCCTTTTTTTACACTATAATCATACCAATATTCACGTTTATAAAACGAGACATCTTTTGCAAAACTATCAAAAAAATTCATATGTTTTTCTTTATCCACCCATATAGCAATCCAATGTTGACCGTTTTGATCTGCTTCATCCGTATTCCAAATCCAACACGAGGGATAATAAATTTTTTTAGGAAAAATATTTGCAGGAAATGTACCCAAATAATATTTATTTAAAAACTTATTTATTTTTGAAATTTTATTAATCTCGTTCGTAAATAAAAATTGGGTTAAAAAACAATGTAAATTCATTGAGTTTTTGCGTCGCCATTTTCTTTGTGTTGAATAGGGTGTTGAAGAGGGGGTAGGAATGTGGGGTGTGAGTGATGTAGATGGTTCTTCGTGACTCGAAAGACCCGAAGGGGTTTTTCCCAAATTTATATAACGTTGTCGTAATTTTATATTTCGTATATAATAGGCGGGCATATGTAATTTTTTCAATTCTTTTAAAGCAACCGTCTGCTTTTGTTGTGTAAGATTGAACATGTTTTGTTTGCTGACATTATGCGTTAAAATCGTATAATAAATCATGATGGTTTATTGCAACACCGTTTATTTTTATTATATCTGTACCCCCAGTTTTAATTTTTTTCCTTTCAAGAAATTCTTTTATTTGTTGCCCACTTGTCACAGTCGGTGTTTTCCTTACTCCGGGTGATTCATCATTGGTCACCTCATTTTCAAGTTCATTACTTTTTCTTTTCATATTTTGTTGTCTTTTTAAAAAACTAACCATACTCTCTGCGACACGTTGATCATTATTAACTTTTTTCATTTCTTCTTTCATTTTATTTTTACTTTCAATAAGTTCGAAATTATTTTTGTTGTTAATTCCCTGCAATAATTTTTCGTTTTCATGATCAGTTTTGATTAAATCTAAAATTTCATTTAATTTACTCGGATTAATTAATTGCATTTTATTTACTTCGGTCATTTTTTTTTATTTGTTGGTTAAGTAATTTGTATGCTTTTTGATATATGTTGATTATACGAAAATCCTCAGATAATAATATGTTTAAATCTTTTTCTTTTATTTTGTTCTTTGAAAACTTATTCAAAATATATTTATTATCACTGGAAAGTTGGATCGAAATTTTTTTATTTAAAATATTTTTAGCAATGTATTGTAATTTATTAATTAATTGAGAATCTAACAACGTATTTTTTTTATCAATATCTGCTTTAAGATATTTTTTTAACGATGGTAAAAAATCCTTTTTTTTTTTTTCAAAAGCTTTTTTCTTTATTTTATTTAATTGAACTAATGTTTCTAAAAATTTTAAATCATCTTCGCAACTTGATGAAGAAGAAGTAACGGAACTTTCACTATCCATTTCATCACTAACATCATCGCTAACAACATCGCTATCATTTTCACTATCAACTTCATCCTCCTCTTCATCATCATCTCTTGAATTATCATTTTTTTCGTCTTTTTTTACCTCTTCTTTATTTAATTCATCATTTTTTTCTTCATTCATTTTTTTTATGCGTAAACTGAAAACGGTGGAAATACAAGAATATGTTCACGATTTAGGGGTATTTTGTTAATAACTGTTTTTTTTATTTTTGGTTTTTTTATTCTATTCTTTGTTGTAATGGGTTTTGTGTTCTTCATTTTTTTTGTACATCCCCTTGTCACAAATGTTGATAATTAAATGCTGTGTAATAATCTTGCAGGGGTATTTAATCCCACTCTAATTTCATTTCGAAATTCACCAACAAATATTAACGCACCTTGAACTGTATTTTGAGAAAAATGAAAATCCACATTAACATTTCCCGATGGTCTTATGGGTAATACTGCAAGATGAGAGTCTCTATTATCTGTTAAATCAAATGCTAATATAGAATACCCGTTTATAAAGTCATTATAAGTCATAGGCATTTCTGAATAGTTGCGATTTAATACCGAACGTAATTTTGAGTAAGCTTCAGCTTGATTTTCTATTCTCCCGACAACAGCGTTATTTACCGAAACTTCAACATTATCATAATTAGGCCAGTTAAACTCAAAAATATTATGAGTATATGATCCGTTCCAATTTGCTAATGGTGAAAATACAATATATAAACGTGTAGGAACGCTACCATTAAACACATCGATTACTTGATGCGAATTTCGTCCTGCAGCTACTGATTCAGTAATACAACGATAATTGGTTGTATAATATAATGTTTCTTTATTATGGGTCACCATTCCTATATTAAGAGCATTTGATAATTGTTTTTTTGGTTTAAATACAGGAATTTTTATTTTAAAATCATCTAGGGTAATTATAGTAGCAGCAACGGGCATATCAGCATGATTGGCACCCATCATTACAATTGTATTTAATGCCCGTGTTAAACGTAATTCAACTTTATACGCTGTAGGAATATATATTTCAGCACCCCCTTCGCTAAATAATGAACAATCAATCTCATCTATCAAATACTGTGATTGATTTTGAAATGCCTGTGTTTTTTGTCTCCCCCCTGTATTTACGACAGCAGTTCCATTCGTGAAACCCACGATACTGCTCATATGTGCGGATGTATCTAAATATGCTATATTAAGCTCTTTAGAATATTTATATCCCGACGGTATTTGACGCATTATAAATTGTATCCATGATGCAAAATGTGCAAAATTATCTGATGGTGTAATTAAATTTTCATTTATTTTTAATTCTTTTGTTTTCCACATTGTACGAAGGGGTAATGAAATCATCGAAAAACCCGATGCTGCAGGTGCTATAACTCCAGCAGCATTTCTAATCGATACCCTAGCCATTATTTTAGCATCGCTTGTTTTCATTAATCCAACGGCGTTCCCATGTCTTGTAAACGTGTATACTGACGATTGATTATCGACAGGCGTCGCAATAATTTCAGTTTCACGACATTCCGTAAACGTATCATTATAGGGTGATGAAGTAAAAAATTGTAAAGGTTCGCTAAATAATATGTCATTTTTTTCCACATCTTCAATTTTTTTACTCATTTTATTTTTTTTTAAACGTTAATTTTAAGAATATTTGAAAGTGTTCCCAACACTTGAGGAAGTAACATACCCATTGCCAATGCTCCACCAAACCCTCCTTTTTGTATTTTTCTTCTACGTTTTCTTATTCCTCTTTTGTTTTTTCTTTTTTTGATGTATTTTTTACGCGTCATTTATTTTATTTTTAAAAAACAACAATACCCACAACAATAAAAATAATAATAATAATATACACAACATTATGATTTTTTTATATAACTTTTTTTTTATTTATACTTTTTTTTACACAGTCTATCTATTTTGTAAAAAACGTATTACATTTGGATCTATTTTTTTTCTCTTTTTTTTATTATCACTTGTATAATAAGTATCTAAATTTAAATTTGAGGGTAATCCCACACCCTCATTTAATAAAATTTCTTTCTTAGTTGGATTTTCTTTATTTTTTCTTTTCACAACAAAATATGATGAGGAATAATTTTTTCCACGATTTCTACCGTTTAACAATTCAGTATAATCTTCTACGGATAGTTCATTTATTTTTTCAGTCATTATTCTTTTCTTCAAATAAATTTATATATATCTTAATTTCTTCACCTTTTAACGGTACGTTATTCTCATAGTTAATAAAGAACTGTAGTGATTGTTTAGCCTCTTTATCACTCATAAATAAAAAATAGGGGAATTTTTTTTTTTCATCATTTAACTCTTTCCCTACGGGCGCAGTTAAAATGGGTCGTTGATGACCCACAAAGTCGTCAATCGAAAAACACGGCACACGGTAACGCAAGATTAAAAATTGAAATTCGACAAGCGCCAGGAACATGAAATCCACGCACACGCCAAGTTTGATTTGATTTCATAAACAACTCTGCGATTGGTGGCATTTTGAGTTTTCAAGATGCTATGCGGGCGTGCAAGATGGCCTTTTCTGGAAAAATGTAAATTTTTCAACCTGATTTATGATAATTAATGCTAATTTATATTAACATAATGTGTTTTGTTCGGGAAATTTAAAAGAACAAGTAAAAGCCGGTTTATTGGGCTTCCAGAAAATGTATAGCTTTCGCAACAGTTATGGTTATTTCAAGAGATATCAATAGAACAACGTGGTCGTTCAATTTTTGATGTTTTTCAGCCGTAATGAAAGAGTTAATGATGTATAGGGATTTTTTTCGTCAATATAAAATAATTCTTTTATAGTATATATAAAACGTTGTGTTGCATTGGAAATAATAGTAGATGAAGAAACTGAAATCGTTCCATTATTTATTTTTTTTGATTGTGTTATTGCACTGAAATCCATTTTGTTTGCACACGTAATTCGAAATGAAATTTTGATATTTTTATATTCAATCGAATTTAAATTCCATAAAAAAATTTTCCCACTATTTACTAACACGTAAAGAGAAAAAGGATAAAATATTTTATATTCTTTAATTATCATTTCCCCATTTTTTTCTTCAATTAACAATCAAGCATTATGTTGAATGTATTAAACAATCAATACTAAGCGTTCTGAATCAAAAGGAACTAATTTCCTGTAGTATCTTTAACTTTATATGAACATAATGTCTTTTTTAATTTTCTCAATGATTTTGGGGACTATAATAAACTAATTGTCCATCCCCCCCACCTTGTCGATGCCATTGAATGGGTACTGTTGTTAACAATTCGGAACAACTATCACCAACTAACCCAGTTCTATTTCATCACAATATATAAACATTTTATTTAATCCGTCGGGTAAGTAATCAAAATGTTTAGAAAAAAGGGTTCGAGGTGTAGGGTTATCTTTTTTTATTTCAAACAAGAGAGGTACGATTTCAAGACCTTTTTCATTTTGTAAACCTAGCATAAAAGCTAATTTTTTTGAAAATAATATATTAATCTTTTGATTAAAAGAAGCATATTGAATACCCTTTTTTTCTACCGTAGTCTTGTTAGATAATCGAAATTCATTTACCTGTAACCCATCGACTGCTTTACGCGCATTTTCATATACCAATACTCAATCTCAACATTAACATTAATAATTACTTTCCCATTTGACCCGATGGTACAAAAAATTTCAAATCCTTCTAAGATATTATTTAAAAATATAATTAATGAAGATAAATCATAAATTCCGTCGGGTATAATAAATTTATCCGATGTAAAAACGAACTCACTGTTAGCGTATACCGAATTATTAATTTCTTCGGGTATAAAATTCTTATAGGTTATGATAAATGAAAAAAAACATTCATCACCTACAATATTTTTAGTTGTTTGAGGATAACAAACTTGTAAAACTTCTAAAAAACATTCATTGTTCAAAGCATCAATGGGTTGTGCAATTTTCATTTCAAAATCATTAATCAAATTCTTTTGAAGTCCTCTTGATATTGAATTACTAGCAATGTGTAAATTCATTTTTTTTTTAAACTTGTAATTCAGCACGATAAAAAATTCCTTTAATTTCTTCACGTTGTTCGTCTTCTAATTGATATGTAACGGGATCAGTGATAAATACTTTTTTAATAAAAAATATCTCATTTGTCCATCGTCGAAGACTGCTTTTTTCAAAAATATTATTTTTTACTCTCGCAATACGTACACGCGTACCTTCTCGCATCAGATCTTGAGTGGGAATAGGATAATTTAAATGATCACGTACCATTTTATTTTTTACTTTACGTATTTTTCCTTTTTTTTCTTCGCGATAAATTTCAAAAGGTGTTGCACCAGCTAATGCTTTATGTGGGGAATTATTATAACGATTAACAATAAGGGGTAAATACTGAATATAGTCAAATTCTCCAGTCATTGTTAAAACACGACGAACCATTGTTTTTAAAGTTCCAATTACACGTTCCACATGGGATGCTTTTATTTCTCTATTATACGTATGAAATACTTCAAAATTATATTTTTTACTTAATTTCGTACGTATATCTTGAAATTCTGTTCCTTCATCACTTTGAATTTTAAGAGGTGCTATTCCTTCTTCAATAAGAATACTTTCAAATTTATTTTTAACATTATTAGACGTTTTCTTTTTTATTAATTTCGCCCAACAAAATCTTGAAAAAATATCAATACACACCAACCAATAACGATATTGATTATTATATCGGGCTAAATCTTTATTTTCAGCTAAATCAATTTCCCATTGTTCATTATTTTTATTAACAGCATATTTCAATCGTCTATATTTTTTTTTACTACTACTATGTAATCTATAATTAGAATAATCCTCATCAGTTAATGTCTCTCCTTTTAATAATCTTGAAGCTTTTTCAATAAAGTCAGCAGAAAATTTAGTTTTTTTCTTTTTACTCATTTCTATAATAAAGAAATAAAATTAATATAATATTCTTCAAGTTCATCAACGAGTTCTTTGTCGCGTAATATCCCCATAAAATCAACTTTTATATTTTTACAGGCTAACTCTTTATTTATAGTATCACCGTACAAACATAATGTATCTTGTATATTTTTACAACATCTAAAACGATAATAAAAAATTTCTGAAATTACTGATGGACTTAAACGGTGACAAACCTCATCATCATCACTTTCTACTTTTATTTTCTTAATCTTTTCGTTGTCGTCGTCATCGTCGACGTCGTCGTCAAAATTGAGTGTGGGTTTCTTTTTCTTCAATACTCGTTTTTTGACTGGGGTAGGTTGGGATTTATGACCTGTTGCATGATTATACTTTCTTAGGGCAATAATATATTCATCCAAGGAATCTTTCTTTTTTATATGAAAACTACCCCAATCATCAGACCATACGATTTCACTTGGCGTTGCGTTGTTGTTGTTGTAGCTGGTTGTCGGTGTTGGATCATCGTCAAATTCCATTGCATCGGCTAATTCGTTATCTTGATGTTGATAACAAATTTCCAAACCACCCCACGCATCTGTACGAACAACCAAACGGCATGTTTGCTTTTTCCAATTTTCAAATTTTACCACTTCAAAAAATATCTGCGTCGATTTCTCTTGAATGCTAATCTTATTAAGAACATTCAACAATGAGGGAATATGATCATTTTTCACTTCAACAGCGCTATTGTATGTGTACTTGTCACATCTTTTATTTGTCGGATATACTTTGGCGAGAATAGCATTACCGTTGATTTTTTTTTGTGCAATTATTTTTGCAGACAAATCTGTATACGATTGCATTTTATAAAAATGATCATATTGTTGTCGTGCGTAAAGTTTCCACCATCTTTGAATCCGAGTGAAGGGTAAATGATGAATCACTGTAGGGACAGTGGTTTATTTTATATCCTCCTCACAATTAAAAAAAATTTCCATCACAAAAATTTTATTACACTAATAACGTGTATAATTGATTACAACATTTGATATCAAATAAACTATTGTGTTTGCGTTGCATAACTCCTAAAATTTTACATAACTTTCTATGTTGTTTTTTTGTTTTTATTTTACATTCTATTTTATTTTCTAGAAATGCAACAAGTGCTTTCCCTATTCTTCCATTTCCATCGGAAAAAGGATGAATGGTTTCAAAAATATAATAAATCAAAACTGATATATTTTTTCTTTGATAGTTTTTTACGTAAAATTCATCTAAATGTTCCATATATTGTTGAATATATAGGGGATCAATCCCCTCATGAAATCCAACAAATCTTTTGTTTTGACTGTAATGTCCAGCATTCGTTAAATGGGACATAGATTATTTTCATGAATAGTTTTACAACATTCACTTATTTTCCATTTTTCATTTTTTTCCATATAAAATTTTCGAAGGGCAAAACAAAATCTCCCACATCTCATCCAAAATTATTTTTCATTTTCTTCGTCTTCTTCCCATTCGTATAACATCATACGCAAACACTTTAAATTTTATACAGTCTTTTAATTCCATTTTTTTCTACATACACGTTTGCTCACTAATACTTTTATAAAAACTATCCCAATTCACATTCGATTCAGTCATTTCATACATAGGATTGTATGCAGCTAAATTATAATTCAATGTTGTTTTTATATACTTTTTTATCATAGTAAATAATTCTATTACATCTTCCTCAAGCATTATTACATATGCAAATATTTTCTCTTTACACTTAAATTCTCCTATAAATCCCCCATAATCTTGCTTAACACCCACAGAATGATTAACTTGGGTGTGATTTTCATTTAAAACATAATTACTTTTGTTTAAAATACTTAATTTCAAAGGATCAAACTCAAAAAAAATAACTTTTACTCTTACAATTTTTATACCGACATTTATCAAAGGATACTTTACCCTTTTTTATATCATGTATAAAATCCCAAAAAATATATCTAATATTTTTTTCAGAAAGACCTTTTTTTTGTCTATTGAAAAAACTTCCTATAGGGTTTATGTTCACGACAATAAAAAATAAAACATGAAGTGAACATGATAAGATTTTTAATTGTACTACAATAAGCATAAGAATTGAAAATACTAGGTGATACCATTAACAAATAAATATTTAAAAAAAGAGCAAAATCACCTTTCTGGCTATGTATGTGCTTAAATTTGCTTACTAAACTTTCTTTTCCAAAACCCAGGGTATAAGATATGTATTTTCTTTCAAAGGTTAAATTTTGTACAAAATATGTATAATGATATTTATCATTGGTTTTTAAACATTGAAATAAATCTGAGTGTTGGTTTTCAAGGGGTAATACAATATATAATTCGTTAAAACAATCGGGGAATGAAAAAAAAACTACAGCATAAACGTGTCTGATTCAACGAGTATAGTACGTTGTTGAAGCCATGATCTCTTCAAGGAATATTTTCTTTGACTTGCTTGTAAATTCGGGATCATATAAGAGAAACGATCTTCTAGAATAAAATAGGATTCCATTCCATGGGTTTGCTTGAATTTTTTTCATATTGACTATATAGCTTTCTTCAGGGGGGTGAATGTTTTCACATGCATCCTGGGACATGTGACATATTTTCCACGATAATAATCAAATAATCCACATACCCAAAATAAATATCCAATTTCTCCTTGGTTAAAATATTGAAAATAAAGAACAACTCTTAAAATTGTTTCAATCATATTGCTGTGATTTTGAAATAATCTCTTACTCTTTATATAGCTTTTCAAATTCATTAAGCTAAATAAACACATTAATCTAAATAAAATAAAAAACATTGTGTTTTCTGGTTCATTCTTCAGTTGAATCTCATGCAAGCAATATGTCAAAACCAAAACAGTATGATCTTCACTATCTTAAAGAAAATTGTCGAAATCAAATATTTATTGTACGTAAATGTGAACAAATCCTAAATCCATGCTTTCCTATGAATCGATTAAATATAAATTTGGAAGTTATGGATTATGTAAAAAATAAAAAGCTTAATTATAAACAATATATAACAAACACATGTGGAAGGAGATTGTGGTATACATAATTTCATAGATCAAGAAGTGTATATAAATTCTTTTTTTTAAATAAAAAACGCTTTTCTCGATTTATTTTGAACTGTTTTATTTCAAATATTTAATTCATTAAAATTATTACATAATTCCCCACAACAATCTAAATATACATGTTTGTTGCAACATAGATTTATCAAAATGTATTTTAGTTATTAATGTTACAATATAATTTCCATTACTGCTACCATAAATCACATTAAGTATAGATAATATATTTTCATCTTTAATAAGCACTAAATAAAGCTCTTCCCCATCAAAATTTTCACGTAACTGATATTTTACTAATCTAAATCTTGAATCCTTACATTTACCATATAAAAACGATTTTGAATAACATGGGATATTATTTATCTCAAACCAATCAAGGGTTGAAATTAACGTAGGTAATCTCGGTTCTCTATCAATAAATACTACATGTTTTCCCACTAACTGATCATAAAATGACATAGTCCAGCTAAAACCGGTTATTAAAAATCTATAATATCTTTTTCCACCATATCGTTTCCGAAATATAGATTGTTCATTTTTATCTTCCACATAAATGTTAAAATATTTATAATCATAATCAGCACATCTAAACTGATAGGGATGCTCTCTCCATTCCAAAAAATAAAACGTTGAATCGCGTGTTTTTTCTATCTCAAAAAAATCAGCATGTGATAAGTATTGAATGTTGGGGTAAAGAATTTCATCAAAATCACGCTCAGCCATTTTAAATCTTTTTAAAAAAAGCGTCTTTTCTTCTATTCGTCTATTTCCACAGAAACATTCACTGTATATTTCCACCGTATATTTAACTTGTTTAACACCCAACGTTTAAAACTGTTTAGTCTTGAAAGTTTTAATTCATCTGGATGAATCGGACACGGGTGTTTGTTAATACATCTTCCACAAGGATGTTTGTTATAATATAATCTTTCAAATCGTTCATCTGCTGTTTCTTTACGTTCCATTGTCTAACAAATATATAAACAATTATTTTTTTTTACTCTTATTTATACTGTTTCTTTTTTTTTATCGGATTTTCTTCTTTAAATCTTTTAACACCATATCTTCTTTAACAACCATCTCTTTAATCTACAACAACGTTTTTGTTTTGGATCTTTCCGCGGTATATAATTCGCACACACTTCCCCACACATATTTCCATTAAGACATTGTCCACAGGGATATTTTGAATAGAATAATCTATTATATCGTGCATCCACGGTTTCCATGATATTTTTGTAAAAACCATTGTATTACATTTTTTATTTATATCCTACTAAAATTTCTTTTTTATTTTAGAATATCTGTCTTTTTTAATTTTGATTTTTCTTTTTATATTTTTTTTTATAAAAAATTATATATAAACGCGTTACCCACCATGTTAAACGTTATTTGTGAATGATGCCGAATTCACATGTACAGTATCGTGATTGTGATGAACATACCGGTAGACGTTATCAAAGAATAATTGCTGATGTCTTTAACCCGTACAAAATTGAAGATGAAAGTAACTATTATCCAAGTCGTTTTCTAGCCAAAGAATTACACCACTTTACCTATGTTGTAAAGAAATGTCAACCAACGGTATTATGCGAATGTATTGAAGATATACCCTATGAAGATATACCCTCAACGCCTCAAACATATTACCTAGCTCTGGCAGTTAAAAAGAAACATGAATATGAAAATGATGAATGGAATTGTTCATGTCTGGGTGAAAAGATAACAACAATTGTTGACTATGATGCTTCTGATCTTTTACAAAAAGAAATTACACTAATAATAGATTCTAATAATTTTATGAAAGCTGTAGCATATACTCAATAAAAAACTTTTTTTTAAAAAAATTCGTGTTTTTTTATTTATATATAAGATTACATATTTGATTTAATCATAGTGATAACAAGATGAATCAAGTACAAGATCTCGTGACCTGTGTCAATTATAGGGGTGTAGCATACCATGATTATACTCCACGTTATTATTCATGTCATTTTCTTCAAAAACATTTTCCTAACTATACATATTTGGTAGAGGATTGTAAACCTGCTATACTATGTAAAAAATGTAATCCCCCATTTTGTTCTCCACCTCAAGTTTACGAATTAACTCTGAAAATTATTATACAGGGAGAAGAGAAGGGAATAACCCTAAAAACAATTCTTGAGACTAAAAGTGATCATCTCGTGTATAAAACAATTAAACTAATAAATGGTAACTCAATAATTCCACAACAAATTAATTTGTAAACATATTTATTCTTGTATTAAAATTTTTACACAAAAATAAAAACATTCTGTTTCTAAAAGGTTTTTAATTTTAAAAACATTACAACGAATAAAATATTTGTTTCCCTCTACCCCTATGGTTAATGAAATTGTAGGGTTTAATGTTTAATATAGGTGTTTGAGTTTTTGCTAATTTTACATTATCATTATTAATATTTATATATTTTCCCTTTAATGATAATAAGATGGTTTGTAAAATTTTCCTCCGGAACTCCAAACGCGTCTACTATCATCAATTTGAAATATCGAGGTCCTTGCCAATCTTTCAGATATAAATAATATCCATATCTTAACAACGAGGGAATCACAGGTTCATAATTTACTAATTGTATGGGTTGAGCATGATAATAAAATGTAAGATAAGCATGAGATTCACATTCTCCAAAATCAATCATTGAACGCAACCACATGTTTTGAAAAAATATATTTGATTCCCTGTTTATATAGTTTTGCAAAAAATCTATAAAAGTAGGTTGTCAAACTATAAATTTTTCACAAAACGTTCAAAAAAATATTGTCAAGATGGTCTATTGCAGTTTCTGTTGTTGTGAAGTGAATTCCTTCTATCATTTTTTCATGCATTACAGATGTAAAGAATGCTTTGTAAACCATCATTATTGTTATCCTTGTAAACATAATTACTCACGACTTATCTATAGTAGAATAGTTGATCTATGCGAATGTGATGATAGAATACAAAGATGGAAAAAAACTTATTTGGATTAATAAAATTTTTTTTTAAAAATACATTGTCTACCATTTCCAAAATTCATAAAACTTATGATTATAATTCGGATGATCTTTTTTCCATCCTCCTTTTTGAATTTTTTTAGAACGTCGTCGTTTTCGTATTCGTTTTTTTATTTTCGCTTTTTTTATACATCTCCTACTCCTACACTTCATTTTTTTTATGTTAACTGAAGTACGACAAGCAATGGTTTAAAAAAAGAAAAAAACGTCTATTTATACTGTTCTGTTTTTTGATTTTTTTAATATCTTTTTCTGAGACATATATAAGATTAAACTAAAAAAAACTTTATCATTACTGAAACAATGTCCGTATTACGTTATATTAGTATATGTAGGAAAAGTATAACTTTTTTTGACAACTCCACAGATACTGTTCAGTGCTATTTATCATGTGAATCTCTTCTTAAAGACTATCCTGAATATATATATTTTGTAGAGGATTGCAAACCTGTTACAATAATTAAAACAAAACAATGTTCTGTAAAAAAAATTAATGGTGTGGAACAACACCCGTATGAAATAACCCTGAAAGTTATCCATCATGGAGAACCTGGAAAAACACTAAAAATATTATCAGAGGATGATGTTCCTCATCTTTTACATAAAAATATTAAGTTTATAAAAAATGACCAAGACATAATAATTCCTTCTCTTGTATAAATTTATTTAATAAAACATGTTATTTTTTATTACATGAATTTCTTTCTTTACTCTAAAAGTTTTTTTCTTTTTTGTCGATGTTTGTTCTTATAATCAGCTAATTTATTGATTCTTTCACTATCCCATAATTTTCCCATTTTACCCTGACGTTTTCCATATCGATATAACGTGGACGGATCATATAGTCTATCTTTAAAATGATAGAAATCATCAGCATAAGAACGAATGATTTCTCCCCCATATGGAAGCCAATCAAAAATATCAATTCTTGCTTCTTTGAGATAAACAACCCCTTGAAGAAATCCCAACTCTTTATCTTTTACAATTTCACGACTACATTCAAAAAACGATATTTCATTTAATTTAAGACAATTCTGTGCAGCAGTTGAGTAATTGATTAATTTCGCTGCCTCTATCATTTTTTCAGCCTTTTCTTGATTACACATTTGAAATGACCAAATCTTTCGCGGGGGTATATACCCTGCCATCTTCAACAAAATAACTGACCATTTTTTTTATGATATCGTTTTTTATACCCCAGGTTTTGTAGAAATGAAAAAAAATTTTTCTCAAAAAACTTTCATATAAATAAGCTGAAACTTTTCTTTTTCATTTATACGTAATTGTCCCTCTACAAACTTAGTTTAAGAAAAAATGGCGACGAAAGAAGAAGCTTCCGATGGAGAAACCCATACCCTTGAATGGTTCCCCTCTCATATGGGATTACAACGATAAAGGAGAAGGATACGCGTACGGTGTACGTGTACGGGATACGGATACGTATACGTCGAAAGTGTTTAATTTCGAAGACTTTAAACCCGTCAAACCTATTCAGGATGGTGATTCTGATAGTGATGATAGTTTGAAAGCATTTTTGGGGACTGACGAAGTAAAGGAAGAAAAAATATTTAATAGAAACAACATTAAAAAAAAAGTATATACCCGTTGTGATATTAATAGTCTTCGACAGAATTTTCCAAATCAAAAATATATTTTACGACACTGTATATACTTTCCCTCGGGTAATCTACCCAGGTATAAATTATATTTAGAAGTGGTAGATGGAGGATTTCTTTATCCGCATAAATATCTAACAACAATTATGATAACTGATGATTCCATACTTAGTTCCATTAATAAAGAAATGTATTTAGATTAAATAAAAACAATAAAAAGATTTGTTTTTTCAAAAAAAAGTTATTGTGTGTTAAAGTACATTTTATTTTTTTTAAAAATATATCTATTTGAAAAACACCAAATATCCTTCGATCATCTTGTTGTTTTTTTTTTCAAACGTTCATGGAGATATTTCGTAATGTAAAAGTTGAATCAAAATATACTTGTTCTTGCAAATTGATTGCGGTATTTCGATCAACTATTGCAAGCAAATAATTTGAAGATACACCCAGTTCCGTATTGAGATATGATTCTGGATTGAGATCTTTTACTACTAACGCTCGACGATCGTTACCAAAATGAATAAAATCCTCTTTCATATAAACCACAGCATAAAACTTAGAATCCTTGCAATCACGAAATAAATCAGCATCCTTATATATTTTAAGATGTAAAAGATTTATTACTTCTTCCTCTGATTCTGCCATGATTGTAATTATGATTTTTATAATATCAGTTTTTATACCTTTTTTTTTTTTGGGATATATTTCATCTATTTAAAAACACGAAATAATTATTTGAGACATATCATCTAAAAATATTTTGAGAAATATCCATTTTAAAAATACCGTAACTAAGGAATATCAGTCATTCGGCCATAAGATGGCGTCGAGGTAACAGCTCATGGCGGAAATTTCTATGATTAATTCTATAAACCCAAATTTGATTATTTTTATTTCAACGTACAACTCTTCCAATAAAAAATAATATGAAGTTTTTTTGGTACGTGTAAGTATAAATCACATTGGGTGAGGTATGATGGTCGTTTATAAAGTTTTTTTTTGAATTTTAAAATATCTATCTCATGAAATTGACTACGATCACCTTGATTGACCTCTCTCTCTCTGGTCGTCAAACTCAAGGTTAAAACTGGTCGTACAACAACACCAGGTTTCATGAGATAAATATATACAAAATTCACAAAAAACCTCTTGTATACGACCAGCTGCATATCCCCCCTGATTTGATGGCTGGTCGTTCTTTACAGGGTGACCACACCTTAAAACTATTCAACCCCCCTGGAAATACGGGATTGTGCTGTGCTCTGATTGGTCCATTCAAATCATTCTTGATTCTGATTGGCTTAGAGCTCGGTTCCAATCCCAAACACATTGATATATATATATATATATATATTACTACTGTGAAGACAACACTCAACAGAGTAGACAAACATGGGAATCTCACCTCTTACTGGGAAGAAGTAGCGATGCCGCGCAAAGTAGCATGACGTAAGGGAACGACCACAGACATAATGACTTAGTGTAATTTGGCCATTTGTGGAGGCTAAATGGTTTGACTCAATAGATAAGACTTCAGATCATATGCACATTCAGCAAATTCAATGTTGCCATTATTTGTGAACAAAGTTTCGTCAACATTGTCATTTTTTGTCATTCTGACTTTCCAGCCGGAGCGGGAAGAAAACAACCCAACTCTGGCTCCGGCATGTCTGCACAAAAAACGCCGTAGCTCCGGCTCTCCGGCACAGAGCACTATATTTAGTGCTTTAAAAGTATAGGAAGTATTGTAAATTGTATACGTAGTTCAATTAGGAAGCAATGAAGTTTTTTTTCTTTCAATACTGGTGTTAGAATTGATTGTTTTGCATGCCTAATATATTCTTTGTAGAGAATTCTCACAGTGATTTCCTTGCTCGTCTCTTTGATCGTAACTTTGGCTGTTATCATTAAAAAAAGTGCTCTTGCCACGATGGTTCAAATGCAAAGAAAGCTCTGTAGTGAATATTTAGATGACCATGACAAGATATCGCTTCTAATTAGGTGCGACTATGTAAAGGCAGCAGACGCTTTCTTCCGAACCCTTCTACTCTGCTCCGCCATCACTTTTGTTCTTTGTCTCGTGGCATTGCTGGCAATGCTTGCCAACTGGATCTTAT
This sequence comes from Chrysogorgia sp. JL179-B06, assembly GCA_035772405.1. Classification (NCBI taxonomy): domain Eukaryota; kingdom Metazoa; phylum Cnidaria; class Anthozoa; order Scleralcyonacea; family Chrysogorgiidae; genus Chrysogorgia; species Chrysogorgia sp. JL179-B06. The sequence continues at coordinate 903,323 of JAYKKM010000444.1, forward strand.
CTGTGGTGAGTATAGTGAACTGATGATGTTACGCATGCTGTGGGTTGTTGTTTTTACTTATTTTATTTATAATGTTTTACTAGTGGAGTGAATATAATCGTCTTATACTGCGTAGACAGTGTATAAAAGTTGCAAGTTAAAGTGCCTATATCACGTTTGGGGATTTTACATATCTGTAATATTTGGGTCTTCCTGAGCAAAATCATATATATTGTTAACAGAAAATTTTATCTTCATGGAGTTTTTCGATGTCAAAGTTACTGGATGTGATATAACAAGTGCTATTAAAATGCCTCTTGTGACATCACATCTGGTAACTTTGACAGCAAAAAAGTCCAGGAAGATGAAATTTTCGGCTGACAAGATATACCTGTATTATGCTCAGGAAGACCCAAATGTTACGAATATGTAAATCCCCAAACGTGAGATGGGCACTTTAAAGCCTGGTTTCCATATGGTCGCTGCGCTGTCTTTACGGTCGCAGAAGTGAAACAGTGAAGCGTGTTTCTTTTGTTATGACAAAAGAAACACGCTTCACTGCTTCACTTCCGCGACCGTAAAGACAGCGCAGCGACCATATGCTTAAGGGACAATGATCCACCCCAAAACAAGTGCTGCTTAAATGAAAGTTATTTGTCACATGCGATGGGTATTGGTTTTCTTCTAATCTTTTTAGTTTGAGAGAAATTTGGCCTTGATTATCGTATTTTTGGTAAATTGAAGGTCTCCATGCATTTTTGTTCTGATTGCGGGCGAATGCGGTCGCTCCCATTAAGTTTGACGTCATTAAGTGATAGAAACTACATGAAGAATCCCTTCATAATAGCATGACAATAGCGTGGTGTTAGTCTATTGTGCAGGATTTCTATTCACGCTATTGTCAAGAATTGCTTTACATAGTGTTTCTATCACTCAATGACGTCACAAATTAACAGGAGCAACCGCATTCACCAGCAATCAAAACAAAATGGCACCTTCAATTTATCAAAAATATGATAAACAAGACCAAATATCTCTAATACTAAAAAGATTAGAAGAAAAACTAACACCCATTCTCATGGAGTTTTGAAACGATTACAATTTGTAAGAAGGAAGCGTTTTATACCCACTTTCAATTTTGTTAAAGAACCCGTGACTGTAATTAGAGCAAATTTAGGTTCGTGAATGATTGTGGGTAAATATACAGCCGTCAACTTTTCTCACTATCAGACATAGTTTGACGCTACTCTGGCTTTAAAAAGTTTGTTGAACGTAACTTAAAAGTTAATGTCCATGACCCAACGTTTCGACACTCCAGTCTAATGTCTTCATCAGCCGGTGATTGTTGTAAAGTTAGGATCCCTATTTATAACCTAAGGATCGTATTGCGAAGGAACAGAGGAAAGACGCTATTTATTCCATTCCATGCAATGACTATCATCAGGAGTACATCGGTCAGACTAAACATCAGTTTCGTACGCGTTTGAAAGAACACCAAAGGTCATCTCATTTGAATGTAGTACAATTAATGCTGAGCATCTTTCTGTACCATTCAAGTTGGTCGGTACGTATTTTCAGTTATATGTGATAGTTATTTATAAAATTAAACTGACTGATGTTTATAAAGCAACATTATTATACAATACCCATACAATGTTGATTTTGATTGGCTAAAAAACCTACAGACAATTATTGATGTCTTGACACCTACTAAATATCAAAATTGTCTGTATGTGACGTGTTATTAATAATCCGAGTTTATAATTTTTACAAGCTTTCATTAGCTTAAAGGCTTCTACATTTATAATATTGTATAATAAAATAATTATTGAATTCGGTTTTCGTATGATATATTGTGTTATCACAATCAGCCTTCAGCTTCGGCAGATAACACAAACTTTGGCATTAATAACACAAGATATTCTCAACCTCATCCAATAATTTTCACGAGGGTGATAATATCACCGGCGTTTAGTCCCTTCACAATTCCATGCGTTTCTAGAGTAGCTTGCTACACATTCCTAACATTCCTTTGGACGGACCGCCGTAAAGTGTCGTAACACACGAGCGTGTTACGATTACGAACAGCAAACATGATGGACATTTTGGCTCGATTTCCATATAAATATCCCCAAATTTAAAACGTAGTGGCTAACCCAAACCTTACCCTAATCCTAACCCTAACCCTCCACCTAATATATACTAACCCTAACTCTTACGATATAATGTTTTATTTTAGAAATAACAGCTGATTTTAATTTCGACTTTTACTACCGATAGTCTATGTGACATCATTTCGGGATTTTATATGGAAATTCAACCGACATTTGCGAAATTAATCTTTTCGCTTCTTTATGGTACTGCAATAAACCCGCACACACAGCCTAATTTAATATTGCTTTCAAGTAAGTTTACAGCGTCCGAAGGCATCTTCTTTTCACTGTTTATTTTGTGTACGTAACTTTAGTCAAGCTTTCAGTAGTTCAAAATAATATATAATCGTCTGAAGCTGGAAGATGTCAAATTTGACAGTTCGTATTAAATTCAAAAGCCGTTTAAGGACAAACCTGTAAGTGTTTTCGCTTTTTTAAAGACGTTAGTAATCGGTTATAAAGATATTTTGTACGTATTCTGTTCAAGTGATTTATTCAAGCTTTCATTTGATGTATAGTATAGAGTCCGAAGACCAACTCCTTTAATTCCTTTTCAATGTTTTATCGGTTAGCAATTTCAAGTTAATACGAAGATATTGTGTACGTATGTCCGAGTCAGTTAGTCAAGCTTTCTGTAATTCGAAATATATCGTCATTGGAAGCTGGAAGATGTCTGGAAAATTTGACAGTTCGTAAATTTAAAAGCCGTTCAATGGCAAACCTGTAAGTGTTTTCGCTTTTTTAAAGATGTTAACAATTATTTGCAAATATATTTTCGTACGTATGTCCGAGCGGCTGTTGTTCAAGCTTTCATTTGATGTATCTCATGAGTTCGTAGAGTTAGTATTTCAAAATATATTGTCGCCGGAACATGTTATAATCAGTTTGTATTTGATAAATGAAAAATCAGTTAGTTACCATGGTAACAATTGCGTCATTCTTCGCTAAATATATTTCGACCGAAAGCGATAAAAAAGCGAAAAAATAATGTTTTTTCCAGTACAACTTCTTAACATGTGCACAAGAAACTATAAATACGTGCATGAAACAACCCCTAGGTGACTGGCAATCCGAAACCTCTACTCGTTTTCACCTTTCGGACTTCAAAAGTTTGATATTTGTTTTTGCTATTATATTTACAAAGTGAACTTAAAATCATTTTATTCATCACATTGGCAAGTCGAACGCTGTTCGATTTTAACATCATTTGAACATGAATCTCGTAGAAACTTTCCGAACTGGGGACGCTTTGTCGCTTCGAAGGCGTCTATATATGAAGATATAAAAGCTCAAATAATTGATCACAGGAAAAATTAGTTGGTTGTTTATTTATAAAATGTACGAAAAGTTTGTATTACTAAGCTTCTGTCTACTAAGAGTCAAGACCCGAGGTTTCGAGCGGCTGTGGCTTTTCTGCGATTTTTCTCCTTTTCCAAATTTCGAGTTTCTCTTTACTGAAAAAAATATTTATTACGATATCCTATTTATTTTGACCAGGCTTTCTCGTACATAGGCCCAATTAATTAGGATGCGCCAAATTGCGTGCATTGTAGCAGTATTATCATACAGCGAGCGAGGGGTTGTTGCGTACACGTATTTCTAGTATAATAACATATTGTAATGCACTTTTGTCAATGTGTGCAATTCTACCAAATCATGGTTTCTGATTGGCTAATAAGCACTGTGTACCAGAAAGTATGAACCGCGTGGGTAAAATACACTGCATGGTACATATGTCCTCTGTGTGGTTCAGAAGTCTTGTTGGCTGACCCAGTAAACTATTACAGTAACCCATTTTCCCCCACACAGCTTTCCTTTCATGGGTAAATTTGTCTGGTGTTAGACAGGGATTAGTTAACCAATCAGTATAACTACACAGTACAGTGTGTTGTCTTGGAAACATTAAGACCAACATTCACAACAACTGTGTTCATTTTTGTTGTAACATGGGTGAATCCAAAGGCTTTCATAAGCAGTTCTGCATCTGGTTTCAGCTTGAAGAAGTTCTTTCATGTCTTGAGAACAATGAGTAGAGAGCAGACCATTAAATAATAAGATATACTTGCTTGGGGACCCATCCCTTCCTGCACGATCACTCTCCTGAATGTAACACTCAATATTCTTGGTTGGTTCAAAGTGAATGATTTTGTTCACTTTCTTGTTCTTGTTATGCCCATTCCAAATGCGATTGAAAGATTAATACTCTAGTCCAATATGAACAGGCTTTGTCTTTTGATAAGTTTTTAGAAATGTGGTGTTTTATAACTGCTTGGGGTGATCCAGCATGGTAGATTTCTACCAAACGGGGTTACCTTATAAAATGAGTTACCCAGAGCAGTTTCAAATACTCGGTACAAAATTGTAAACTGCTTCCGGGTCTGGCAGTAAATAATTGTCCTTGCTGCACATATACCTTTTCCTTTAACATCCTCTATTATTTCTGCAAATAGCAAATCCAGCGGAATATCCTTATCTACATGATGTAAACAGTATTGTAGGTTTGATCAGTCTGGAGACTTTGACACCACTGAAGTACTATTGGTCAACTTCAGATTTTCATATATATAACAGATCTGGCCTTTTTGGTAGCTGATGCTGTTACTATACAAGCATCATCATCAGGAACAAGAGATCTATTAATTCACCAAGATTGCCATACCACGTTCGGAATGGAAGTTCACCTCTTATAGCACCAGGCTAAATTGTTATTGCAGAGGATTAGGTTACCTTACAAAATCTAGTAATTAGGTATTGATATCGACTCAAAAATAACAATATTTCTATGATATTAAAGGACACTAATTGATTCTATATTAAATAAAGGCTATGGTCTGCTGAAGTAATCCCCTACAATGAAATATTGCAGATACAAAGAAAAATAACATCAATCCACACTTACCATTAACTAATGTAATGCGCTTCAACCACAGCAAACGCAGACCAAAGAGTAAAATATTCAGGGAACCATAAACATGCGTGTAATCTCCATTAATTATATCTCGAACAAGTTCATCGTTTATGTTCATTTGTTACACAGACTGCCGATAAATTTATCTTCTTTAGGTAGCGAACTTGGTCCTCCATGAGAGGTTTTAGCGGAGAAATAACAACCACGATGCTAGTTCTCGTACTTCATCTGCAATAATTGGTGTAGCTTGAAATATGAGGGATTTTCCGTAGCAAATCGGAAGATATTAACAAAAACATCTCGCTTTGAAATGAACATATCGCTTTGAAATGAAGAACAAAGATGCATTAGCATCTTTGTTCTTCATACAAAGAAGATATCCCGAACACGTTTAAGACCTGTTTGACTGCTTTATTCCAAAGAGTATTTCCTTCGCTCCTTGCATCCGCCATTTTGCGTTTTTCTAGTAGCATGTTATCGCATAATTAATTATAATTACAGGTACATATGGGCCAATCAAAACACCTGATATTAAACGAACCAATAACAGTCTGTTATCAAAATCTCCGCTAACGCCGCAAGCATTCCGTCCGATTGTTCAGAGATGTTAATACCGGAGGGTTACCGGATGTGCACAGGCTAACCATGAGATTGCGTGGGAAATTCCAAAATTATTACCACTAATTCGCGGTACCATCAGAGACGTTGTCTGCAGGCTTGGCGTATCAATAGCGCCCATGCCCCATTGAATCGCGATGACGGTGGTTTATTACTAGAAGCTTATTTGCATCTTGTTAATAGATAACGTCATCATCAGTATATGCATGATGGGGTATAAATAGGGATCCTAACTTTACAACGATCACCCCTGAGGAAGTCACTAGATTGGAGTGTCGAAACGTTGGGTCATGGACAGTAACTTTTAAGTTACGTTCAAAAACTTTTTAAAGCCAGACTAGCGTCAAACTATGTCTAATTTATCACCTGGTTGCGTTAGGAAAGTATTTGTTTTCTCACTATCACCAATTTCTCTGAATTTGTTGACCATAGCTGGCTGAACATGGAAGATACCAGCCGTTATCCCCGTACGAGCTAGATAATCGCGCGAATGGTGCAGGTCTTGGAGGTCAACCTGGACAGATAAGTCAACCTGCATGGCAGATAATTGGTCAACCTGGGCAGATAACTGATCAACCTGGGCAGATAATTGGTCAACCTGCGCAGACAAGTGGTCAACCTGGTCAGATAATTGGTCAACCTGGTCAGATAATTGGTCAACCTGGGCAGATAATTGGTCAACCTGAGCAGACAATTAAGTGGTCAACCGATGATGGATCAATGAAGCCAGCAGTATACTACGTCCCTCAACGTGATATATAGCAATGGTGAAGTTTTAAATCATTGACGACAGTGATTATTGTCGAATTCCATGTAGCATGGACCAGTCATAAACGCAAAGTCATAGACATTAACGTAGAATATATTATACAGTCATGCTATCCACTATATAATGTGTGTAAAGCAATTATTTTCGGACACCAAGTAATTGGTTTGTAACTTGTGTATTCAAGCACTATTAATAAAATTTAACAGGCCACAGTTGAACAATGGCCTCATGGCAACAAAACTACTGACAATCTTTCCTTATGTTAATATATACTATGGTGAGGTAGTTCAAAGTAAAAATCGAAAATCGAAAACCGTCTTAAAGAAAGCCGAAAAACCCGAGTGAATCAAATTTTTTACAACGTACGGTGTTTGCAAACTACATTACTACAACTACTAAAACTAGGAATAGTTATTATAAAATAACATGTACACAACATGCAATTTGATTGGTCAATACCCGTGCAGGATGAGGTCCTGCACGGGAATTTACAGCAATTTTAAGTGGCGTTTTCCATCTCTTTCCGTTTATCCTTATAAGTTAAAACAAAACTCTCAAAAAAACAACAGAAGTATATTTAGTTTTTGTATTGTGAGAAAACTATCACCGAGGAAACTGATCGTCTGATCCATTTTGTGTTCAACAGCGAAGTTAAACAAAACAGGGCATGTTTTGAAAGCAACAAACTCGCGAGAATAATATACTGTTTAGTGTTTAAATACCTTCTATTTTCTTGCTGATGAACTCACTGGGAAAAGAACAATCTTTATCTATACGAAGTAAAATACCCAAAATCACTTCCAGTGAAATTGTGAAAAAGACAGCGAAGACCTTTCCAGAGCGACAGTTGCTTCCCATAATATCTCTGTCTTTTCGCTTTGAAACAACAAGCCAAACCCTGAGACGGCTGATTCCAGTAACGATTAAGCTTTTGCCTAAAACTTGTCAGTATTTTTGATATTCAAAGTCGAGTTTTTTATCCATACTCTCTTGAATTGTTGTCGGATTTGTCGGCAAATTACTTTCCGGCCTGCTCGACTGCTGTTGGAGACGAATTATGATTGGTAGTTGATAATTCTTGGGAGAATTTGTAATCGCGTTATACGTCATATACGCTTTTCGAAAGTCTCGCAACATCCCGCGTGTTTGGAATGCCTTTAACACTACTAACTGCCCCGCTAGTCTCGTTTGCTTATGACCTGTGGAGACTGAGTGTAAGGCTGAAAGCTACTGTGAAAGCTTTTAGCCAAGACTTCTGAATTATATGGTTTGAAAACTTTCACGCGAATTCCGTTATTTGAATTTCTTTGTTTTAACGTTTTTTTTAATGCAATTTTTATCGACGCCTCTTCATCTGCAGAAAAGATCATGTTTGCGAGGTTCCTTCAAGAACAATGAAGCATTTCATCTGAGTATCAGATATTCTTGTTTGTTGTTTGATTAAAGATTTTCAAACAATAAGCGGTTAATATTATATATGATATTGTAATACTCGGTGAATTCACGGTGTTTAATTTTGTCACACATGTTATTGTTTGATCCTCATCATGTTTAATTTATATATCATATTAACAAATGATTGCATAAATCAGTAAACAAATAAGAAATGATATCAGTGAATAAAAATGTTGTTATATGGGTGTGTTTTTCTCCTAAACAATACACGATTTCATTGGTTGATATTTCATTGGTTGATATTTCAAGGGAAGCGGGGACATTGAGGTGTGACAACTGTTGCGATGTCTCATGCTCACGCACGTGAACAGCTCGTGACAGGATAATGTAATCAAACATTGTATTTTTCACGGGAATTTTACTTGAATGTCACGGATGCCAATTGTTTTGCAAACTTATCTCGGGGTGAAATTTCTGAACTCGTTGAAAACAAGGATTCGAAAAACACAACGAGGGCTACGAAAACTGCTGTTTCTACACTAAAAGCTTTTTGCGAAGAAAAACGACCAACGCTTGCTGAAAAAGATATCTCGAAGGAAGACGTCAACGAATTGCTCACGGATTTTTATCCCAACGCTCGAAAGAAAACCGGCAGTCACTACAAGAAATCAGCTACAGCAAGTATTCGTTTTGGTCTGCAAAGACATTTTTCGCTGAAAAGAGGGTTTAACATCTTTACCGACGAAGAGTTTTCACAATCAAATAAAGTCTTTACGAAGCGGCCGTTGTAGAACTCAAACGGCAAGGTTTTTGCAGTGTAAGTTTTTGCAAATAATTTAACCTCTAGTCAAGAGACAGTTCATTTTCATTCTGGGGCTTTTTCAACTGGTTGTAATATATCATTTAATTTTAACTATCATTGAGAATTATTCATGTCTTAAAATATTGACAGTTTTTTAGTGCATGTTGAGTTTTTAACCGAATGTTGTTAACCAAATGTTGAATAAAATTTAAATATTCGCTTCCCAATTCTCTGCGTCTGAAAAGTCTATTTTTAGTTTAGGAGAAAACACACCCATATAACAAATTAATTAAGTGTTTAATATCAATCATAGAATCTTGGCAGCGCGCAACCTCGTATACCCACAGTAAGATTGACACAACAGAACACACGAGAAGCGTGTTACCTGCAACCATAACGTACTGTTCTACACCAGTATTGAAAGTGTCACAGACGATGATGCAAAATTTTGAACATTTTCAAACAAGAGCAATTAAGATAATCCATGGATCTAATGTAAACACTGGTGAATGTGGCCTTATGACTATGTCAATTTCTAATGTGAAAAAGTTAAAGGCGGCAACTTTGATTTTTAAATGTCTTCATGGAATTGCCATCCCCGCCTTTGATAATTATGTAAATAAGATCGATCACAATCATGAGACCAGGAGTAGGAAAACATTGTTAAGACTACCCCTGGTTAAAACTGAAGCTGCGAAAAAATCTTACTTAATGAAGCGCTTTAGGGTTCGTTCGTTCCTTCGTTCCTTCGTTCCTTCGTTCCTTCGTTCAATTAGAAATACATATACGGTTAGGTTTTCAGTTAGGTTCCCTACAAAATAAAGTTCACTGCTCCATTATATTTTAGTTCACATCTGACACCATGATGTTGTGTACTCGGGTTTGCATGCATGTTGAAGACTCTAACTTAACGAACAGTGAAATGCCAGGTGTTGCTTGTAATATACCCAGAATCTTATCCCGGCATTGCCACCACTATATATGCGGGATTCGTCACTGGGCTCTCGGCGACGGCTTCCTTAGCTCAGTGGTCAGAGCACTGCGCTGGCATCGCAGGGTCACGGGTTCAATTCCAGCCGGAGGGCCTCTGAGTTGGATTTTTCGCAACTGGTCCCGGTTTGGTCTTAGAATGTATATATTCCAACACTCGAAGTTTTCCTTCACCATAAATCCTTAGAACCTGTAACTTAACTCTTTCCTGACATGCTGAAAAACATCCAAAATTGAACCACCCCTTTGTTCTATTGATATGATAAGTAATTAAACTCTAGAAAAGGCCATCTTGCACGCCCGCGTAGCATTTTGAAAACTCAAAATGTCACCAATCGCAGAGTTGTTTATGAAATCAAATCAAACTTGGCGTGTGAGTGGATCTCATGTGCCTGGCGCTTGTCGAATTTCAATTTTTAATCTTGCGTTACCGTGTGCCGTGTTTTTCGATTGACGACTTCGCGGGTCTTCTACGACCCATTTTGACTGTGCCGGTCAGGAAGAGTTAATTCTACAGTTACAAACGCAAATCCTATCGTGATTCATATGGTTTTGAACATGTGTTTGTTGGTGAGATTTCGCGGGGAATCGTGACAGGTTTTCACAACTGGTTACAGTTATACCAACTGGAAAGAACAAGACAGCTTGATTATCGTGGCTTCTTGAAGTATCATGGTAATTCGGTAAGTGATTTTTTATAAAAATGACATTTTTTCCTCCCTAAAATGACTTGAGAAAGTCTATTTAAAGGGGAACTGTACCCAAAAAATAAATTACTTTTAAATGAAAGGCCTTGAAGTATAATGTTTAGAAATGTTAATAGTTTTACGGTATCTGCTCTTGTACTCGAGAAATAACGTTTTCATTCTCGTAATGGACGCCGCCATTTTAGAGTTTGTTCGACGGCTCAAGATTGATGTACAGCGGTTTTCTTTTCAATTTTGACGTCATTGAGTGCTTGTCTTTTGTTCCTTAATTGCACTCAAGTGACGTCAAATTGAAAAGAAACCGCCGCTGGACCTTGAGTCTGAGCCGTCGAGCAAACTCGAAAATGGCGGCGTCCAGAAGCTTTATACTTAAATACTTTATACTTAAAGGCCTTTTATTTAAAAGTAATTTATTTTTTGGGTACAGTTCCCCTTTAACAATTAGATTATGAGCTCGAAATTTCTAGGAGGTGATAAATAACTATCGACTGTTAGTATAATTTTTGAGCTGAAACGAGTTTTGATTGGCTGATTGGCCAGTAATATCACATCACTAGAAATCATACTTAAAAAAGTGTTTTTAGTGACCAAACTGAATTTATTCGTTCCAGTTCCCTCTCGGAATCATCATTTTGATGTATGGTTTCTAAAACATTTTTTCTCAAAATGTCGACTATACTATTATAACTAATAAGTCGTCGAAAGGGCTCAAAAACTTAGGATAATGAGGTATACATCAGATTTCTCTCAAGATAGAGCTGTCTAAGGGTGAGGAAGTTGTTTCACCGATAATCACCTCGACTTCAGTGACTAATTGTTAAATAATACTATGGTACTGTACGTACATGAAGATTAAAAAATTACAACAGGAGTACTGGTCTTCACACTGATGTAAACTCATCAGGAAGCCTCATGATGTTCACAATGTCATGAGAAATTTTCTTCAGACAACAGAAGAATATGGATTTAATTTAACTTTTTCCACATTATTGATTTCTTCGGGAATTATACTGCGAATATTTTCTTTTAGAAGAGTTTTACTTTAATCCAATGTAAAAGAGTTTTACTTTAATACAATAATCTAATAACCATTCTCTTCTGGTTGGTATCCCAAAACCAAGTGATTTATAGTAAATACATAATTTTAGTAGGCACAAAGGAACAATTATCAATCCATAGTAAGTAATTAAACTCCTCTGGTTGGTATCGCAAAACCAAGTGATTATTTAATCACCATTTAATCATAATAATAACCAGTCACATCTCGTTGTTGTACTCAAATTTGGTTAGTACCATGCAATATGGCAATATCACAAACAATCAATCACAAATGAAATTTTTCTAGCTATGCAATGATTCATGTTTTATAGTGGGGTACTCACTTTATACGAATTATAATACTTTATTATATGGCACAAGCTACTTCCGGTGAAATTGCATGATCTGATTGGCTGAGACACGTCACGTGCCGCGGTGCAGCACAACAAGTGCGACCGATAGACAACCCAGAAATGGACAACCCAGGGCCAGAACTGGAGAACACTATAATGATGCACAACATGTTCTTATATATTAGAATACTAGAAATACGAATCCGGAATAACCCCTCGCCCGCCTTTTCTATTCCCCCTCCCCCACCCCTATGGGAATTTCCCATCCATGGTGCCCAGACCTCGCACGCCGTGGCCGTGTATTTGTGTTTTGCAAAAATTCACAATTTGCAAAAGCCCGTTTCGTCGAAGAAATGTTTGAACGTTATCTCGGCCAATATTTAAGGATTTAAACTCTGAAAACAGATTTGGAATTAGCGAGTCAACATACATAACATAGGTGTTTACTATATTACGAGAACGTGAGTACCCTTCGTAAAAACGGTTTATGTACTTTGTAGAAAATAGTCGGCTATAAAGTATAAGCTGGTCACTTCGTCGTATATTATTTTGAAAGTTATCTCGATCAATATTTAACAGTTTTCAATTCTGAAAACAGATTTGGAATTAGCGAGTCAAAATACATAACATACGTGTCTACTATATTACGAGAACGTGAATATCCTTCGTAAAAACGGTTTATGTACTTAGAAATTAGTCAGCTACTGTATATATTAGCCCGTCACTTCGTCGTATATTATTTTGAATATGTCGATCAATATTTAACCGTTTTCAATTCTGTAAAGAGATTTGGAATTAGCGAGTCAAAATACATAACATATGTGTCTAATATATTACGAGAACGTGAATACCCTTCGTAAAAATGGTTTATGTACTTAGAAATTAATCGGCTACTGTATATATATATTAGCCGGTCAGTTCGTCGTATATTATTTTGAATATCTATATAATATTTAACCGTTTTCAATTCTGAAAACAGATTTGGAATTAGCGAGTCAAAATACATACTCGAACTTGGATTTCTATTTCCTCTCTTTTTGAAAAAACCCTTTGAATCCGTTTCAATTTTTGCATTCGCAATCATGTGACGGTCAATTTAAATATTAATTCAAATGTTGAGTATCTAGTTACCAGCACCAAATTTTCCGATGTCGCGCGGACGGCGGTTGATCATATATATATATATATATATATAAACAAATAAACTCGATCCGAGATCAGAACCGCTAGCATCTCCCGTGATGAGGGACTAAACGCCGGTCGATATTAGCGCCCTCAGGCCTTCGGCCTTCGGCCGGCGCTTCGCGACGGGCGAGGGGACTAGGAGTTATTGTCAGAAGTGAAATGCTGCCTCGGGACTGACATAGGAGCAGTGGGTACGAGATTGGAGCGGTGTGCCAGCAGAATAATGCTAGAAATTTTCTATAGCATGAGGATCAAATAAATAGAATGTATAAAACCTAAACCACGTATCAATTAAGGCGATCATATAGCCTTGTAATATTAAAATAACATATTACGCGGTAATAATAAAGCGCGTTTATAATATCAAAATTCAATAGGACTATTTTAACGCCATACATCCAATTCGAACGATTTACAGGAACAACGTCATTTATATTCTGTGTCATAACAACCACTAAGGTTTCAACACTAAATCTCATAATTTCCACTTATGTAAATTTAGCATGCAATCTATATGGATACAAATACATTGAATTTAACATCGATTTGTATATTCAGGGTTTCCTAGGCATGATGATGAGCTCTGACATGGAGCGTTCGAAACAGTGAAGTGCTTATTCAAAATTGCTTTATTTCTGAAAATTTAATAAATTTTAATTTTACTCAATATTTTACAAGCAGATTGGTGAATAATCGCACACCCCCTAGAATTTTTTTTGAGGAAATTTTTCAAAAATCCTAGATCCGCCCCTGGAATGACCTGGATATTCATTGTCGAGAGCATGCAATACCGTGCTGTGCCGTATTGTGCCGTATCGTATCGTTTTGTTGGATTATATATCATCCGTGACACTTTGTTTTAATTTTTAACCATTTAATAAACATTCGAACATTACATCAATCAGATCTTCAAATAGGACGATCCAATCAGAAAACTTGAGCTGCCATAGGGATGCGTTGCAATAGGAATGTCTTGAAAATTCATTTTACATCGACATGACTTCCCTGGATTCACCAAAAAACACAGAGTGTATACAGCAATATCGAATTCCGGGCTGGTTCCCAGAAATACACTTGTTATCAACTTCTTATAGTTTCCCCAGTAGAACTGAAATTTCAATCGGCTAGGCTACATGGAAAACAGATTGGAAAAGCAGTAATGAATATTGCTGAATTTAGAAAAAACTTACTAGTAGTCTTTGAAGTATCGGTCAGGTTGTTGTAGTCTTGAGAAAGACTATTGTTGGTGACTGATGTTTCGACGGCCTCAGCAGCAGTCATCTTCAGAGTCAAGAGTTAAACGCCAGTGACCAACAGTAGTCTTTCGCAAGACGTCAACTACCCAGACGATCAACTTCACACTTTTAAGCCCTGTTTACATGTAGGTAGGGTGACCCTTCTGGAAGGGTTACCCTAGTAGATGGGTTACCCTAGTCGTTTACATGTGTAAACGAAACCCGGAAAGACAATGGACTAGGGTGACACTGGGGGTTGGGTTACCATATCTGCTTGCTAGGGTAACGCTGACGGCAGCGGCCCAGGGCTATCTATTTGTTTACTTTGCCCATGTAAACGCATCAGGTATAAGGTCACCCTCCCAGACGGGTCATATTTCAGTGAAAAAGCGCGCAATAAAAGCGCTCGTTCGCCGGTGTATTTCAGATTCAAGTAAAACTCCATTATAGGAATCCGCCAAAATCGACGACGACGACGAACAGCTCTCCTTCGAACGTGTCTCACCGAGCTAAAGCGGCATTGTACTGTCGCTGCATAACTTGCTAACTGTTGTTGATGACATTTTTGAAACAACAAAAAACCAAGCAATAGACCACAGCATTTAAATGCGGCGACCAAAGGACCATGAGACAAAAGAATAAAACTTTCCACCTGAAAACTCTTCGTTTGTCCGCCATTTTCAATTTGTTTAGTGGCCACGCAAAGGGTTGATCCCACAAGGGTCACCCTACACCATGTACACAGGGGCTATCTTTTGACCCTCTTGGAAGGGTCACCCTACTAGGAGGGTAACCCTAACTCCATAGTGTAAACAGGGCCTTAATGATATTTCTGGGTTCAAACTATTTACCGTGTATTACACTGTAAAACAGATTGGTTGAACCAACCAATTCAATTTGGTTGTCCAAATTTATTGGTTGAAAGAACCAAACTACGGTCATTTAAATCAAAATATTTGGTTACTTTAACGATTCATATTGGTTATGAATCTGAGACAACCTATCAAACTGGTTGTTTTAACCAATCTGTTTTTACAGTGTACTAGTAGTATAATGCCAATTCTGCAATCTCATTGACTAATTATCTACTCGCAATAGACACTAGATATCAGTTATTCTCATGCAATCTGATTGGTTCTTACACTAGCAAGCTAGATATCAGCTCATATCCTATAATAATGAAAGTGACGAAAAAATTTGTTGAAGTGAATGAGCATGAAATCAAGTTTACAGTGAGTATGCTTCATAAAATTTTTATATAGATATATTGGATATTAGGGAGCTGTTGTTAATTCCAGGGGAGGGGGCAGAAGGAAAACAGAAAATTATTGTTGAAGTTTCGTGACTCAACCAAATTTCCCTGGATGGTTTCATGACCCAACTATACATTTTGTTTTAGTTTCGTGGCCCAGCACATCTTAAATTTTCATTCATACCGACAAACAAGAGTGCTGGGAACTACTAAGAGTTCAGGAATGCGAAAACCCGGCTGAAAACAAAGTTTATTGTTTTCCTTGCTCTATATGGCAGATTTGCAATTTCTGTAAGACGATATAGTTATCTATCACCTCCTAGACATTTCGAGCTCATAATCTGATAATATAATTGTTAATAGTCTTTCTCACGTCATTTTTAGGGCGGAAAAAACACAATTTTTATAAAAAATCACTTACCGGAGTACCATGATACTTCAAGAAGCCACGATAATCAAGCTGTCTTGTTCTTTCCAGTTGGTATAACTGTAACCAGTTGTGAAAACCTGTCACAACTCCCCGCGAAATCTCACCAACAAACACGTGTTCAAAACCAGACGAATCACGATAGGATTTGCGTTTGTATCTGTAGAACCACATTTTGAATAAGTCCTTCAGGAAATTGTTCTACGAACCAAAACACAGTAAGTTGAAAGATGTACAAATGGTATTTAAACGTGCTATGCTGTGTTGTATTATCTTATTTGGAAGAACTTTTAAAATGATAAAGTAACTTCTTTTGCAGATTTTCGTTTCTTCGCTTTGTTTGATATGCAAATGTACGGAATTTACGTCAGTGTATCTCTTGCATTCTCGAACGAAATCCTTTAAAATCGAGAAGTTTGGTGTTGTGGATAAAACACGCACACGTGTTATTCACAATTTTGTGTTGAACGCAAAATATATAACATTCTCTGATAACTCATAATGCATGTTGACGTAAATTTTACGGATATTTGCATATAAATAAGACAATAAAATATTATGAGGTTATAGGCACTTTAAGCAGTGTATAGAAAAATATTTTCCCTCAGTCTCACAAACGACCCTCGGCCTACTGTACCCCTCGGGCAGATTCTAAAAACTCGGGCAAATATTTTTCTATACGGACCTCCCATCCGGTAAATAACATAAATATACTCCACAATACCTTGGTAGTTAACTAGTTTTGATTTCTATCGTCTCATACACCATTACTAATATCAGGACAAAGATCATTCAGCATATTAATTACGTACCATCGATGGCGGTGCCATTCCTTTTCTAACAAGATACTGATGAAGTACCTTCACTGGACCAGTTGAAGAGATAGCTCGTAAAAATGCCCAGGTCTCCGTTGTCTCACGTGAGTTCATGTGTTCAGTCGTTCCAACAAAACGTTCATAATTATCGAGCAGAGCTTCATATATTAAAAATAAAAAATAAAAATGATGTAATTGTTTCAGATTGTACGAGCTCGAAATTTCTATGCCTTAAACCAAAAATATTTACAACATTATTTGAAAATGTTCTCCCACAGGGCCGGATTTAGATATGTGGAGGCCCATAGGCAGCCTTCAATAGTGGAGGCCCACCCTTAGAATACTAAAAAGGTGACAAGACATATTTACAGTCATTCTTAAAATAGATTTTTCGAGTACAAATAATCTGAATAAAAATGTACATCTATAAACATCATGATCAATCTATATGAGAATATAGTTCCTATTTTTCAAGTAAAAAGAATCTGAATTCTGAATAAGCTACCAGGTACATCTATAAACTATAAGATCAATCTATAAGATTATAAGAATATTTTTCATGAAATATGGAAGCCCCCTGGTTGTGGAGGCTCCTGGGAAACTGCCCAGCTTGCCCATTCCTAAATCCCGGGCCCTGTTCTCACAACTGGGAAAAAATAGTCATGCGTTAGAAAATGGGCCTCCGGTTCGGAAGATTGAACGACTACTCCTATATCGCCGTAAATATATGTTATTGACCAGCGGTTGCAGTGCAGTTGTTACTATACATCGGACCACCAATCAGGGTCTTAAAATAATTGCGGAGAAGGTACTGTCTTAGCAAGTACATCGGGAAACATGGTAATACTTTCGGGTCTTCTTGGAAAACGACCTTAAATCATAGGTTCTCGGATCTCTATTGTGAGTTATTTGGGTTTTCTGCACCTATAAGAGTGATAAACTACAAGCCTCTGGCACGGATAAATAGGGCAACATTATCCTGTGTGATCGACTCTAATCTTATCCTAAGTGATCGACTCTTCCGTTTCGTAAACGATCGTTGTTGGCAACGCTGACGGTGTTAACCTGGAACCGAGTAAGAACGCCTTAAAAACGTTAGGGATTGTAGGAGTTCGCTTTGTAGTGAGGATAGAAAATAAGGATCTAACAATCTTTTTTATCTTTATTCTGTGGGATTCTGGAGGATTTTGCTTCGAGTACCCTCGGGCGACTTTTTCTTTTTCGTTATTTCTTTTTCTTCTTCGTTATCATTTTTTTCATTTTTGCTTTGTATAGGTTAGTATTAAAATGTTTTTGCGGGTTAAGAATATATACTTTCAGCATTCGCAAAATCTTCCTCGACCATGTAATATACTCCCTAAGTTAAATAAATGTCTTTATTAAATTGTCCTAATCCTTACTTTACGTATCGAAAACCTTTCTTGTTATTATCTGTAGTTGATTTAGTTATTTTTTGGTTAGTTTCTGTATACGTATAGAGATTTGCTCGCCTATTATTATGTTGGCAGGCATTTCTTCATCCCGGCTCCCTAACCCTGCACAACGCCTTTACTGCAACTAACCTACCCAAGAATGATTTGAATGTCGGCCTTCTGAAGATATTCCTGTCAACATAAGAGAATAATGGGGAATATGCTCTATCGGTGTTCGATGAAGGATTATAAATGCGACTCTGTATATTCACGCGATATTCTCGACCCATGGTAAGGCGGTTTCTATCTTCTTGCCAAATTTTTTGGCACACATCATTAAAATCAGTATTCCTGCAAGGATTATAAAAACAAGATTTTTCGTTTATCTTTCTATATCGCTATAAAGTTCGGTTATATAACGTATGGACTACAAATATGTATATCTAAGGACATCGAAAATGCACCTAAAAAGCACGTCAATTAAGCCTCTATAATTAAGGCGATCATCACACACCTAGTAGCGCGGGTGACAATCACATCACTAGAAATCATATTTAAAAAAGTGTTTTTCTGACCAGACTGAGTTTATTCGTTCCAGTCCCCTCCCGGAATCATCATTTTGATATATGATTTTTAAAACATAACGAATTATTTTTCAAAATGGCGACTATACTGTTAAAGGGTTCAAAAACTTTGCACTATCAGACTTCTCTCAAGATAGAACTGTCTAAGGTTGAGGAAGTTGTTTATCGTATAATTATTTGTATTTTTACGTCCGGTTTGATCGTTACTGTGTTTTTGAAAGCTGTCAAGCGTGAAGAAAACATCGAGCATTGGATTTACAAATTATATCAAACTGTCTGTTTAAAACTTCTCAATTGGATATTCAGTTCGGCATGAAATTATACTAAAACAATTAGTCACCTCAGTCTCGGTGATTATCATAATATTCACCGATGATCACCTCGACTTCAGTGTCTAATTGTTAAAGTGGTACTACGATCAAATTTTTACCTATCGATATTTTTACGTATTTATAAAGCAGAGCTTCTAAATATTACTCGGTCGAAACTGTTTTGAGATTCGACGATGGCGAGTATTATTTTTCTGACTCTGAATCTGAGTTGTTATGTCTACCATTAATCGTTCATTTTCCTGACCAGCGTAACGAAATTACGTCATATTCTCAACGCGAAGACTCCACATGGCTAATTCTTCAAGTAAATAAAGGTCGTTTTTTCAAATTCTTCGTCTGAAAGGCTGAACATTTCATCTACTTCTCGAACAAAACAAGAAAACAAGTAACCTCGACTGAATTTCAGGCGTAGCATTGAGAATCTGACGTCACAAACAATATTACCTTTTGAAATTGCGGGCTCACTTGGAACACGTTTTTAGTAATGATGGCCTAAATAATATTGATTTCAGAGCTCAAAATACTTACTTGAAAATACCATTTTTTAGTTGTTTTTTTACATCGATGATCACTTTCGACCCTGAAATACTATTCTATGCTAAATAATGGGTGAATTTTCATCGTAGTGCCACCTTAAATAGAACATGCAGGATATGAAATCTAATTTCACGAAAAGCATTTTAGCCAACTGTTTTATTTACCAAAAGAAAATAGAAAAAAATTGCGTTTCTAAAGTGCTTTGTAATTGCAGTTTGTAGTTTTTTTAAGTTGATACTGCTGTATCGGTGTCCGGTAAATTACCTACCATAACGTGTCAACGATTTTTCATATGTTGCGTATTCCCGATGTTATCGCGTTTCGAATTAGGAAGATGTGAATTAGCATAAAACTAAAACTTCAAAAGAGAGCAGCACGAATAGTACTCGGTCTTCTTGTGAATCACCATCTGTAAATATTTTTCGCCAGTTAAAATGGCTACCCATATATAATATAATTAAGATGAGAAAAATACTCTTTGTATTCCGTGCGCTCAAAAACACGGCACCTTCGGAAATATCACTTCTATTTCAGATGAGAAGTAATGTAACAAACATTACCACAAGATCATCGGAAACAGATATCCAAGTGTCCAAAGTAAAAACAGAAAAATCTAAATCCAAAATAACTTTTAGCGGTGCTACACTCTTCAATTCACTACCTACAAACCTTAAATTAATTGAAAATTATTCTTACAACACCTTTAAATACAAATTAAAAGAATATTTTGTCAATTTAAATTATGAATATGAAATTGAACATTTAGAAAAATTTTCCTGTCGTAGTTCTAAACATGTGGTCCGTCGTAATTGCATCTAGATGATTGTAAATAGTGCTATATATTTTTTAATATGTAATTATGTAAAAATGAGGGACATTAGGAAGAATACATATATTGTAATAATACACCCTCTTTAAATAAAGATTATTATTATTATTGTTATTATTATAGCATGTCGCGACGTCGACCTGATGCAAATCATTTAACAAAAGCTGAACCAAACTGTATTTCGCCGACATAATTTTGTAGATCAACTTCAAACAAACTGAATTACAATTAAACTCCGCAAGGCAACACAGTTATATTTTCTTAAAACAGTTGGCCAAAATAGTTTTTGTGAAATTATAGATTTTATAACCATGTTCTATGATTAATTAGCAATTTAGATTGATATATGATATGTGGTGATCGTATTAATAGGGACGCAATGTGAGCTTTTTTACAAGGCGATATCAGATTTATTCTTACCAATTAAAGCGCGCTAAAATGGTAAAACAGATACAATTAAAGAGTGAGTATCTTGCAAGTGATCCTTTGCGCGCTTGGCGTCCCACAAAATGGCTGCCTCGAAAGAGTTTTAGGAGTGAATTCCGAGATTTGATGTTGTATCCATCTTAATTTATCGCGATCGTATAGAAAATAACTTTATTCTTACTTCTTATAAGCGAATTAAATAATTATATTTTGTTACGTTTGGTGTTCTTTTTGTGCCAAAACGTATGGAAGCTTCTGACGGTGCTTCTCTCCCGAATTAATGAGATACAGCCGGATGTAAACATAAAATGTAAACAGAAGCGCGCAAAGGATCACTTGCATGATACTCATTCTTTAAACGAGACTCTGCTAGGCGTAATCAAACTCAAAGACTATATAAGTGCGTTCGAGACAAGTGTTATGTTAGGTGAATGCATAAGGTGGTGTATATAGGTGAGCGCGCCTCACGCGCTCATCTCTCGTAGCGCGGCTTCCTTGCTACGAATTCCTTAGCTAGATTGAGTAGATTTTTCTTAAAATTGTGATGGAACTTTTTTGTGAGTAAATAATTCCTTGGAGAGCTTTAAGTAATAATTAATTCAGTTTTCTGGAATTCTCATCATTCGTGAAACTAAAATTGTAAAATGTGATTAATTTAAATGAAATATCGTATTAAATGTACGTTGCTGCTCGGTCCAGGCCTCCAGCTATCAAGCCACAGGAAGACTGATACGATCGGTCAGACACTGAACAGATCATCATATTACACATCACAGCAGTATTTTGTTGTTGTGTTTTGTTCATTATTCGAAAGACTTTTGTTTTCATTTTGTTATCTCGTAGCACAATATTCTGAGAAATAAATATTTCTGGAAAAATCTAGAAATTCCTTAGAAATTCCTTTAAAACTTTATTTCCTTAAAGGGACACTCCGGCCCAAATACAAATGCAGTTCATATGAAAGATCTTACTGACTTTAGTTTATTTCCAAAGTTTCAGCATTCCTATCAATTTAGTTGAGAAGATATTGCTAGTTGAAGTTGAAAATTTGTGGATTTTGACGCCATATTGGTTTTGAAAATATGACGTCATTGAGTGATTCTTTATCGTCAGTGGAGTTGTTTTGATGGCGATCACATAGTGATAGTTATTGTGAATGGTCTTTGGACGAATATTAGTCGAAATAAACTATTTAGTTCATCATGCAGGAAAGTAGAAGAGCTTCTTAGGCATAATACGAGACACGTCACTCAGTGACGTCATATTTGAGAAACAAAATGGCGTCGAAATTGGACAAACTCTCCAACTTCAACTAGCCACATCTTCTTAACTAAATTGATAGGAATGCTGAAACTTTGGAAATAATCTAAAGTCAGTAAGACCTTTCATATGAACTGCATTTGTATTTGGGCCGGAGTGTCCCTTTAAAATAACAACTTACAAAATCAAAAAGGTAAACATTTCCTCAGTTTAAGGAAATTTCCTTTAAAGTGAGAACGCTGTTCCTTGCAACGCCTGGCCTATATCATCGATTCATCGACCGATTGGCGGGCAGGCCGGAAAGCAATTTCTTGTTGCAGGGCTAAATAGTTGTGTACACGTGAAGTTTCATATAAGTCCTGAAATATCGACACATGGACTATCGTACTAAAAATTAAAATCTATTGTTATTTCTAAAATGTAGCATTATTGTTAGAGTTAAGGTTGTATTATGTTTTGGGTTAGGATTAGGGCGAGCCGTGAAAATATCGATTACAACACCATTAATAGAGCATTATAATCTCCTTCGTCGAACGCCAAAATTACACATCCTGTATTTTAAAGCCAGCCTATGACACGAAAATTAAGTTTGCCTTATTTGAAAGAACACTTAAAATGACAGAATAATATCTTTTGTAGTTTTTCATTTCCTTGCTTCGTTCTTGAGATATTTCAGTTTAATTATTACTATATATGCAAATGACAATGGTATGACGTACACGGGCATAATGACTTATATCGGAGAAGATTATTTATCTTTGCTAATATAAAACCAAATTTAATTTGAATGAAGCATATGCGTGAGTATTTCCAAAAACATGGAACTTGTAGAATTTCAAGTGATTTTGTGTGATAATAACACAGATATATAACCTTCTCTGATAAGTCATTATGCACGTGTACGTCACACCATTGTCATTTGCATATAATACAAACTGAAATATCTCAAGAACGATGCAAGGAAATGAAAAACTACAGAAGATGTCCCTCTGTTATTTTAAGTGTTCTTTCAAATAAGGCAAACTTAATTTTCGTGTCATAGGCTCTTTAAGTAATGGAGCAAATTTATAATACTCGTCCACTTTTGAAACATTGAAATACAAACCAGGTCCAATAAAATCTCTTTAAATATAATGTCGAAGGTTTATATTGTGTGTACTTGTTGATTGTTATCCAATTGAAATGTTTTTTTTAAAAAACGAAGCAATTGTATATGACCGGAACTTTCCGTAGTCTGCACCATATGCAAATAGTAAAGTGGACGAGTATTCAAAAATTATACCTAAGTAATAGTTCAAACGCGAGTGTAAGAGTTCTTGCTCCGATTACAAAACATCGATCGATGAGCATGTTTAAAAAACGAGACGAAGTGGGATTTATTAAACGATGTCTTTTCAGATCGCGAGTGTTATGAAATGAATTCTCAAACGAAACTGCATGTTGCAGATTCTGCATCTTGAGAGCAAATCGATAGTGTAAAACATGGTTTCACTTACCCAGTTCTGACACAGGCTACGTGCAGGAATAACATTACTAACATCATGAACGGTACGTAATTCAGCCGTGAAGCCATGGCGATGGACTAAAGGCAAAGTCTAACGAACTGGAAAGAGAATGGCCTTGTGAGTTCCGGTTACCAGATATAACTTAGGAGTTATATGATATCGCTTTAGAGCAGCTTGAGTAATGAGAACCCTCAAGCGATAATTTCAATAACAATGGATAATGTGACAAATATGAACTGATTATCATTCCGAAAGCAAATACCATACTTCTATTGCTTGCCGTTGTTTCGAGCGACCGATTTTCGACCTGCACCAGCATGCATTCTAAAAATTTCATTAGTTTATACAAATTCCCATTGACTCAAACATTGAAATTTAATGAATGAGTCATGTTGGCACTCAGTGAGTCATGACTCAAGTCGACGAAAGCTATAGGCTGCCGTTTTGCGGACCAGTATTTAATTCCGGTTAATTATAATACACGAGACCAAATAAATACCTGTTTGCTCAGTTGTCCTCATGCTTGTTTAAAAATAATTTACAAAGTAGAATACAGACATGACAACAGTTTTCTTAATATAACTTGTCTACTACGCAAGCTCTGATTGGTCAATAACCGTGTTTGGATCAGGCCATCCAAACACGGGATTTAATTGCCTCAAAATTAGTGTGTTATTGTTATACTAATGTTTGCTTGTTTTGCAATATCCCAGCGTGTTTAATTGGATCCAAACACGCAAACCATTAAGTATTTCTTAAAAATATCACATGAAACTGAAAAGCAAATGAAACATATATATAGGAGTTAAAAATATAGATCGAAGTTGCCAGATAGAAATTTGATATATTGGTTTTATTATGGCTATATATTATAATTGAGTACTCGCTATATAATTATCAATAGATATCGAATAGCGACATGTAAGGCCGACTTTTCCGTAAGAATAATGCAAACGAGCGACAGTGACTACTGTAAATCTATGGTCGTGGCAAGATGGAATACTCGCAGTTGAGGTGACCGTGAGGTACTAGGTCTGAGTCGTCTTCTGGACGATCTTTTTTAGTATCCGCGAGAGGTTGGACGAAATGAGAAATTGTATAGACGACTTTCATAATGGCTGCCATTTTAAATATTCTTTTATGTGCATATAAATTAGTCTTTACTCTACTAACTGTGGTCTTTACAACCTCGTTACGAAGCAAAATTATTTTGAATTGCTGACATGCAAACGAGGCCATAAAGGCTAATTTAGATGCACATAAAGGAATATTTAAAATATTTAAATTAGCAGCCATTATGAAAGTCGTCTATACTGCTCATGCCTGTATGAAGAAATACATCATGGAACTGCAAACCCCAAAACAACTTAAATCCTAACCCTAATCTCAATCCTAATCCTAATCTTGATCCTAACCTTAAACCTATCAGCTTCACCGTCGCTAACCCTAACCTAACCAAAAATAAAGACCACTAGACAAAAACAAAAAGCGGTCCTTTTGAATCATCCCTTTTAGACATACATGCAGGCGCGGATTTAGAAGTTAGTCGCATAAATTAGACACTTCATGAACAACCCTATTGGTTATGCTTTTCTTAAGAATAATTCAGAACAAAAACCTATCCAATAGGATTGTTATTCACAGGTATTTTGAATTGCAAATTCTAAATCTAATTTATGCGACTAACTTCTAAATCCGCGCCTGCATACATGTACGGCCAAGGCTTAAAGGACATTAGCATCATAAATCACAATTTCAAATTTTTGACTTTCTGATTTGAACAGGCTTACGAAGGTAATCCAAGTAAACAAAACTACTCTTGTATAAAACAACAGCACTAATTTTGACGAAAGACAATCCTGTCATCCGCCATCTTGTTGTAATACTTTGCCTAATTAACAAGGAAGTTGGTGACGTCACACCTGGGTAAGCCTGATGAAACTACTCTGTGAATTCCGCGGAATGCTTTTTATAATGGTATGATTCAATTGAAAAAGGAAGACATTCACAAAAATCGAGTTTTAAACTTATAAAAGACACAAGGATGGCGAGATAAAAATGTCGCTTTACCCAGCTGATTGTGACGTCGTCACACGCATATCGAAAATACATCCAAGATGGCGGACTGATGATTCAGGTTAGCAACTTTGACAGATGTCTACTTAAAATATACTTACGCATTTTTGGACGATGTTCCCTTGTGATGGGCGATCCATCAGACGGGCACATCGTCAGAAACGCGTCGTATTTAGGAAATCATACTAACGGTCTTATTTGTGAAATCATACTCACGTTCAGGAAATTCATTCCTTAAATCTAGGAATTCTGCAACATTTTATGGAACAATTTAAGGAATTCCATGCTTTTAAGAATTTCCAATTTTTTAAGGAATTTTTACAATTTTAGTTGAAAATTAATAAAACTAACATTTCGATTCGAAATATTAGTTTCAAGTTTCGTACACGTTTTGTTGACCAGTAGATATGTAAATCTAGCTTCAAATTTAATTACATGTCGCATGCAGATACGTAAAGAATGGACAATATTGACAGTAGCAGAGTAAGAGTGTAAGACTGATTTCGCTCATTTTCAAATTTCAATTTCCATCTTTTCCGGTCAACTGCCCGCGGTTACTGGTGACTATTTCAGCGGTACACGTACTAAAGACCAATACTACTTCATCTTAGGTCTGTATAATTATTTAAATAATCTTTCAAGTGGTCATAAGGGGCCCAAGCAGGTCAGTGAGCCCAAGAGGTACTATACATGACCAAATGGGACAAACTAGAAATCTAAGGAATTTTCGGGAAAGCTAAGGAAATTTGATGGACACGCTAAGGAATCATTTAATTTGGTTGTGAGAGCACTGGTCTTAGCAATTATAGCTCAGTAATAGAGCTCGTCATTGTTGTGTAAAATTAGATTTAAAAATTATTCTGAGTAAGAACATTTTCGAATAATATTCTACTCAGTAATGTCACAGTAATTCTGTCACAGATTTGTCAAAATTGTAGGATATTTTCATTACTTGCAGTTTATTTTACAATATAATGAAATAATGTGTATTTATATCTACCATAAGGTGTATGTGTCGGTATATACTATACCGCAAACGGGTTCGAAGTATAATTAACAGAATGGCGCCAAGTTTCACAAGGACGAATATTACGACATATAAACATGTAAGTAGAACAGCAAGGTTTATAAATGTTTATTTTGTTGAGTATTCATAGGTATAATGTTTGATATAAACAATGTGGCTATTATATTGCATTAATGTCGCCCTGCAACTGTCCTAAATCTCACCAAATTTACAATGAAAGACACATACACCTTATGGTAGATATAAATACACATTATTTCATTATATTGTAAAATAAACTGCAAGTAATGAAAATATCCTCCAATTTTGACAAATCGAATAAATTCCAATATAAACACAAATTGGCGCACGAGCTTTGGCCACCTAGTGTGGTAATGTTAAAGGACATTAGCAACAAAAGTACTTTTTATAACGAAGTATATATGACTTAGCTAGTCGGAATACAGTAGTTTGGCGCTGTGAAAATGCACGCAACACATTTTAAAATTTGAATAAACCATGTCAAAACGCCGCCATTTTGAATATGACTGTGACGTCATGTGCTGGGAAGTGTTGTATTTCGTTCTTTTTGTGCTACCTATCGTGTGGCCATGTATTGACCAGTTTATGTTGTGATAGCGATTACTAAAATAACGTTGAGAAGAAGCTTAATTTATTTCCATTTCTGACAACACTGACCGCTTTACACAGCACATGACGTCACAGGTCATGTGACAGAGAACCCTAATTCACCCGAGCATTTTTACAAACAGTAAAACCGCCATATTTCTGTTATTTCGGTCGCATACTTTGATCTGAAAGGTACTTATTTTTTGTTGCCAATGTCCTTTAAGATAGAAATGAATGACTAGCAATAAAAACGTATAAAAAGTAAAATTAAATAATTTAATTTACTGTAGATCTATAGTGTTTGATTGTTCGTTGATCTAATAACGTTTCGTTGCTATGACGCGTTTCCGTTTTATTTTTGACTTGTAAATTTTGTAAATTTGTAAACTTGTAAATTTTGTAAATTGTTCGTAAATTGTCTAAATCGTATAAAACGTACATACATATCAAGGATGTGTGGTGAAGGAAATTTTTGAGTGTTATAACTTGTTGTGACTTGGCTCTCGGCAACGGCCTCAGCTCAATGATCAGAGCACTACACCACTAGCAGCATTGTGCAAGGTCGGAGGTTCAATTCCAGCCGGATGGCCTTGAAGTTGCATATTTCGCAAGACTTAAAATGTATATATTCCAACACTCGAACTTTTCCTTCACTACGTACAAATCTTTAAAACATACAGTTCTAAGTGAAATGCAAATATTGCTTGTAATATTTCGTCATTATATGACTTACATCTGGACAAGAGAACTATTTCTCCATTTTTTCTTGCGCCAATGCCCATGCATGATGTCTAAAGTTCTTAATTATACAACTAATATGTTAGCCGTCGTTATTTCAGTCGGTTATATTAATTAAAGAGCCGTTTACATAGAGAATTTCAACTCAAGCTAAAATTTCAGATTGACTATATTATGATCACAAGGAAATCCCTTAAAACTCGAAAATCCTGGTCTGGGCTGTACTAGTGTACGTGTGGGATGAAATTTCACATGTAAAATAAGCTTCCAAAATTCAAAATCAGCTTTCAAAATTTGCATGGCGACATGACGTCTCGTGCACGTCGTTTTTAAGTTCATCACAAGTCCGTTTTAATAAGTATTTAATAAGTAAAAACTCACAACTTATTCGAAATGTTAACTTATCAATATTGATTGTAAGGATTGAAAAACTTATTTAGAATCAGTTTTGTTGCTGAGGTAACATGCAATATATTTTGGTCTTTGTGAGGATATTTCATCTATATATAAATAAATATACAACTAAGTTTGGTCTGCCGTAGCACCTGCGCAACGTCCAACTGCAGGTGGTTATATGGCGTCCAATCACATTACGTGAGGTTAGTTATATCAAAATAACCTGCAAAACAGATGCTTCTTAAAGTTCTTAACTTCAGAGTTTACTAAGTCATCACTAAGTGGTTTAGAAGAAAAACGAAGAAGACAGAACGTATATGTTTTAATATAATCCAATCGGTGTCTCTGATCAAACTAATAGAAAAAGGCCATAGATATTCACGTCGGGCTATTTTGTCGCTTTTTCCAATGGCGTCGTTTGAAAATTTGGGTGAGCAGAACAGTCTAAGAAGTGGCAGCACCTCAACTGTCGGGGAAACACGAGATTTATCCCGTCAATCAGAGCAACGTGCGAGAGTTGACCATCGAAGGGCAATCCAAGTACGAAAAGTGGCATTCCTGGTTCTCGTACTGTTGTTACTAGTGGGAGGATTGAGCTACGCTATATACAAAGTGGTTAGCAACAAGTCTGATGAAAACGAAACAGCACGAGCGAAGTTGGCAAAAGATAAAATGAGTTCGAGCATGTCTGCACCTCGATCTAATTCAGTAATAAAGACAGCAAAACAAAGCTTAAGCGATACTTCAGGTATGTTTGAGTATATACGTTTCGGCGGTTTAAATGTTAAACGTTTCTTTTTCTACGTTGTCACAGAAACTAACTATACAATTACGAAAGGTCTAGGTTATTCCTCAATGGTTATAATATATATTAGCTTTTATGCTAAATATACACCTTAACAAGATCGCTTTAGAAATTAATGTCTAAAAATTTCACTTTGAATTAAAAAACGCTTATCAGTGAGAAATGTATATGACGCAATATTGAATGTTTTTCTTATAGTATAAAACTGCGAAATTAACACTTGACTACTAACATTTCTATTTTCTGAAACGTTGAAAATGACATAATGATGTTACTTTTACTATTCTATGCATATTTTACTATGCCTATTTTTATATTATTAATTTATGCGTAAAATAAACGTTGAAAACATATTGATGATATTATTAGGATTCTATGCTTCACAGGAATATATTTCAGACATAGTTTGACGCTACTCTGGCTTTAAAACGTTTTCTGAACGTAACTTAAAAGTTACTACCCACGACCCAACGCTTCGACACTCCAGTCTAGTGTCTTCATCAGGGCTGGTCGTTGTAAAGTTAGGGTACCTATTTATACCCTCATCAAAATAACTCCTTTCGGAGTTAAAACAACTCCTTGGAATTAACAGTGTATAGAACCGATGATGACGTTATCTATTAACAAGAGGCAAATAAGCTTCTGGTAATAATTAACCACCGTCATCGCGATTCAACGGGGCGTGAACGCTATTGATATGCCAAGCCTCCAGACAACAAATTAGTGGTAATAATTTTGGAATTTTCCCACGCAATCTCATAGTAGGTTACACACGCGTATTCCGACAAAGCAGAATTTCCTTTTTTGAAAAGAAAACATCTTTTTGGCGTTCTTTCTAACGCATACAAAACTGACGTTTAGTCTGACCGATGTACTCCTGATCACAGTCATTGCACGGAATGGAATAAATAACATCTTTCGTCTGTTCCTTCGCAATACGATCCTTAGGTTTTGAAAAATGTGACCCAACGTCAAGACAGGTTTTTGAGCAACTTTTACGTTGAAACTACCTATAAGATTCTTTTAATTGCATGTTCCGTAATCCCTTGAATATAGGGAACAATCGCAAAATCCATCACTGAACTTTCGTTCTCAGAGTTTGTACGTGGTGGAGTAACTTCAGCTTTTAAAGTTTTTTAGAAAATCATTAGGATAGTTATTCACCTTTAAAGCGTCGAATACATGTTTCGCTCACTTTCCCTTGAATCCGAACTAGATGGTATGCCTTGACGGCTCACAAAAACAAAGTTCTAGGAACGGACTTTTTATGGCATATGGGGTAGTGAGAATCAAATGATGGATATTTGTCAGTGTGTGTTGGTTTTCGGTATACAGCAGTTTCTAATTTCCGGTGGTCTGTTCGTTTGACGACTGAGTCCAAAAATGATAAACAATCATTCTTCGGTAATTCGGTCACCCCTGCATGATGAAGACACCAGACTGGAGTGTCGAAACGTTGGGTGATGGACAGAGTAACATTTAAGTTACGTTCAAAAAACTTTTTAAAGCCAGACTAGCGTCAAACTATATGTCTGATTTATCACCTGGATGCTGTAAAAACAGAGTTAAAAAAAACCCAATTTCTTCGGTTGTCTCAGACGCATCAATTGACCATTTTTATGGGTTGAAACAGCCAAATTTATTGGTTGAAACAACCAAACTAAGGTCATATAACCAAAATATTTGGTTAGTTTAACCATTCGAATTGCTTATGCGTCTGAGACAACCTATCGAATTGGTCGTTTCAACCAATTTGTTTTTACAGTGTGGGAAATTATTTGTTTAGGAATATATTTGTTTTCAAAATAATACATATGTTGGTCAGTGTTTTTAATCTCTAAAATCATTATTACAATTTAAACCGGCTCTACGTTTTGCATTTATATTAGCCCTTCCTTCATTCGCTATATATGCTCTACGTTCGTAACATTGTAATTTAACTATAATCAATCTATTAATATGTATTGAATTCTGATCTGTTCTACACTATATTCTCCTTTATACAAGACAGATAAGCAACTATAATATTTTTTTATAATATTGTTAAGTTAGATAAACACGTCTGTATGGTGCCGTTGTATGTAGGTCCGTTTCTGCAACCGGCTTGGCAGCCCGTTTAGGGAAGATCTCTTTCAGACATTATAGAGTTGTTTGGTTTGCATAGATGGAGACATGTGTGTATAAATTAGTGCCACGAACTAGAAGTTACTATCGCAAGGGAAGTGCTGCCTTGAAACCAATGGTGCAAGGCCGTCATGATATTGTGCAAAATTGGAAAAATAAGTGCTGGGCTTATTAAAGTCAAAGTGGCAGCGGAGGTAATATAACCTTGTACGCATGCGGTTATGGTTTAGTTAAGACCAGAGCAGCGAGCTCTACGTATATATGGAGCACACTGAGCTTGCTTGACCAAAGGTACTGTGGGGTTAAACATCTATCTTGGGTAAGACATTCATTACGCACAGCCATGGGCAGATGAAGCATGTGCAGGGGCACCTCGCACATTTGCATTTTGCAGATGCCTCAAATCTGCCACCTCCCTTGTTGACAACCCTTGTTGACAACCCTTGTTGTAACCGTTCTCAACATTTATTCACAATATAATAGTTCATGAACATGTATAATATTAAACAGATGTAATTTGAACAGTTCCATAAAAATGCAGTTGAACATAAAGATAAAACAGTTGTATAACATAGTTCTCTGTACAAGGCTTGCATAAAAATGCAGTTCAACATGAACACAAAACAGTTGACATACATGTACAGGTAATACCAGTTGACAAATTAAGTTAATCAGAATTTGTTTCTGATGTGGACACGGATGTGCATTCTTCTGCATGCTCAATATGTTATCTTGTTATCTACATATCTGATATTGAATGATTTGCCATATTCAAGGTATATATTTAAGATGGATGTTGCTTCCCAGATGCTGATCAGCGAGAACACAATGCCTCTTGTAAGAAACAATGAACTCACACCAATATACACCTAAATAAAAAGTAAACCGTATTCACAAACAAAACAATTTGATAATGATAATTTTGACATTTGATAATGACATCTTGTAAATTTCTACCTCACTCAGCCATATTGCCGTTTTAAGCGAGCCTTTTAAAGGACAAAAGTACAGAGAACTATCTTAGTCGTCTTACCTCGATAACAGTATATCTCCTCACTGAAATGAATTGAAATTCGCGACAGCAACAAAGGCAGAAGAGATCGTTCGAAAACTCCGTTCACTGTTACAGCTCACTGCGAGTTAAGAAAATACCATGTTCCTGGTGGCGTTGACAAGTTCCGAACATTAATTCCGTACAACTTCCGTGAATACGAATAACGTCTGGAGTATGGATGGCAACTTGAACTACGTCACAAAACGTCATAAAACTGAACATCCATCCATCCGACCGACGCCAAAATGTTTACAGATCGAGATCTCGTTGACTATACATAGCTCGGTAAAGAGGTCTGGGAACGAGCCATGTCAAGATTAGTGTGCTGCCTACGGCAGCAAATATATATATATATACTGTATAGAGAGAGAGAGAGAGAGGGGGGACAGACGCACAGCTCACGTCAGATCACGTGAGATGACTGCTTTTGTCTTTTTCCATGCTCCAGAAATCCGTAAGAGCTTCAATAAGCATTTTCAACAGTTTGTTTTCAATATTTATTGTATAAAACAAATCGATTCCATTTTGCCGTTGTCTGTTCAGTTACAGATGCACAGATGACGTCATGAGAACAAATAAGTGGCCCACAAGACGATAGGCGAGTGGGTCACTGAATGATGTTTTATCACGTTCTGCCGTCTTCTGTGTATATAACTTCAATATAAAACTTCAGAGCTTCATAACGATGGAAAATGACGGTGTATAAGGACTTGACGTCCATATACTACGTAAAATAAATTTATAGGAACTACTAAAACGTGTGTGTATCAAAAATACCGCTACCGGAAGCAACTGTGAATTAGCATTTTTTTCAAAGAACCCATTGTAATAGTTTGAAGGCTTAGACACCTCTGAGCAACGAATGCGTAAAAAATAACTTGGATTGCATTCGTATTGAAAACTGCTTTCTCTCTTCTTGATTAACGCAGCACTTGGACCATCTTAATTTTCCAGGTGTATAATTTTTTTTTTAATTACAATAGGTCTCTTTAAGAATGCTAATTCATTTTCTAAGGGTAGCGGTTTTTTTATACACACTGTAGATCGATGGGCCCGATGAGACCTTTCGCAAGAACAGCTGATCTCTGGAGGTCAGATAATGGCAAATCAGGGGAATAGTGAAAATTAGACGATTGACTTCGTTAAAAGAACTAGCGCTCTGGGAGGGATTCGGGGAAGGACACAGCAATTTGGCCAATTTGGACGCCTTAATTAACATATTTAAGAAAAACATAGATTCTAGAGTTTAACATGCGAATTTGTTGAACGATATCGGTAAACAAAATAGATGTGCAGACTAGGGAAAGAGAGGACTTACATCCCGAAATGTTGTCATCAGTATGTTGTAAATTACTGGAGATAGATTTAATGGTGATACGCATCACGGGAATGACTCGAACAAGCCGCTGATATGTGGTGGGAATAACGACAATCGATATCGGGAAGATTAAAAGAAAACAAATCGACCTAAAAGGGAATGACGCCCCAATATAAACAACGACTCAATAAAAGTGCATTAAGGTCAAACAAACGTAGAGCATGGTTACTGATTGAAGGAAAGCAAATAACTTACCATTTTTAAACTTGGAAAAGTACGTTTTTCTTTTGTTTAATTTTAAGTTTTTAATTTTAAGTTTTTTTGTTATTTTTTATAGTTTGCGAAGAAACTATTAGACCTGTTATATATATATATATATATATATATATATATATATATATATATATATATATATTGAAAGTGTAAAATCAAACTTCGTCAGGCAACTGATAAAAAAAACACACTAAAAAAATATTTATTTTCTTTATTTTGCCTGATTTTACACTTTCATTATATACCAGGCATGGCTTCCAATATTTATCCTTCATATATATATATATATATATTATATATATATATATATATATAATATATATATATATATATATATATATATATATATATATATATATATATATATATATATATATATATATATATATATATATATATATATATATATATATATATATATATATATATATATATATATATATATATATATACATA
The DNA here is from genome assembly GCA_035772405.1 of Chrysogorgia sp. JL179-B06. NCBI lineage: Eukaryota > Metazoa > Cnidaria > Anthozoa > Scleralcyonacea > Chrysogorgiidae > Chrysogorgia > Chrysogorgia sp. JL179-B06. The sequence continues at coordinate 937,710 of JAYKKM010000444.1, forward strand.
TATATATACTTTTATTTTTTCATCTCGTCTTACTCTGATGAAGGGCTCCACTCAAAACGTCAGTATTTCCTTACTAAATATCTTGGCAGTTCACCACCTTTTCACTTTGCTATGTATATCCAAACCTTTGCTATCAAATCATTAAATCATTTGCTATTTTTACAGTCGATCAGCAAACAGACTGAGTGGGAGGGAGAACTAGTCAAGGGTGTAATGCAGGTTTTATACTCAAGGGACTAAGAGTCCCTAGACTAATGTCCCGTACGAACATTATTATCTAGAGTTTATTGCCAGTAAGTTGGTCGGCCGGAGTCGACCCGTAGGCTCCTCTTTCAGTAGCTGCTACCTGAAGGTAATAGGGATGGGCGCCACTCCAATCCTTGGAATTAAGCACTTACCCCAGCCAGAGCTGGTCCCAATTTTGTTTAAGGCTCTTTGGTGAAAGCCCGATATAATTAGCACTGCTCATTTGATTATGACAACACTGATTTTCAGTCTTCCGGGACCGATATCTGAATAATAATATTTTAAAAGCAGTTTATTTTCGCGTATTTTATCATTTTATCATTTTATCATTTTATCCTTTCTTGTGAAATACCTGTTATAATGGCATTCAACGTTAAATTAATAAACCTTTCTTTACAATCTTTAACATATAATAGGAGCGTCGAAAACAGCATTGAATCCAACATCATTAAAACAAGTCTTAAGCACTCCGACGATGACTCATCTAAATAACCAATTATCATCGATGTCCCTACTAAATCACAATTCATCTGATAAAGTGGCATCAATATATCACTCCATGGATAAATCAACGAAAATATTTACATCGTTTACAAAAACAATGCATCCCAAACAATCGGTTCATTCTTTACACCATGTATCGTCCAACATGCATGATAGTACTGCCTCATCTAACACCTTCGTGGCCTATATTACTCAACCAAACAACCAGATGCCCATGCGAAGTACCCCACCCTTACGTTCCTTCTCTACGCTAGGTTTATTTTGGGAACATACACAATCCTCTGCTATTAAAATGGAGTCAGAAATTACGTCAACCAAAGACTTCGACACCGTAACTACAAAGACGTCTGTTGTAGAAAAAGAGACCCTGTCAACATCAGTTGTTCAGGTAGATCACTCGACCACAAGACCATCGTCCACAATCAATCATTCCATGTTTTCAGATAAGTCATCTAAACATTCAAATTCTGTATACGAATCGAGCATGGATTCCAAACTCCTTCCCAGTGAGAAATCAACCAGTGACACTGGAATCCTGAGCGATGTTTCCTATTCTAGATCTTCAGAGGCGGCTTCTACTTTGCATGATAGACAGTCGTACTCCACAGTGGTACTCCCGACAAGCAATTTCAGCATAAACCCAAGTGCCATTGAAACAATTCCAATTATCTCAAACATATCCAACCACTCAGTGACATACAGCACTTCAACCGTGAGAGCGATTTCTAGCAGCAATCATAGTGAAATGGCCCGAAACATTCTTCCTACAACAACGTTGTTGAATCCGTCAATGGTTGTTAACCGTACCATGACTATTAATAGCTCTGAACTAATCGATCAATCCAATGTCATCTCTTCGTTATACAGTACCCAGATAATACCCAGCACAGTTTCTAGTAGTTCTACACCTTCAAGTTCCGTATGGCTGGAGCCTTTCTATTATTTGTGGGGAAACTGGAGCACTTGTTCGCTAAAGTGTGGTGGCGGGTACACGTCTCGTATAAGGAAATGTTCGCAAGAAAACAGTTGTGGTAGCTTGGGCTCTAACATTAATATATCCACTTGTAACATGCATAAATGTAACGGTAAGTAAAAATGGACTATTCCATTTAATAACCGTACCCCCTATCGAGGACAAGAGTTTATCTATACCCCTGAAGAATTCCTATCTTACAACAGCCCACCTGAGGGATTCGATTTTTACAACAGCTACCCCGGAAGAAATTGATAGTTACTCCTGAAGAATTCAATTTTTTTCACTCAATCATCAATAATTCCAACAATTACCCCTGAAGAATTCCAGTGTCCTCGATAGGGGGCACGGGTATTAAATGGAGTAGACACAATATAATGAACGGAAGTACAATATATAGAGATTGTTCGTAAGCAATAATTTTAATGAAGAAGAATTAGACAATTGGCTTTGGCACCTAAACATCAATAATTTATAAAATGTAGAACATTATAAACCACTTAAACTCTAGTGTGGAATATTCCAAACAAATTTTACATTAAAAGAAACCAAAGGGATCGCATAGAACAATAAGCAATCAAAGGTCATTTTCAAATGAGGTCTGTTTTAGATTCATAGCTTAATATACTTTTAAATAATTCGTTGATAATCTTGCACAAAGCAATGAAACTTTTAAATTAGGTTTCTAGAATCTTAGTGTTGTTATTAATATTCCTGTAGTCACACTGAATAACTACATGTACTTATTCTTTGATTTCTCATAAAATATTCCGTCAGTGAAAATTTCTTTGTTACTAGAAACCACCTTTAAGTTATCTGTGAATCTTACTGAAATTCCATGGCAAGATGACTATTATAATACATCATCGCTAGCATACCAATGGCTTGTGGATCATTTAATGAAACAGGTAAGAGTATGTTAAGGCATGTTCACACGATGCTATATTGTCTTTATTGACAATATATATATATATATATATATATATATATATATATATATATATATATATATATATATATATATATATATATATATATATATATATATATATATGACAATGGACAATGGACAATGGACAATGCACAATAGACAATAGACAATAGACAATGGACAATGGACAACAAACAATAGACAATAGACAATAGACAATAGACAATAGACAATAGACAATAGACAATAGACAATAGACAATAGACAATGGACAATGGACAATGGACAATGGAAAATAGACCATATACAATAGACAATAGACAATTATAGATGATAGAGAAAGGACCGAGACAAGAGAAAAGAGACAACAAGAGACAATAGACAATATATCGCCTCAGAAATTTCGTGCTCATAATCTAATTGTTTCAGTAAAAACAAAGTTGTGTTCGTTATTTTTATCAATTAGATAGCGAGTTGCTTAGCCAATCAGATTGCAGTATTTGTATTAGATTACTATTAGGTTTTTACTAATAGACCATTATTCGTAGGGTTAGTATATAGTATATGCAGGCTAAATGTCCTGGACACGAGGCAGTGTCAAAATATGAAAATGGAGCACTAATGTTTTGAGAGAAAATCGTGAAAATTGACGATCTTCCATCGAAACGTCAGTGTGTTATCTTCCTTTTTTAGTAGTGCACTACTTTCCTTCTTATTTAAAATACTGCACTTTAAATATTATCATTAAATATAAAATAAACAATTATGCTTCATTGTTTTTACAGTTGCTGTTCCAATATGGTCCAAATGTTACTGCTGAGGTTGATAACGTAATGTAAGTTTCTAAACAAACAAAATTTATTTGCAACGAATTTAAAGTTATAGATACAAAGCACGGCTGATATATATATAAAAGCACCCGGAAACTATAATTACATTTTTAAAAAAGGAAAAAAATAATGTAGAAAACAAAGTGGAAATCATATCTGGATGTTACGGATGTAATAAAAAACATATCTGGTTGTTACGGTTGCAAAATTACTACTCTAATCAACGTATGAAATGGTTGGTTTTAATTATAGTTTAAAATACTCGCAGTAGTGTTTTATCGGGTTTAAAACACGAGGCAATAGCCAAGTGCTTTTGATCCGATAGAATACTGCTGCGAGTGCTTTGAATGGCTTCAAAAACGACTGCATCTAAATAACCATGTTTACCAACTATTTCAGTAATTCAAGACATTTTCGCAGAGAAAATCGAAGGAAAAGTTTATGTAAATCAGGACGAATCAGTTTATCGCATATAAAGACACGATAAGATCATGATTTTCCTTTGTATTTTCCTCATGAATTATTAATCAGTTTTTGAACACTAGTCAGTTCAAAAAACTCGAAGTAGCTAGTGCTTTACCTTGTCTAAAACATGTGGGCTATCGCTTCCCATTTTGACAATGTAGTTATGTTTCAAAATTATATTTCTTTTTTGCTTTTAACGCTATTCAAGAAACTCGCAGTATAGTGCTTTATCTGACTCGGCTATCTCCTCGCGTTTTGACAATGTAGTTATGTTTCATAATTATATTTATTTGCTTTCATTTATACCTTCATGTTTTAGCAAAGGGAGTGTTATTGTATCATTGGCAATAACCTTTCCTGAGACAAAAACAATTCAGGATCTTACAAGCATGATCGATGATGGGAAACTGGGAAACTTATCCATCTCTGTGATAACAATCGTAAATAATATGGGTAAGCTGTAAAATGATTTAGCTAAAAAAGCTATAATGTTAAAAAAGCATGAAATTTAAAACACGTATTAAAATTTTTTTTAAATATTTTAAAATAATATTCCTTATCCGGAGTATTAAAATTATACTATATAAGTCGAAAACGTGAGGCTTGAACTTTGAAATTTGTATAATCCCCTCGCCCGGCGCGAAGCGCCGGCCGAAGGCCTGAGGGCGAGGGTGCTAATATCGACCGGCGTTTAGTCCCTTATGCCGTTCCTAGATCTAGGATCTGTTTATAGGTATATATATATGATCAACCGTCCTCATGCGCGGGATCGGAAAATGTGGCACTGGTAACTAGATACTCAGATTAAATTGAACCGTCACAAGAGACATAGTTTTTTGAGGAAATAGAAATCCGAGTCCGAGTATGTATTTTGACTCGCTAGTTCCAAATCTGTTTTCAGAATTGAAAACGGTTATATATTGATCGAGATAATCATAGCCGACAAAGCCGACTAACTTTCTAAGTACATAAACCATTTTTACGAAGGGTATTCACGTTCTCGTAATATAGTAGACACATATGTGATGTATTTTGACTCGCTAATTCCAAATCTGTTTTCAGAATTGAAAACGGTTAAATATTGATCGAGATAACGTTCAAAATAATATACGATAAAGTGACCAGTTTATAATCGACTAATTTCTAAGTACATAAACCGTTTTTACGAAGGGTACTCACGTTCTCGTAATATAGTAAACGCGTATGTTATTTATGTTGACTCGCTAATTCCAAATCTGTTTTCAGAGTTTAAATCGGTTAAATATTGGCCGAGATAACGTTCAAACATTTCTTCGACGAAACGGGCTTTTGGAAATTGTGAATTTTTGCAAAACAGAAATACACGGCCACGGCGTGCGAGGTCTGGGCACCATGGATGGAGAAATTCCGTAGGGGGGGGGGGGGGGGGGGGGGGGGTATAAAAGGCGGGCGAGGGGATTATTGCGAATTCGTATTTCTAGTTATCTTTTTAAATATACTTAGCTCATCACAACATTAGCAAACGGTGTTAAACCAAAATTGTTGATTATATACTTCAAGATGAATGCATTGATGTATTTTTCTAGAATGAATGTGTCAATTATACATTAGGATTTCTCCTTGCGGTTGCCATCTTGTGTGTATGTGATTTAAACCCAAAACTATAATAGCTGTTATAAAACTGTTGTAAAATCCAAAAGTACCAGCTGTTGTAGTCTAGTGGTCGGTTTAAATCCTGGGTCGGACCACTACTCAAGGTCTTGTCTTTGCAAAGTGCTGTCTTTGCAATAATACCAGCAAATGGTAAGACTTTGGGTCTTCTCGGATAACGACCTTAAATCGTAGGTCCGCGGCCTTAAATAGTGATAAATATAATAAACTAAACTACATCATCATCATCATCATCAGTCATTTTATTAAAAAATGAAATAGGACAGGTAGTAATATAACACAACAAAAATCAAGTTAAATAAGTGCTTGCCAGATAATCCTATCTCGCGCTACAGAAGCAAGCTCGGCTGCAGAGGAAAGACCAGTATCAGCGAGCAATAAATCCTTCACTGTAAATGTGGGACGTCCTCTTCTCCTTCCTCCTTCCGGAGTCCATACTGTAGAACGGTGCTAGCAACCTCATCATGTCGCAGAACGTGTCCTGCCAACTTCATTCTTCTTGCTCTAATAGTTTCATTTACTGGTGGTATATCTCCATATAGTTCGACATTTGTCATGTGTTGTTGCCACGGTACATCCAGCGCCTTCCTCAGCAATCTTGTGTATGTGCCATGAACTTGTTGTTTCAGTGTGGCGGTAAGAGCCCAGGACTCACATCCATACAGGAACACACTTTCAACTGTAGCCCTAACTAAGCACTCGTATTTTTGTCTGTCTGCGTCGTGGCGCTTTCCAGACTTTAGAGAGTGAATTAGCAGCTGCCCATGCGACACCAATCCTGTGTTGAATGTCATGTTGTGTATCAATGTAAGAGCCAAGGTATTTAAAGTCGTCCACTCGCTCGATAGAAGTGCTGGTCACCAAAGTTATAGGCATGAGGTTCATGTCACTAGCATTTATGTGCATATATTTGGTCTTCCCAGTGTTTATGACAAGGCCCACAGTGGCAGCTCTTTCCTCCAGTCGATGTAATACATGGTTGGCAGCAGCAACATTGTTTGCGAAAAGACATATATCATCAGCAAAATCAGTGTCATGAAGTTGTTTTGCAGGATGCCTCCTACTTCGACGATGTAATAAGGTGAATCCATCGTCATCATTCAACGTGGTACGTAATAAATAATCAATAATAATGACGAAGATGTACGGTGCCAATGTGTCTCCTTGTAGAACCCCAGCACCGACTTCAACGCTGTCCGTAAATCCATCTGGTGTTAGAACAACCGCAGTGGTATCTTTATAGAGATAACCTATGGCTCTGACCACCTCGTCCGGGATACCATAGGCGCTGAGAATCCGCAACATATGAGACCGTTGGATAGAATCAAAGTCTTTTCTGAAATCAATAAACAGGAGGACCAGTTCATTTTTGTGATTTTTGCATTCTTCTACGATACGACGTAATGCTAAGATATGCCCAGCTGCAGATCTTTTTTTCGAAAACCATTTTGATTCATGCGTAAGATTGGTTCTAAGACGGGGGTTATCCTATTGAGCAGCATTCTGTTGTAGGCCTTAGCACTCATTTGAGAGAGGCTTATTCCACGATAATTTGATGGTGGGATGGGCACGATGCTGCTGATTCCCCACTCGTCTGGTTTATTTCCTACATAGGTTTCGTTGCAGAAATGGAGTAGAATGGGTTTCAAATTGGGAAGTTTCCATACCTCGATGCCAATTTCGTTCAAACCAGGACTCTTTCCTGATTTCATTTGTGACAGCGCATGGTTAAGTTCCTCGACAGTAAAAACATCAGTTTCGATTTCAGGATGAGTACCAAATATTTTCAATATAGGGATGTCAATATTTGTGTTGGAATTGACGTCTGCAAGTAGCGTTTCAAAATACTTTTTCCATTCATCTTTCTGATCTTTTCCTTGTATTAATTGCGTACGGACAGTTGATCCCTTTATGTGTTTAATTATCCTCCATCCGTCAGCATTGTGTGGAGACTCAAAAGAAGCAAGGATGCGGTTGAAATGTTCGTCCTAAACTACATAGAGGATGTTTTGCAACATTTACCAGCAAATTAAATAAATAATTATGCCCGGCTCAAAATTTGTGAAGGCCCCCTAGTACGAATGCCGAAGGCACGAGTCAAGCACCGCAGGCGCGAGTTTTCTAGATGGGTCCATGCCCCCCCGGAAAATTTTTAAATCTAGAGTCTCTGAAATGCCATTTCCTGGACTTTGGGGGAAGATTTTACAGAATTCTGATGGTCAGAAAACGACATTATAACATATCAAAATTTACAATTTGTTTAGAAATTAGTACGAAATACACTTGCTGTCTTGCTCTGAAAAATAACCACCCGCCATATTGAAATTGGAAAAGTGACCAAGCCTTCAAAAAGCCGTCGGTATATTGTCGTATCACAATCGCCAAATGTCGTACACGTCACCATGTGACACTTGAAGGAGAAGAAAGAAGCATATCACACCATCAAATGGATATTTTGTTGTTGCGTGCATGCGTTTTTCGTTTCTCAGCGGCCTCCCTGGCAATTTGTTTTTGATCTACAGCCTGAGCCTGGGGGCCCCATTTGGGCCATTGGGGTTGGGGACCCCCGGGTCCGCTTGGTCCGAACCCATAGTAGTTACGCCACTGATTATGCCGCCCTTAAAGTATATATAAATCCTTCACCGTTTTTAGCTTCTGAATAGAGGACGCCAAAATAGTTGATAAGTTCTCTTATAATTTACATAGTTATACATTTTTATTTGGTCCATATGTTTCCAATATATCTCTCTTTAAACATGGCCAGTTCTATGAAAATACTGCAAATTAAAGAGTCCAGGGACGAGCTGCTTGTGTCGTCATCTCTGGAACGAGTAGATTTCACACAACATGGAAAACAATTACATTTTGACATTAACATGTAAAAAGCTGTAGAAAGCGTGTAAAAAGGCAGTTTTGTGACTGTGTAACAGAGACCTTGGAATTGGCTCGGCGTACCAATACAGTATATGTGTCTTTGAGATGACGTCAAGTCAGTTAGGTACCAGAACCTTTACGGTTTGGCGAATTTTTTAGCGGGGATTCAAAATAGTGCGTTTTGGCCATGTTTAAAAAGAGATATATATATCGGAAACAAATGAACCAAATCAAAAACTAGAAGAAGAAACAAAAAAACAACTTATCAACTAGTTTACTAGAATGACACTAATGACAATCGTTAGGCAAACTCGCTTATAGGACTTAAGCTGGCTCCTCCTGAATCTAAAAATTCGTCGCCTCGTGTGTCCCAACCTTAAAGCTCAGCATGTCAAGCAAAATTAATCATTTATATTAAAATATAGTAAATTGTTATACTATTACTTATTGGATTCCTCTGAGCCCAATATTACAAAATATTGGGCGAGTCCGAAGGTCCAGCCTAATATTGCAAATCGAGACTTAAATATTTTGTAATATTGGGCGAAGATGAATCCAATAGGTGTTTTGTTATATCGAACAAAATATCTTGACACGAAGATGTTTCTTCGCACGTAAACAGTCAAAAGGTTGCTGCCCAATATATAGCTGTCCTACATCGTGAATTATATTGGGCTGCCACGTGATGCTAATAGAGACAGTTGATTGGTGGATTATGTGGGTATAATAAAGAGTGATATTTTAAAAAATATTTGATTATATATGTTTTGCTCTTCTCTCCCTTTTCAGTTCCTCTGAAACCAAGTTACGTAACTGCTCAAAACACAACAACCAATTCAACTGTTGTACACTGGACGGGACTTCATCTCAATGAGACTAATGGCATATTACTAGGGTACAAAATGTTATTAAATCCTGGAAATAGAACCTTGAATATCGAGAATCCTAAAGAAACCAACCTGTTGCCTGTGACCAACCTGTTGCCTGAAACTACCTACACAATTCAGTTTTTTGGTTATAATATCAATGGCGATGGAATAAAAAGAAATGTTACATTCAAAACCAAAGGTAATTTTTTTTGTTTAAACAATATTTATTCTTTACATTTACCCTAAGAGCTAAAAGTTCATCGAGAGCGCAAAATTAAAACCAATTTACAATTGCAAAAATTTGCAAATTACAATTGCAAAAAATTAAAACCACGAAGAAGCGAAGAAACAAAAAAACCTGAAACAAGTAATTATAACTGCTCTCATACATGTACAAACACGAAAAAAAGAAGATAAATCATGAATAATCTGCAGTGATACTTGTAAATGATTTAAAATTATAAAGTAAAACGACCAGATACTACTTTAAAGCTTGAACGGCAAGAAAAATATTAGCATTAGCATCATAATTTAGGGTTAACAAGCCTATTAGTAGATATTAATATATATTAATAGATAAGGTAATAAAGGTAATTTATTATATAGTAAAATTGTTTCCTACTCAAGATTTTAACACAAACCGCTCAGAAAAATGTTTTAAGCCCAGCCGGGAATCGAACCCGCAACCTTCTGATCTCCGGTTAGACGCTCTAACCATTGAGCTCAAATAGCAGCACTTTTACTTAAGTATTTTTCGACACATCGAAGTTCAGTCTCTTATTTGTCTATTCAGTCTCTTATTATCTTATGTCTATATAAAGAAACTGAGGGAATAAATACTAATTTAGTTCAACATATGGAAAGGAACAATTATAATACCAGAAGAAAAAGGGATTTTATTCTTCCTAAACCAAGAACTGAACAGTTCAAGAGAACGTTTAGGTATTCTCATGCAGCTAAAATTTGGAACAATTTGCCTCAAGACGTCCGGGACGGTGCCAATTTGGCAATTTTTAAAAGAAAGTTTTTAAATTTTATGATATAACTCTTTACTTGTTATTTATTGTTATATAGTTCATATTGTATGGATACATTTTTATCCAATTCATGTATTTTTACATATTTTAATTCTTGTCAGGGCCTCAAGGGAGAACAGCTTTTGCTGATTGAGTCACCCTGCTAAAATAAAGCTTTTATTATTATTATTATATATATTATTTCTCCTTTTTATATTATATCCAGTTCTTTTGAGAATTTAGCAGCTTTCATATTTATTCTGAAAATTACTATTATTCCAAGTAAATATCATTAGTTCTCAAACTGAGTAATAATTCATCAATTATCGTAGCCATTCTATGAACGTATCATCACATGCATGAGTTTTGATACCCAATGAAAACTTGTAGGAAACTTGCTGGTGAACTGTATCATATTTCTTAATCTCCATATTCAAATCAATGAAACATAAATATGCATACTCGTTTGAGAAGCAACATCAAACACTCGCGTTTATCGAGTTTCATCAGGGGACTCCAAACACTCGAAAACAATAAAACTCTCTGGGCTACGCCCCTCTGTTTTCATTTTTTTGGATATTCTGATGAAACACTCTTCCTCGTGTTTCATATATTACTTCTAAAATTCATTAATAATTCATGAGTAATTAAACCAATAGCATGTAAGCATTCGGTCACATGATGCTGTTTGGATACCCCGGTCAAACACCGCCAGACAAAAGATTTCAGCTGCATACGTAATTAAGATATTTGATCCAAACACTAGTGTTTGGATCAAATATCTTAATTACGTATGCAAAATCAAGTCAGCAAACAAATTCACACACAAAATTCCTTTATTCACTCTTTGTCGTTTACCACAAATCTAATGTTACAGCCAGTAAACACACACTTGTCCAGTTTAATACTCGCAGAAACAAAACCCTCTACCATGCATCACAATCATCTCAACTCCACTATTTAATTTATCATTATCTATTCATCGTGGAAAACCCACTTCAGTTATGCATTGTGTAATATCTCAATAGAATTCCTAATTACGATATCCTTCGTTAGAAATTCTATTCAAATCAGCAAACGAAAACATTCTCTTACCTCTCCATTCATTTCAGAAGCTATATAAACAACTCGAGCTCGTGTCCCACCGGGATATCCAAAACACTCGAAAACAATGGACAAAAACACTCGCGATGCGCGCTCGTGTTTTCACCATTATTTTCTCGTGTTTGGATATCCCGGTGAAACACTCGCTCTCGTTGTTCATATATTACATCAAATACTCTTTTATCGTGTTTCATCATATGCGTACTCGTTTGTGAAGCAACATAAAACACTCGTTTATCGTGTTTCATCATACGCGTACTCGTTAGAGAAGCAACATCGAACACCCGTTTATCGTGTTTCATCAGGGGACTCCAAATACTCGAAAACAATAAAAACCTCGAGGCTACGCCCCTTGGTTTTCATTTTTCTCGTGTTTGGAATCCCTGATGAAACACTCAAACTCCTGTTTGATCTATTACATGTAATATATCTGTTATTGTCTTTAGAGCTTCCGCCACACTATCTCTCTTGGGCAGTATGGAGCAACTGTTCACGAAGTTGTGGGGGAGGTATAACGACAAGGACACGAAACTGTTCAAAGGAAGGGCTATGCAGCCATCTTGGAGCATCGGAGCAGCGTGAACACTGTAACGTTATTAAGTGTGAAGGTAAGTAAAGCCTGCACAAATATTTAAAAATGGTATATATAGATAACTGTATATTAAAAGTGCGACGTAGAGTAAATATTAGAAATAAGTGTCCATTTGTCGTTCCCATGCAAACCGCTTGGTTTCATGCACATTTTCACTAAATAGATTAAATTATAATTTCTTCCTCCAATGTAAGAGGGACTTTAAAATTCACGTAACCCCAAAAATTACCTTTTTTGTTTCTCGTTAACATTTTATGATAACGTTCGTTGAAACTCCCATCTACGATGTGAAATTTCGTTAAAATTCTAAAATGAAAGTTCTAGTATTTGTAACAGTAGTCATTCTAGTTTGCTAGGAATCTTCGTAATCATGTACTTCAGTAAACGTCGTTGAATTTATTTGAGCACGTACCTTGTTGTTAGATGGTTTAACTTAATATCTATAATTGTGCTCTGCTATATATTTATGGTAAATTGTTTGCTACTCAAGCTTTAACGCAAACTTAGAAAAATGTTTCTGATCCCAAGACGGGAATCGAACCCGCAACATTCCGATCCCGGTTAGACGCTCTAACCATTGAGCTATCAGAACTCAGATGGCAGAGCGAAGGCTACGTTGTGTACTAGTTCGTGTGTGCGACAAATGTACTGCTAAACAGCAGTCACGGCGTGTCCGTATATCTTTTATCAGTACGTATTCAGTACGTATTCTTCTGCCATCTGAGTTCTGGTTAGTTCGATGGTTAGAGCGTCTATGAGGAGACCAGAAGGTTGTGACAACCTATTTGTGGGTTCGATTCCCCTGTGGGATAAAGCTTGGGTAACAAACAATTTACTATATTTAAAGAGCCAAGCTGCAAGTCACATTTAATGTTTATTTACTTGTTATTTAGAAAGTTCATACAGTGTTGAAATGAACGTGACGAATGCTGAATGGACTGATGACTTAAAAAACACTAGTTCACAAGCCTATAAAGCCATGGTTGCCAACTTTCTAGCAGCGGTAACTATTAAGAATGAGCGGGATGCGAGAAGGCATAATTACATAGCTGGTTCTGTAAATAATCGGTTTGAAATTGAAAAGCTAAAGCCATTTTCGTTCAAGCGCTAACACAAACATTGACTTTATTTCAGCTGTCTATGTATTTAGTTTTCACAACTAATTAGTGAGGACACTGTAATAATTACCAAATGATAATTATATTATCTATAACTATCGATCTCTCAAGCAGAATCCTCTATCCTGCTATCTTATAGCCTGCGTTGCAGCCGTTCCGTATGGCGGTATGGGGGAGAGGGGGCGCGTAGGTTGCGGGAGTTGGGAACCCTCCCCCAAACGGAACGCCTGCAACACATGCTAGCTATCCTAGCCAAGCACTCTCTCCCGAGTTTCCATACAAGACACTCTGACCTTTGCGCCAAAACATTCAAAAATATTAGTAAACCACTATTTGATGTAAACCGCGCCCATTTCCCTAGAGTGCAATTCAAAGTAAAATTTAATTTCAGATTAATTAAAACTGCATAATATTCAATAGGAACAGTTATCGACATAATATATTTAGATTTATTTTTTGAACATTTTCGAATACCAGCAAGGGAACGTTTAACCTAGTGTCGCTATGCCACTGAGATAAGTTGGCGTAAGACCAATTTTGAGCACTTATCGTATTTTTCTTTTTGCAGCTGCGAAAGAAATACCCAAATGCTACATTCGTTTTTGGTAACATTACGTAAGTAACTCGACGTTGATATATTAAAACAGATATAACTAAGAAAATGTACACAAATACAGTCAATCATATTTATGTGTTAATTTATACACTGTTGTAGTTTGTAGTGTATGTGGAACGCCTTGGAGTAGACAGATGATACGTGGACGATCGCCAAGATCATATTCACCGAAAAACGATTCTGTCCCAGACAGGAAACGAACCTGTAACCTTCTGATTGCTGGTGAGACGCTTTAACCATTGAGCTACCGAGACTCAGATGGAACCAGTACATCATCGTAACCTTTGCTCTCCATCTGAGTCTCGTTAGCTCAATGGTTAGAGCGTCTCAACGGCAATCAGAAGGTTACAGATTCGATTGCTGTCTGGGACACTTTTTCTGAGGATATTGTACCCAACATTATTATATCCTTTGGTAACTAATATTCTTGGGTTACCTGTGATAAATAAAACAGTGCCCCGTGATACTCTAGAGATTGGCTGACATGTAAACATTGTAATTTGTAACTGCTACGTTAAATTATTCTTTGTACAGCAAAGTATTGCCTGTATTGTGTTATTATTTTGGATTAAAGTGATTATAAAGTGACTCTACATACAGCAAAAATATATAATAATATAAATATAGAAATAAAAAACTGTAAAAGGTACTTGGTATAATACAAGGTCTTAATGTTTCGAGTCAAGGACTTCGACACTGAGTGAGAAAGAGTCCCGCTCGAGGCGTTAGCTAGACTTACTAATCACTCTTTCCTAAACAGTGGCGAAGCTGGCCGTAGCAACTGTCATGCTATGCTAATTTATAAACATTTGCATAATTATTTTCAAATCAATATATTTCTAAAGATCTGAATTTGTAAATCATTTCAAAATTTGTAAAGCATGACCAGTTGCTATGGCCAACTTCGCTACTTCCAAGCTACAATGCATTTAAACACGGCAAAACAGCCTATATTTAGCAATCGTTGAAAGGATTTATGGTGAAGGAAAATTTCGAGTGTTGGAATACATTTAAGACCAAACCGGGACCAGTTGCGAAAAATTCAATATGATTACCTATAATATACGCAGAATCTTATGACTAGGCTCTCGGCAACGGCTTCCGTAGCTCAGTGGTCAGAGCACTGCACTAGCATCGCAGGGTCGCGGGTTCAATTCCAGCCGGAAGGCCTTGAAGTTGCACTTTTCGCAACTGGTCCCGGTTTGGTCTTAAAATTTATGTATTCCAACACTCGAAATTTTCCTTCACCATAAATCCTTTCAACATGTAGTTTGATCGAGTGAAATGCCAAATATTACCTATATTTAGTAATCGATTGTTTATTATAGACAAGGGAGTGTCATAATCTATTTTACGATGACATTGCCCAAGGAAGATTCTACAAGTGGAGAAACTTTAACAGAAGAACTGGAGACGGATGGGGTAGGAAATTATACAATAAATGTGAAGAAAATGGAAAACAACAACCGTAAGTGGACTACTTGTTATTATAAAATAACATATATAAGTCGAAAAGCTGCGGTTATTGGTAACAAGCAACAATTATGCGGTAAGAAGGAATGGAAGAAGAAATTTGTCCTTCGGACAAGGTTCGTGATCTTGGTAGCATCATATTAGCAATATTATCAAGACATCAATTATACCATATACGGAACATTGCCAAAATTCGCAAGTACCTGACTGTTGAAGCCTCAGTAGCCGTTGTTCATGCGCTCATAATATCTCGCTTGGACTACTATAACTCGCTACTTTATGGCTTTCCTGATTACCAAGTAAACCGTCTTCAGTATGTCCAGAATTGTGCTACTCGTCTCATTTATATATTTCTCTGTATGTGCTCCAAGACTGTGGAACGATCTCCCGAGCCATGTGAGGGACTGTACCTCCATTAGTACTTTTAAGCGACATTTGAAGACCGTTTTTATTTGATTATTGATTCTAGAACTTTTTAACCTTTTATATACTATATTCTAGTGTTTTATTTGCTAACATTGTATTTGGATGGCAACAGAATTATAAATACTTACTTATTATTATTATTATTATTATTATTATTATTATTATATATTTGGCAGTATAAGTACATATGGATGCCTCGTGAGACCTATTTTCCTGAAGTTAGGCGGACAACCGTTACCAACTTCTGGGTTATTATACCACTAACATCCTAAATCCTTAAAACTTATTATGAATATAAAACAAATTATAACTAAAAAAGGACTCTTAAATAATCTTGCAATCTTAAATAATCTTGCAATGTTAAGACTATACTGGTCAAGATCGCTTTTTGCATCTTCTTCACGACTTCCTTTGTTCGTTCTTTTCCTAATAGGCTTCTTATACCATTACTGACTTCCTTCGAGTGCCCTCCGAATACATCTATTATGATGTTCAGTTGCTTTATTTTATAACCTGGTTAATTATTATTATTATTATTATTATTATTATTATTATTATTATTTTTCAACAGCCCATATCAATGTAAATATTATAAAAATTAATTTGAATGTAATTGAAGAATTTACCGTTTTTTAAATAAAGTTTTCCTTATTATTATTATTATTATTATTATTATTATTATTATTATTATTATTATTATTAAAATTATTAAAATTATGTTTTTTGCGCCATATGTCTATGTACTTGTTTAGAATAACTTCTTGCTATACTACTTTTGGCTGATTTATTTTTTTATAGAATTATTTGTGCTTTGAGAATCAGTTATGTTTCTATTTCTAGTGCCAAAACGTCCACCTGGGGGCATTAATATCACATTAATCACTCACCACTCGGCTATGATTGATTGGCTCCGAATTTCTGAAGAGGATTCTAATGGTGCTATTATCGGATACACTATCGTATTTTATTCATCAATTCTAAACAAGACCACCGAATACAACTTGTCTGTTAAAGCTTCTGATACAGAATTCCAGTATGAGCTTACGAAGCTGGTTCCAAATACATCTTACCATTTCCATATGTATGGTTATAACATAAATGGCAAGGGAATGTATAGTAAGAAGATACAGTTTGCTACAAAAGGTAAGCCAATTGGAATTATAATATATATTTCATGTAAGAACGCTTCTGATTGGTCCCTGCCTGTGCTGCACCATATACAACTGAATATGGTAAACGTTCGTTTAAAAATTTAGCCGCCAGTGACTAGAATTTCGTGAGATAATGTATTAAGAAATGAACCTTCTCTTCCTTCTTTTAAAGTTCGTGTACATATGTACCGTCAAGGCTGCAACTCATGTATATAAGTATATATACATTTAGTATAAATTGACAAGTTTCTCTCACAAATACTCGATTTTGATTGGCTATTGCAGGAGTTACTATCCGCTGATAGAAACCTCTGGAATAAAAGTCGCATGATTGCGAAAGAATATTTAATTTTTTTATAAAAAATGTGAAATAAAAGTTATTTATTGGGTTAAAAACTTGTAAATTTATACTAAAAAATTAGACAACTCGCCCTTGATTTCTATAAGCGATAGTAAATTGCACTCCGTCGACCATGTTTGTCCGCATTTACCCATAATTATTAAGGCCATAACAAAAGAAATAGCTCATTTGCAATCATTTGTGAGTCAAATGTGGTTTGTTTGTCTACATTTTGTGCTATTAATAGCAGCCAGACGCAACGCTATTCGGCTCCGCTGACTATCTGCTCATAGAAAACGTGGGCTCGTTTTCTAATTGTTAAATATTCAACTCGTGTATGTAAAAATAAATACGAAAGCTGCTAAGTTCTCAAAAGAACTTGATATACTATGAAAAGCAGAAATAAGAAAACTTCAATGTATTGAAAAATACTTAAGTAAGAGACTGAGTACTTAATTGCATGCATACTCTCAAGGCTACAACTCCAAGCTTGTAGAAGAGCAATTTGTTAGGGCCTCCAGAATTCAAAGATGGGATTCTACTTAAGTCCAAATTAAAATCTAAGAGGAAAGTAATAGTTCTACATTATAATCCGAAAATTTCTAGAACATTAAAATCGCATGTACAGTTCTAATCATATACTTAATTAAGGAAATATGAATTCAGTCTTAATAATATTTGTTACCAGTTTATCGTAAAACAAAGAATCTGAACGATATTTTAGCACACTTAAGATTTAAGTAACAACAAAACTCGTAAGCACAGGCCACGAAGCCCACTGAAGAAACCAACGTTGTTTTAAAGTGTCTATGAAGTGAAAAATTCGCTCACGAACAAAGTAGCACGTCAAGAGCTTACAAAATGGATTTGCACATTAACGATCCACCTGCATACGTCACTGATACACCACATAGCGTATTTTTCATTTCATATATATAGACACTTTAAATGCACAAAGAAGTGCGATTTGTGTAATAATTATTTCCAGCAGGCATATATTATAGTATCACTAGTTTTTCTACTGGTAGATCCTACAAAATTAAGGAGAACTTGAAATGTACTTGTACTGGAGTTATCTATGTGACGTAGGATAAATATTCTATGAAGACCAACATACACCAATAATGAACATGAACAGGCAGTATGTCACTCTCTTCGTGGTGCTGTTGGATTTCAATTCAGCGCCGTGTTTGACATGGTCAATCATAATATTTTACTTGCGCATCTTAAATTCAAGCGTGGTGTTTGAGAAATCGTTTTAGCATGATTTTAATCAAGACATATCTGTCTGGATGATCACAGCGTGTGTCATTTTTTCAAATAAATGGAAATATAAAATTGGTACGTATATTATTAAATCTTTGCTTATTTTCATTTATTTAGTACAAATTCCAAAGATCAATTCGCTGAACGTTTCTCACATTACTACCCACAATGCTGTGTTCTACTGGACAATAATTCCAGACAATAATGTGACTTACGGCATTATTATGGGATACAAAGTTCTTCGTTCTAGCTACAACGAAATGAATACCACGAAGGTTTCCGCCAGTGAGGGAAGTGTGGTCTTACATTATCTTTCAGCAAACATGGTGTACAATGTAACTGTCCTTGGATTCAATGATTATGGGGACGGAGTAATTAGCGATATATTTTACTTCAAAACAATGGGTAATGTATTATGTATGGTTATTTATTGTTTGTTTGTTTTTAGCTTCTTAAAATTACACGAAAAATAGAGATCTTCTTCGTGGGAGAAACAATAGAAACAAATTACGCCTTAGACGAATCGCGGCCGTTCACACGTGTTTTCGTAGCTTTACCAGAACAAAAACTCTAACCTTGTTCAAAACTGACTAGCTCATGAGATAAAGAAATACTAACCTTACTTCTCAACCATGAGATCTCAGTAATTCAATATTTTTATCTGGTACACGAAGGAGCCAAAAATGTTCTTATCAGCCTAAACACTATAAGTTATCATAACCATGCAGGAATGGTTATTATATATTTAAGTATTTAAAGCAGACAAAGCAACGCTAAAGAGAACGAGAATTCCCGTACAATTTGTGAGGGCAACGTTTACCTTATTGAAAGTTTCAATAAAACCCAAAAAGACAACACTTTTATAGATATAGTCCACCAAGAGAACATGGAAAAGCCAAAAGGTGTAAAATGTTTATTTTACCTCTCGTTGGGTAGGATATTCACGAAGAAACCATTTATTTTGTTCTTGTAGCCAACAAAAAATCACCGAACAACACTTCGACAGTAAGAGAAAACCACAAAAAAGATTCTGTGTTGTAGAATATGAAGGCTAGGCAAACTCACAACATCACTTTACATCTGCAGCAATCCAACATAAAGTTAAACTATTATTGTTAAGTTATTGATTAAATCCATCTGGAAATATCTTTTTCATCTTTCTAAGCATGTTTCCCTGGTGTTTTTTACACCTCAAGCTTATTTTCGGCTGTCTACTGTCGTCAGCGTCATGAAATCATGATAGAAAACCATCCATGATTGGCCGATTAGCTTAGAAGGACATGAAAGACTTCCGCTGATTGGAAGTTGACGGTTTTTGGGAGAATTGCAATGTTGATCTAATTATATTAATAACTTTTAGTGATATAATTTCTCTGTGATTATTTTGTAAAAGAAATACCTAATGGTTTTCCGTGTTTGGATACTGTGATCCAAACACTTGGGATGTTGTTCGACATTCGAAAAGCTAAAACTCGCCTAGCGGCTCGTGTTTTTTTTGCGCTTTTCTCAAGTCTCGCAACATCCCGCGTGTTTGGATCACAGTATCCAAACACGGAAAACCATTATTTATTTCTTTATAGTCGTGGTTATGAGTGTTGTCATGGTTACTGTTATGGTTACAGTTACGGTTACTGTTACAGTTATGGTTACTGTTACTGTTACGATTAGGACTAGAATAAAGACTAGAATAAAGATTAGCATTAAGATTATGGTTACTAAATGATGGTTATGGTACATTAATATGATTGCACCGTTACCAATATTAACAAAAAGTTCAATGAACTTTTAAAAGAAAATCTTACCATAATTTTCGTTACATATCAAGTAATGTATAACCTAATTTAGGAAAATGATATTATTCAGCAATTTATAATCATTTTTTCAAATAAATGGAAATATAAAATTGGTACGTATATGTATATAGTATTAAATCTTTACTGATTTTCGTTTATTTAGTACAAATTCCAAAGATCAATTCGCTGAACATTTCTCACATTACTACCCACAATGCTGTGTTCTACTGGACAAGAATTGCAGACAATAATGTGACTTACGGCATTATTATGGGATACAAAGTTATTCTTTTTAGCTACAACGAAATGAATACCGTGATTGTTTCCGCCAATGAGGGAAGTGTGACCTTACATTATCTTTCAGCCAACACGATGTACAGTGTAACTGTCTTTGGATTCAATGAATATGGTGACGGAGTAACTAGCGATATATTTGACTTCAAAACAATGGGTAATGTATAATGTATGGTTATTTATTGTTTGTTTGTTTTTAGCTTCTTAAAATTACACCAAAAATAGAGATCTTCTTCGTGTATGGGAGAAACAATAGAAACAAATTAGTGAAATTACGCCGTAACCGAATCGCGGCCGTTCACTCGTGTTTAAGTAGCTTTATCAGAACAAAAACTCTAACCTTATTCAAAACTGACTAGCTCATGAGATAAAGAAATACTAACCTTACTTCTCAACCATGACATTTCAGTAATTCAATATTTTTGTCTGGTACACGAAGGAGCCAAAAATGTTCTTATCAGCCTAAACACTATAAGTTATCATAACCATGCAGGTATGGTTATAGTCGTGGTTATGAGTGTTATCATGGTTACCGTTATGGTTACGGTTACTGTTACAGTTATGGTTACTGTTACTGTTACTGTCACGATTAGGATTACTTAGGATAAAGATTAGAGTAAAGATTAGCATTAAGATTATGGTTACTGGATGATGGTTATGGTACATTAATATAATTGCACCGTTACCAATATTAACAAAAGTTCAATGAACTTTTAAAAGAAAATTTTACCATAATTTTCGTTACATATCAAGTAATGTATAACCTAATTTATAGAAAATGCTATTATTCAGCAATTTATAATCATTTTTTCAAATAAATGGAAATATAAAATTGGTACGTACGTGTATAGTATTAAATCTGTACTGATTTTCATTTATTTAGTACAAATTCCAAAGATCAATTCGCTGAACGTTTCTCACATTACTACCCACAATGCTGTGTTCTACTGGACAAGAATTCCAGACAATGTGACTTACGGCATTATTATGGGATACAAAGTTATTCTTTCTAGCTACAACGAAATGAATACCACGAAGGTTTCCGCCAGTGAGAGAAGTGTGGCCTTACATTATCTTTCAGCCAACACGATGTACAATGTAACTGTTCTGGGTTTTAATGATTATGGTGACGGAGTAATTAGCGATATATTTCACTTCAAAACAATGGGTAATGTATAATGTATGGTTATTTATTGATTGTTTGTTTTTAAATTACAGCCGAATATTGCCAGCTTTTTCGTGCATGGGAGAGGCAATAGAAACAAATTACGTTACAAAAAACTAGATGTGTGCATGAAGTTGATCGTCCAGGTTGTTGGTGACTGACGTTTCGACGGCCTCAGCGTCATATTCAGAGTCAAGTAAAGCGTGTTTGTCAGGTTTGCCTATATATACGTCTGGTTCATTACGTCATAGTTTGTTTGTGTCATAATCAATGTGAGTGGGTGTTGTGTCATGCGTTAAGCGTGAGTGTATTGTTTGTCGGTAGGTCTATTGTTCGTTGGTGTGTGCGAAGAAGTATTTTGTGTGTCCGAAGAAGTCTTTGGTAATTGTTGTGATCTGTTAAGTGGTTTATGTTCCAAGTTGGTATACCAACTTTATAATGTAAGTCGCCGTTTGTATTAAAGGCGATACATTCAGCCGAGTGCCAGTCAATATCTTCTGTCCCCGTTTCTAGTAGCTCGTCGAAACGTCAGTCACAAACAATAATCTTTCTCAAGACTATACAACAACCTGGACGATCAACTTCACACATCTAATGATACTCCTAGGTTCAAACCATTTACTTTATTACAAAAAACTCTAACCCTAATTAAAACTGATTATGTATAGCCGATCTAACTCAGTGATAAACAAATATTAACCCTACTTCTCAGAGATAAAATTTCAGTAATTCAATATTCTGTGTGTGGTACACAGAAGAAGGATCCCGCGATTTTGTCATCAGTCCAAGAACTATAATTATATAAGTTATTATGACCATGAACATAACCAGGCAGCTATACGTATTACTCTTGTCATCGTCTCACGGTCATGGTCACGGTCACGGTCACGGTCACGGTCACGGTTATGATCATGATCATGGTCATGGTCATGTTATGGTCATGGTCATGTCATGGTCATGGTCATGGTCATGGCCATGTCATGGTCATGGTCATGGTCATGTCATGTCACGGTCACGGTCACGGTCACGGTCACGGTCATGGTCATGGTCACGGTCACGGTCACGGTCACGGTCACGGTCATGGTCACGGTTATGGTCATGGTCATGGTCATGGTCATGGTCATGGTCATGGTTATGGTCATGATCATGTCATGGTCATGTCATGGTCATGGTCATGTCATGGTCATGGTCATGACCATGTCATGGTCATGATTATGGTCATGATTATGGTCATGGTCATGTCATGGTCATGTTATAGTCATGGTCTCTCGAGTGCTGGAAATTATATTTTTAGGTCTGAAAAGATATATCGTCTAGGACAATTTTCATACAATCAATTGTATAACACGTAAACAATCACGAGCATCTATAGTGGAAAAGAAGAGAGTGTTGGCTAAAGGATGGAGAGTGCTCAATACTTAAGGATTTCACGCATTCACGGGTCATCGGGCAATTTACGGGTCATCAGGTCATTTACGGGTCATCAGGTGATTTACGGGTCATCATTTCAGGTCATCAGGTCATTCACGGGTCATCAGGCAATTTTCAAAATTAATTTGAAACTCTGAGCAGTGACACAAGTTGCATGCAGACTGAATATATATATATATACACACATATATATATGTGAGTTCTTTGTTTTTGTGGTGTGTTAACCAAAGGTGATGTTAAATATTGCACGATTTTTCAAGACAATTTATAATGAAAATGATGTTGCTGAGTTAATGTATGTGAATCTCTTTTTAACTTCTAGTGCTTAAGGATAAAGAAACGGAAAACCTGACTACGTCTCTTTCCCTGCTACAAATGTCATCCAGCCACCAACTCTTACCCTCAGCATTCTCCCAGCACACCAGCACAATGGATTACGCCCAGTTTAAAACAATGGAAAGCCTGATGATCAGTCCCACCATAGCATCCACGCATTCTCCCACAACTACAAAATATCTTGCATCTCCTCACGTAACTGTCTCTTCGTCGGTTTCATTGTCAGATAAGTTGAAATCCACAGTATCATCACCAACAAACACACGCCAAGCATCAACACAACCACCCCAGGCAGATAAGACATATATTGTAGGGAAGATACATCTCGTTGAAAAGGAATGGGATTCAGAACTTGCGAATCCAAAGTCACAGATATTCAACGACTTAAAAGAAAATTTACAAAATGCGTTGACCGCGCTATTTATGGAAAATAACGTGGAGAACTTTACTGTCGAAGTGTATGGTTTTAGTTCCGGGAGTGTGAATGTGTATTTCTTTGTAATGGTGGCAAACTACGATCCTGAAAATATTACACATATTCTCCTAACAAATAGCCAGTTAAACAACGAAGAGTTTACCATAAAAGAAGGTGATTTTCTTGTAAAAAAGAATGTGAAGCCTACGATGGAGCCAGTGTCAAATAATGTAGCAGATAAGGGTATGCAGAAAAATAACGACGATGACGACAGTGCTTTGATCGTTGCCGTGGTAATGTGCACTTTACTTGCAGTTGGTGCAGCGTTTATTCTTATTTATATTGGAAAGAAACGAAAATGGTTCAACAGAAGTAGAAGAAAGGTGGTTCCAGAAGAGTAAGTGCACCTTATGCATGTCAGTCTTGTTCGTATTGGAGGTTAAAGTGCCCCTAACCTCAAAAAATTTTATTGTCTTATTTGGAAGAATTTTAAAATGATAAAGTAACTTCTTTTGGAGATTTTCGTTTCTTCGCTTTCTTTTTGAGATACTGTATATCAGTTTGTTTGATATGCAAATGTACGGAATTTACGTCAACATGCATAATGACTTATTGGAGAAATGTGTGTGTGATCTCTTTCATTCTCGAACGAAATAATTTAAAATTGAGATGTTTGGTGTTGTGGGAGAAACACGCACACGTGTTATTCACACTTTAGTGTTTTTATTTGATGAACGCAAAGAGTATATAACATTCTCTGATTATTCATTATGCATGTGTGACGTAAATTCCGGACATTTGCATATCAAACAAACTGATAAGCGAAGAAACGAAAATCTTCAAAAGAAGTTACTTTATCATTTTAAAAGTTCTCTCAAATAAGTCAAAAAAAATTTGAGGTTAGGGGCACTCTAAAATTATATTTGTTGTCCCAAACGTACTGTTATCATGACAACACAAAGAAGTAAAGATATGAATTATACAATACAGTACATACATACATACATGCATACTTTATTGAGCGATTCCCAACTGGGCTATTCAATGCCCATTACATATTATGGTTGATATTATAATTATAGTTATGTTAAGTATTTATAGTGTATATTAAATTAATTGTTAATAAGTTGTGTAACAGATTGTTTTTCAATAACTTCTTGAAATGGCGGAGAGATCTTGCTTCTTTGATATTTTCATCCAGGCCATTCCAAAGATTAACAGCCCTGTAGTGAAAAGATCGTTGTCCATGAGTGGCAGTTCGGTTAAAAGGGATTTACAAAATTTGTCACTTAAATACGGTGGGACAAGCGAGTTCATGTACTTGTACGTCATAATTGAGTCTCTGAGCAGAAGTTGTTCTTTGACAGGTAGCCAACTAATCTGACATAGCGCAGGAGTGATGTGGTCAAACTTTCTAGTGTTTGTAATAATTCTGCATGCGAGGTTCTGTACTGTTTGGAGCTTGCTAATGTTTGTGGAAGATGTATTGGACCAGAAGAACAGTAGAATAATTTGCTGATAACAAGAGATGAAATGATGAGTTTGAGCGTTTCTTTATCAAAACTGTCTTTCACTCTGTTAATCTGACAGAGTTTTGCAGTACACGATGAGACAAGTTTTTTGATATGTTCGTTGTATGTTAAATTCAAATCTAGGATGACTCCCAGATCTTTTGCACTGAACACAGGAATAATCTTTACCTAGGAATGAGAGAGTCAATGATGAAGGTAGTTTTTTTAACAACTGGGGTGTGCCAATAAGAAGAAACTTGGTTTTCTCTGGGTTGATCAGTAATTGATTAGTAGAACACCATTTAGCTACAAGACAAAGGTCTTCTTCCAGTTTTGCTGTGGTTGAAATAGTGTCTTTAATGGGGAAGGATAGGAAAACCTTGGAGTCATCAACGTATGATTCAAGGGAGCTACTGCGTGGTGATAGTGGGAGATCGTTCATGTATATGCAGAAGAGTAAGGGTGAAAGTATCGCTCCTTGTGCTACGCCGTGGGTGAGATTAAGGGGAGAAGATACCGTTGAACCAATACGTACTACTTGTGATCGTCCATTTAGGTAGCTACTAAACCATCTCAATGAGGGTTGGGACGCACCGATGCGTTCCAATTTTTGAAGTAGGATATTGTGACTGATACTATCAAATGCTTTGGACAAATCTAAAAGCACAAGTGCAGTTAACATCTTATTATCCATCGCATTTAAAATAGTGTCATTCACAAAAATAGTCAGTGTTTCTCAGTACAGAAGTGTTTCTTGTTGCCACTTTGGTGCGAGTTGAATTGGCTGAGCACAACTTTTTCGCAGACTTTAGAGGCAACGGGTAGAAGCGAAAGAGGGCGATTGTTTGAGGCTTGTTCATGGTCACCATCTTTTAGTAGAGGTATTACTTCAGCTTTTTGCCATGCATTAGCATGTGCTGAGGGAGCAATTGATTATATCAGTTAGGGGGCCTAAAATAACTGGTAACGAATCTTTAATGACCCTCATATTGATCTTATCGAGACCAGGAGATTTATTGGAGGGCATAGATATAATAATATTTTGTACTTCTGTGCAGGTAACAGGACGGAAATAGAACAGTTCGTCAGGGGGATTTCCAGGTGGTGTGGATGGAAGGCTGGTGGTGGAAATGTTAATATTATTTTCCAAAGTTAGCCGGGTAGCTTCTTCGGCTGTTTTCATCCCCACTGACGAAAAGAACTGGTTGAAATCGTCTGCTACCGATTTATGGTCTTTACTATATGTTAGAGTAGGTCTCTCCTTAGATGGTATGACGTTGTTAATAATTTTCCAAAGACAACTCGGTTTATCTTTGTGAGTTTGTACTTCATTACGGATGTAGTTTTTCTCTGCGTTTCTTAGTGTGATTTTTACCGTTTGCCGAGCTTCCTTATAGATATGCCAGTCATTGTCGTCACGTGTAGTTTTGAAATGGCGAAGTAATCGGTCCCTGGCATTCATGAGATCTTTGATTTCAGTGGTGATATAGGGACAGGAGCATGAGCTTCAAGGGTGGGAAGAAGAACACTGTTGAACGTTGCTAATTTCGAGTCAACATCAGGTTTAGTAAATATGGATAGCAAGTTGCCAGAGTTGGAGGCCAGGGCAGCAGCGAACAACGCAGGATCATAGTTTTTAAGATAAAACGTGGAGGAGGCTTGGGGAGGTGGTCACTTATCGCTGTGTTGATGACGCCACTGTCGCGTACAAGGTCAGGGTTGGAAATAAGAATAACATCAATAAGTGACTGGCTGCGGTCTGTGATTTTGGTTGGTGTGGTGATAATTTGGGTTAGATTTAATTCTACTGAAATGTCAGTGAGCGCCTTGTTTTCGGGACATTCTTTTAATGTATTACAGTTAAGATCATCGAGAATGATTATGGGTTTGTTCATCGATAGAACAGTAATATAGCTGGGCCTTAGGAGAGACTGGAAACATGTGAATGGACAGTCAGGAGGACGGTACGTTACACGTGATTTATAATTAAGTGATTTATATATGTGATTTATATATGTGATTTATATACAAGTGATTTATATATAAGTGATATATATATATATATATATATTTATATATATTTATATATAAGTGATTTATATAAGTGATTTATATAAGTGATTATATAAGTGATTTATATAAGTGATATATATATTTAAATATTATTTAATATACACAAGTGATTTATATATATTTATATATAAGTGATTTATAGTGAATTATATAGTCTAGAAAGCATAAAGGACATAAAGGCCTTTATTATAAAGATTTCGATGAGGTACTAGATTTTCTACTTTTCGGAAGACACAGTATCATCATTTTTTTATTATTCGTGTGTGAGCGGAATCCTAGTGTAACGCTGTTCGCGTGGTCAGCGGTTAGGCGGGCGCAAGAAACGTAGAGACGAAGCGGTTAAGAAAAGAGAATGTACTTATACGATAAATAAAGTTATACTTTACACTAGGTATTCCTTCAATTTGGTTGGCTGCCTGAGCGGACGTACGTTTTTGCGATACCTGGTCACGGTCACGGACAATCCTAAATGCTAAAAAAAATTTATCGTGATTTTGCTTTATTTTTAACTGGAAAATTGAAAACGAACACATAATTTGATTCAATTAAGCTGGAAACAGTGCCGGATCAGTACAGTGCAGGTAGAAAATGCTACAAGCCCCGCAATTTGGGATACGTATTCCTTATAAGGAAGCGCAAATAGAAGGCATTGACGAGCAAATAGAATGAATTAACGCGCAAATAGCTGACAAGTTGCATCGTACAGCCTCTTAGTTAATTGGATTGTAACCGACCCCAAAACAACAAAGGTCCTAACCCTAACTCCCCGCCTGACAAGTTTTCTAACCCTGACGGCTGTGTTTTCTAAAGTCTTTTATAAGTAGCTAACGTAGTTTTCTTTAAAAAAGTGGATTGTCAAACATGACCAAAATATAATTTTAGTAATACGCACGCCATCTTCAAAACAAAAACACAAACTTTCGCCCATGGCTATGTTTCGCAAACGTTTTGTTGAGAACTAACTAACCCCCAAAGCTATATAATATATTTAAGGAAAGATAAATTATCTATTTACAACATACGTACAGCTTACCACCGTAGCTAACTTAGTTCTCTTTAAAAGCGGATAATCGAACATGCCCAAAAATATAATTTTCGTAATACGGATACCATAAAAAACACGAACTTTTGGCTGCCTTCTACGAACGTTTTCTTGAGAAATAATCAACTCCCAAAGCTGCAATATATATTACAACTAAGATAAATTTTTTGTTTGCAATATACAGCTTATCCTGCTAGCGAACGTAGTTTGCTTAAAATGAGCGGATAATCGAACATATCGTAACGTGTTAACAATCCCACATCCAGTGGGCTGGTACGAGGGAAATGTATTTGCTCGTCAATGCCTTTTATTTGCTCGTAGGCCACTTCCTTATATGGAATACGTACTAGAAGTACATACCTGTATGCGATTTGAGGATGCACGCACTGGCGTCAGACCGCGTCAGACCATGTAAACCAAATCGACTGAAAGAAAATCAGAAAATCATCCAAAGACTATACTATAGTACTGCGCACATATATATATATAGTCTAATGAAATGAAAAATAGCTTAAATGGCGACATGTCACTGACAATTAACATACATAGGGTCCCGCATTTGTTATTAGCTACGGGCCCTGTGCAACCTTAACCGGACTGGCTATAGAGATAATTTTATTATACAAAAGCTAAAGTATTTTGGTTTGTTTTCCTTTGGCCGAGGGTCATTTGTGAACGGAGGGAAAATATTTTTCTATGCGGACCAATCAAGACGGTAAATAACATATTTAGTTTTTTTATTATACAAGGTGAAAGACTTGAATTACTTTAATTCGGTAAAACTGCATTATTTGGATAAGCAAAGGAAAATATAGTCACATAAATACTTTTGTTTTTTTTAAAAAAGTTATTTTTTCCAGCTTTATAATTGAATCAAATTATATAAACATCACCGTTAAAAATGTATAGCATTTAGGATTCCGTGATTATAGATTCACTCGGTTTTCATTTCACTTTACATTTCACTCTCGTTATAGCTTAGAGTATTTGATTGTATATTGAACCAATGCATGTGTACCACGATTATATTATATATTATAATAAGACGAATAACAAAATTCCTGATGAAGACACTACAATCTTGTGTCGAACGTTGGGTCTTTCTTTCGGTCTAGTTCCCTGGTCAAAACTGAAAATATTTTCCAGTCAATCAATCTATTTTACTTTTGGGAGTATCCACCTAGTTTGGATTAATCCCTATTATTTTATACACTGTTTTATATACTCCATGCATATAATTTTATATACTGTTTTTTCTATACTGTTTTCTGTACTATTTTGTTTATATATAAATATATATATATATATATATAACTACAGACGGTACTGTTTCGACCTTTTGGGCCTCATCAGTGTAGTGCTGATGAGCAGGATGAAGATAACTGCTATTTACAGTCACCCTTGATGCACACAAAATGTGGGACATCAAAAACCATGCCAGAGCGCTCAAACTGCAAGCAGTGAGCGTGCGCACAATGCATAAGTGACAATGGTTCATCCTGTAGAGCGCTCAATATGACCTAAAGGTCATAGAGCGATATCTAACTACATATATATATTATATATATATATATATATATATATATATATATATATATATATATATATATATATATATATATATATATATATATATATATATACATTACATAAACATTACATATACATTACATTACTTTACCCTTTTTTCCATCCACTTTATATAATTTCAATGCTTCTTTTGCTTTACTTTTCGGAGAGATATATGGTGACCCTATTTGAAATAGCTGACTTGTATAATAATGATCTGAATTTATCTCTAAATTCAGTTGCGTTACACCATGTCTTATCCTAAGGTGCATGTTCTTTTTAATTTCTTCTTTTTTCCAGTGATGATGAAGATGATTTATATCCAGGACCTCAAACTGACAGAAAGAGACTTGCCAAATCCGCTCGCCGTCAGAGAAAAGTTCGCGGGGCAAGAATTAATGGTGGACATAACACGACTGAATTTTAAAAACACTTTGTTTATATATATATAATATGTATATTATTATATATATATATATATATATATATAAACTTAAAACTTTATTGTCGCGAATTTCACGCTTTACACGATCTTCAGGCAACTAGTCTCTGTGCAATTAGATAACGATTCAAATATGATGTCATGGATGAGAATGTTGATGACGTTCCCTTCCTTCTTCCCGCGGTTTTGTCCGTTCGCATAAAATTTATTTTCGTGGAGCATTTCGACACTATCTCGGCTTTTGTTTAAAATAATTTCTTTGTTGGCCTTTACTAAGTGAAACTTTTCTTCGAGATAAACATTGCATTGTATTGCCCCACTTTGGTATACTGCAGCATGACCTAATATTGATGAGCTCAAATCAAAATTGCTGGACGGCGGGCCGCAATTTGATTTTATAGCTGATCAATATTGGGTCATGTTGCAGTATACCAAAGTGGGGCAATACAATGCAATATTTATCTCGACGAAAATCGTCACTAAGGCCAACAAAGAAATTATTTTAAGCAAAAGAGCCTA
Organism: Chrysogorgia sp. JL179-B06; assembly: GCA_035772405.1. Taxonomy (NCBI): domain Eukaryota; kingdom Metazoa; phylum Cnidaria; class Anthozoa; order Scleralcyonacea; family Chrysogorgiidae; genus Chrysogorgia; species Chrysogorgia sp. JL179-B06. The sequence goes on from JAYKKM010000444.1 coordinate 968,744, forward strand.
TAGGGTCGAAATGCCACCACGAAAATAAATTTTATACGAACAGCCAAAACCGCGGGAAGAAGAAAGGGACACATCATCAACATTCTTATCCATGACGTTACAAACTGTAGTTGCCTGATGGTCTGTCTTGGTGTGTATAATATATATATATATATATATATATATATATATATATATATATATATATATATATATTATATATATATATATATATATATATATGAACAAAGCTTTAAAATACGTCGAAACCATGGTGAAATGGTAAATATAGTTCTTACAAGAACTGTACTATTCACGATAATATGTATAATAACCAGTGAAATAACCCCAAGTTCTGAAACGAACTGTTTTAAAACTAAAGAAGAGTACGGTGCATATATAATCAACGAAAAATCCAGTTACGTCACACGCAAAGGCGTCATGACGGTGTTCCTAAAATAATGAGGTTTTATATATTTCAAAAACTTATTAATAATTCGTGAGGAAAAGACAAAGGAAATCATTACCGTGTCGTAGGTTTTATCGGCGATAAAGATTCGTCCTACGCCCGACCTCGTGTTTTAGATCTTATAAAACACTGCTGCTCTTTATTAAACTATTATATATATGTATATAATAATATGTTGTGTGCATGCGTATATGTGCAATGCATCATGATGAATTCACATACTTAAACTTGTTGATAAAAAGCCTGTATATAAAGGCCAGTGTTCAAACAATTTAGGAACTATATTATCAAAGTTTTGAAGCTTGGCATGGCGATGTTTAATGAAATAAAATCAAAGGTTTGCGTTATACACCTGCATGTTACACCATTCGCTCTGACGAAGTCCTGAGTTTACGGGACGAAAGCTCAGCGAATAATATCTTTAAAATAAACATGGTGTTTAACCGCGAACCTTTGATTTTATTTCAATTTAGGAACTGTTTATCCAAATATGTTTGAACTAATGTTCTCAACCTCGCTAATAACTTCATAAGATAATAAAAAGGGAAATCAGTTCCGATAGTTTGGATATGTGCCACCAAAAAGCAAGGGATGCTTTTGCTTTACTATAATTAATATATTTATTTAGATTGTTGAGAAATTATGTAACTCTGCAGTTATCCTAAGTTATTAAGATGATGTTTAGAAAACATACACATTGTAAAGATTGTTTTAGTGTCTTATCATGTTCTGGAACTGGAAGATATAATTCGTTGCACCATTTCTGTGAATATTTGTAGCTTTGTAAAATTTATAATATTAAGATATTATGGATATGTTGTCATGCTACATGGTGTACATTTTATACTTCGATATCATAAATAAAAAAGACGTCCGCTAAGCGTTAACTCGGGCTATTTTTGGGCTAGCAGCGTTGTATACTGTATATATATCTTTTTCGCCAAATTTATCAATTGTCAGAAGTTTCCGGTTAAAATTGTTCAGCTAAACTTGGCCCAGTTGTTTCTTAACTACAGTTTAACTGTTTGGGTATTTCAATTGTAGTAAACTTCTGAAACAATGATCCTGTTTGACAAGAGTTACCACTTGAATAGCTTAACTAAGTAAGAAGCTGCTTTGTGTGACTGCTCTTTAGCAGTTACCTGCAGAGGCGTAGCCCCCAAAAAATCAGGACAAGTGGACAAGTGTTGCTAAATTTAATGTTTTCTTCCTAATTGTATTAGTACGACTATATAGAGGCTAGGAGAGAAGCTACTTAAGGTAATTTAGGCTAGGAGAGAACAGGTACTTAAGGTAATCTGCATACGGGCTTCAGTCTACGCGAGATTTCACAAACGGGTATAGCCTAAATAGCCTGAAGTGTTAGCCAACCCCTAAACCATTGCCACGCGAGTGTTAGATTGGTCCCAGACCCTTCTGTCAGTACTAGGCGCAAAAAATGGCGTCACCTGCTAAGAGGCGGCAGCTAGGCAAGCTTGGATTCATTTAAACTATGCTCGCTGTAGAATTAGATGAAAAAGTTTGCTCAAATTGCTTTAAAATTGTCTTTCCGAGGTTCTCCCCCCCCCCCTCCATCCCCCTAAAAATGCGGTCACTGATTACCTGCTTGTCAACTTCAGCCCCCCAACTTCAGCCCCCCAACTTCAAGTCCGTTCCTATACGCCTCTGGTTACCTACCGCGATCGCCGGCGTGTGCAATTTGGCATATTTATCATCTCAAATCATTAATAATTCACGATGTAAACTGCACAAAGGAAATCAGTACCAGGTCAAATATGTGATGAAACACTCTTGTTGTAAACACTGGACTGGAATATATTTGGACAGAACTCGATCTATCTGGAGTTCCTCGTTCAGGTCCTAGAGTTTCATCCTAACCCCACTAATGCATGCCATCACATGTATATATTTGTTGATCACAAAAAGGTGTTTCACGATAGATTTTGAACGTTATCTCGGGTCAATATTTATAACCGATTTCAATTCTAACAACAGATTTGGAATTACCGAGTCAAAGTATGTATACTTTAGTTTTGGCACTCATAACTAACTTGGCATTCATTATAGTCTCATTGAGATCGCAGACCAATCCGTTTCGAGGCGCTCGTCATCTTTTAGTATAGGTCTACCGCGATCAGCGTAAGCATAATGAGCGTATTCACGATCAACACAGTTTTCTTTCAGCCACAGTGCTGATTAAGTCAGTTACTTTCAAAATCTACCAACAGAGACAGAGAACAACTCGACCAAAAGCAAAGATATCGAAAAGAAATATCTCGGCTATTAACCCACAACATGCCTCACGGTTCGCAAAAGCCTGACGGGAAATATTATTCCCCCTTTTTTCCAAATTTGTGGAACCCCATAAATAAAATAATAATGAAGCCGAATTTAAGACTCGTGCTACCACAGTAGCCCGAGTAATAATGTCGATAAGAACACTTTTCATTCAAAAGATCTAGAAACAAATAAATACATGCATGTATGAAATGTTATGCAATGATATCGGTTTTCAAGCGGATGACTTATGATGATGATCACATCTTATAGGACAAAAATATAATGAATGTTAAATTTTCCATAACAATAATTGTAAGTAAAACGTTCACATACAACACAACAGTGGAGGCAGGAGATGCGGCTTCTCCCTACGTTTACGGATATCAAGTTCTTAAAATGCCTATTCACGTTTGAGGACTTTACATATTCGTGACATTTGGGTCTTCCTGAGTAAAATCATAAAATTATGTAAATAGTTCAAATGCATGGGCGATATAAATAATAATAATCATAATATATCTTCATGGACTTTTTTGCTGTTAAAGTTATCGGATGTGATGTCACAAGAGGCATTTTTGTGGCAATTAAGTAACACACCCGGTAACTTTGACAGCGAAAAATTCCATGAAGATGAAATTTCCGGTTTACAATATATATTATGATTTTGCTCAGGAAGACCCAGATATTACGGATATGTAAATTCCCGGCCCAAACGTGAGATAGGCACTTTAATAGTTGGTTTATGAAACTAACCTGAAGATTAGGATTTGCAAAGTACAAGATTACGTATCTGAATTACTAATTTCGAGATCAAATGGTTAAGAAACCTGAAAATGAAATTTTTAAATATCACGAGTAGCTGTGTGCAAAATCATGTGATTACTTATTTTTATGTATGACAAAATTACGTCTGACAACCCCTCCCCTGTAATTTATTTAACGTCCAGTTTTGATTGCTGCTGCTAGTCGTATTTGCGTTGCCCTCCTTTCCTTTAAGCTCCTCTCTAAGGTAAGTTTAGTTGTGTTTGAAAAGCGTACTTCCGCTATTTTGTTTGATTTTGCATAAGTGCAAATATTATATAAAGGGAGACTCAACCCCCAAAACAAGACAGTGCATGTTGTTGCTTAAATAAAAGTTCTATGTCGCTTTACATGAGAATGGATATTTGTTTTCTTCTAATCCTTTTAATTTTAGAGAAATGTGGTGTTGTTTACCGTATTTCTTCTAAATTAAAGGCCGCCATTTTGTTCTGATTGCGGGCGAATGTCCATTAATTTTTGACATCATTGTGTGATAACATGCCATGAAAAGAAATCTTCACAATAGTGTGAATAGAGAGATCCTGTAGAATAGACTAATTTGTAATTTTTGTTATGCTCTTGAAATCATTGCTCTAATGTTTGACATGTTGATCCTATATATGTATTTATGGCCATCAGATAATGTTATCAAATATATCTTTCCATTTTGATATAAAACGTTAAATTTTGCGTTGGTTAACTCTAATGTTGGTTGACAATGTCTTCTTGTGTAGTATATTTTATTGATTGTGCTATCTCGCAATTTGGTCGTATGTTTTGGCTCTGCTTACGCGGCCGGGTTAGCGCGTCGAGTATATATTCATGAATATGGTTCTGCATTGATAATCCCACCTTGCCATACAGAAGTTAGGAATGAAATTTTCTTGAATACGTCATATGGTATTTTATTAACAATCCCTTTTAGGTAAACACTGTATTTGTCTAGAATGTTGCCGTGTTAAATATATTAAGCTCTTTTATATTTTCTGTGGCTATAGTATTGATTATATACCATTGTAGTTGAGCACAATATCTTTCACTTTCGTAACTTCGCTTCATTTGGCTTTAGAAATTGATCTATATATGCACCTTTCATTTGTTTTTATCCGCGTTGAGTTAAGATAGAATATTGTGAAGTTCATGATCGTCCAGGTTGTTGTAGTCTTGAGAAAGACTATTGTTGGTGACAAAAAACAATAGTCTTTCTCAAGACTACAACAACCTGGACGATCAACTTCACACAATCTGGTGTTACAATAGCTTGATAAGTTGTAAGTTACTCCTGAAAATGAAAGGATAGTGTGTAACTCGGTATATAACATTCTAGAAAATAGATTTCAAAATTTATCAGGGGCGGACGACCCTGACCGCATCGATTTTTCTCCATCCCCCAACTAAATTGGTAGTCCTATCAGGGTCACTGCCTAATTTAGGTATAAAGTCTTAGCCTTGCGTCAAGTCAAATCTAATTAGATATATTCAAATCCATTATAAACCATCATATGAAGACAACATCAAATCTGAGTTGAACTCAGTTCAAATCTATGATAGCATCATGGATCATCTAACATAAAGAGCAGTGTTATCACCTATCAGTTGTGGTTTAGTTTACTTTATTTGTTTGTTTGGTTGGTTGCCAAGTCACGGGGGGTAAAAAGGACTGATGCTTTTGAGTTGGACACGGGATTAGATGCAACGAAAATATTGAGGATTGTTGACGAGATAATTTGTAACCAGAACTGTAAGGATATTGAATCGCTTCACTGAACTTTGAAATTGTAATTTTGCAAGAACGAAAGAAATGAAAGATTAAAAACAAAGTGATCTCTATAAATCTTAGGCCCTCGGAACCCCTATCAATTGGGCTTGTAGCGGGTATATAGCGGGTATATTTCTGTTCACCTAAAAGAGTGATAAACACAATAAACTAAATTGCAGTTCAATAGAAGCACGAGACTATATTCATAAATATAGCAACAATTAAATTAAATTATAGTTGACCTGATTTAAATCCATCCTAATTAATGTTGCTTGTTGGGAATGATTGTCACTGTAAGTATATAGGTCGTTATTCGAGAAGACCCGAAAGTCTTACCATTTGCTGATATTATATATTGCAAAGGCAGCACTTTCTTCTTAGTATATTTAAGACCCTGAGTAGTGGTCCGACCCAGGATTTGAACCTGTGTCTCTCAGCTCATAAACATGTGTGTTAAGCACTAGGCCACAACAGTCATGTCATACTGTCACTTATTATATGAAGAAGGGTGTTTTACTAGGAACTAAAACACTCGTAGAATCCATATTTCACTACATCAGGGAATCGGTAATCATCCGGAAATCGGTAATTCACTACATCCGGTAATCGAATATTTAATTGTGTCGTAACGCTCGCGAGTGGCATATTTGGCGGCCGTTTTGTAAACATAAGTCATGAAGAAGTAAATCAATTCTGAGAGCAGCAATAGAATGAAAATACGACCTGAGTATTTTCAAGAAGTTTCTTTAAATTATTACAGTGACTATATGACAGGGAAATAAAAGAGATTTGATCCGCCATATGAGCTGATCAGTCGATTGTAAAGAAGTTTGTGTTGGCCAAAGTGTATTTATTGTTCATATAATAAATAGAATATTACACGGTCAGCTCAAATATATGAATTTTATGTTCTCGTGGCAAGAATATTGCTATAAAACTGTACGATTTTTTCAATATTTTAGGTCATACATTTACAAAATTTTATTATCACACTTGTATAGCAAGATTCTAACTGAGAACATCGCTCACGACCCTTTATAACGAATATAAAGCTGTCTTTATGCTTCACAGATCAGTGTTGTAAACCTCTGTCGACAATTGCAATCGATACAGTCATACAGGACCGTTATGAAATTACGCTACTCGCTAAGACCTTGATGTTTTAACACTGTAAAATCTGGTAAGAAAGGGCTTATTTTTCTCCAGGGCCTGGAGCTACCGTCCCATCCGTCCCCGCCTTAATCCGGCTCTGTTCATGACCTACCGCAATAACACCTGCATGTATAGACCTTCTTTGTTATGTTTTGTGCTGAAAAAATGGTAAATACTTCATCTTATGGGATATAGTGAACCATATACTGAACCTAATCCTAACCCTAAATGTCTATATAAAGACAAAATATTTACATCCGTGTAGTGCACCGTGTTATGCGAAACACATAAATAAAAGGATTTATGCAAGAGCTGATGAACGTAAAAGTAAAAAGTCTGAGGAGCATTGTTCTTCCCAGATTTTTCGGAATTTGTTTGTCCACTGTGGAGACGATATCGTATATTAAGAAAGGAAGAAAGCTAGCATAGAATAAGCAAACAATAGCAAAAGAATTCCAGATTGTTTTTGCCATAAGACCATGAAATTGGGCCGCACGTTCGAAGGAACCAAGCACAGATTTTCTTTGTGCTCTGATATTGCGTGCTTGTTTCCAGGCCACATTGAAGATGACAACGTACATTGAAAATACCAAAACCAATTCCAATATGTGTTGGATCCAAAGAAATTTTTCGAATACGTCGAAATGTTCCAACTTGTAGCTGATGAAACCAACGATACCGTTTGTCAAAGCCCATAGCCACGAGATGGCAATGAAAATATAGGTTTTGTTCCTTTTCATTACCATTGGATATCGAAGATTGTACACAACTGCAATAAATCGGTCCACAGTAACAGCTATGACAGCGTTTACACTACAATATATCACAAAGATATTCAAAGACGCGAAGTAAAATAAGCTCGCATCACTGCCCAAGTTCCTCTGGATGAAAATATGCAATAGCCATGGAAGAATGGTGATGCAACACAATAAGTCTGCAACGGATAGACTAAGGATCAGTAAATCTGAAGGTCTTCTTCGTAATTCGCGCCTGACAAAGAACATTGTTATCACAGCAATGTTCGCTAATGAACCAACCACAATTTGCAATGAAATAACAGTTAAAAGGATAGGGAGCTCGTTTGGAAGAAGTATCACAGCTTTATCGCTCATTGTGACGTTGGTGGCATTCATGGTGCAAGGATTTTAGTCATAGTTTCATTCACATACATTTCCTGATTCTTATATGGCCCTCCTGCAGTCGATCATTATGCATTTGTGATGTCGTGGCCCACTTGCTATTTGCCTTATTAAATAAATATTTTCTGTAATTTATACATTGTAAATATGTCAGTTAGTATAGACACCTTATATGATCACAAAAGTCTCCAGCATATCGAATTATAATGAATTTTTTAAAAAAAATCCCAGTTAAACAGAGCCAGATTAAGGCGGGACGCATGGGACGGCAGCTCCAGGCCCTGGAAAAAAATAGGCCCTTTTGTCACCAGACTTAAAAAATAAGGTCTTAGCGAGTATGCTTGCTTTCATAAAAGTCTTGTGTTGATTGCAATTGATGTTTACAACACTGATATGTGCGCAACATGAAAAAAGACAGTTTTATGTATATATTATAACGATCTAAAACCATCAACATAGGCCCTAATGTCTCTGCCAGCTTCAGAACCGACATATCCTTAATACGGATCTTACAGTTAAAAGTTTAAAACCAATAGATGGCAACCATATTGCAACCATATTTCGCAATTTTTTCGCAATTTGTTAAACCTTCTTAGTTGTTTTGTAATAACCGATCTTTACCAGTTTATAAAAATCGCTCAGGAACCGATATAAGATTGTTGAAAAGCTGCGCTAAGACCGCTCGATCGCTATATAGCCAAGCCATATAATAACTTAACTTCAAACTATAACTGGTCTTAATTGGCGCATCCAGATCAAGGTCGTGGGTTCAATTCAATTTTCGTAACTTATACCGGTTGGGTCCCAAAAATTTTCTTTCAGCATGTAATCGCAAAATTTTCCTCTACTATCTATAAATACATTATCACAATGCTTATTATTATAGATGAAAGGTTTGATCCCTGTTGCAGTTCGAGACTCAACTTGGCCGGGAATTGAGCTTGGCTATCCTCCATATGTATCGTACATCGAAATATAATTGCTATGTCGAACTTTATTCAACTTACCGTATTTATTTGACAGCAGTTTATAATTTAATTTTTGAATTTCATACGCCGTCATTGTCACGTAATTTATTTAAAATCAATCTTATAGTTGTCTTGTTGATTTTCTTATGTAAACAATCATAACTTTTATGTCTATTTAATCAAACAAGCTTCCTCGTTAGATCAATAAACCGCAGGTGCCTATAACCTTGCTCGTGTTTTTCTTAATATACACGTGAATTTATGATGATTTGGCAGCGACCACCGCTCTGTACACCTTGAGCTTATGTCACTCATTATCAGGAACCAAAATGTAGACCAGCTGGATATTAACGTCATGTTTTCTCCTTGTGGTTGAAGAAATCTGCCTTTCATAAACGGTCTTCGTATCACGAATTGTATTTACAATCCTAAACAATGACCCAATCCCCTGAATCCTAACCCAAAAACTAACCCCCATCCTAATCTCCCACGATCGCCTGAGAAAAACGCAATCACACAGCCTAGCTGCCTCTTAGGTGAGCTGTATATAGAATCCAAGGTCTCCGAATCAACGCATCGGCGCTCTAACCACTGGGCAATCAGACACGGTCAGGAAAGTCAGAGACTTTCATATTTAAGAGTCGCCGTTCTTCTCACAAAGACATCTCGTCTTCACAAAGTGAGCCGAGCCTCTCAAATGACTTCTAAGTAGCGAAGCTATATGTGAAGCTCTAGACTTGTATTGAAACTCTTGAGAAGCGTAGCTTGAAACTCTCTACAAATAGATTATTCATGTTGCTGTTACATCAGAAAAACTTAGCTATACTGTACTACCTATGCTATAACTATAGGAACAATGAGACTGTACATATTTTTAAAAAAGAATTAAAAAGACTTTTTTTTAAATTATTTTGCTTTTTAATATTTATTTGTAATTTTGATACTTATTCACTACAATTTCATTTGCCTGAATTTTTATTATATTGTGAAGCGCTCACGAGCTTATAGGAATAGGCGGTATAAAACTGTCATTGTCATTATTATTATTATTATTATTATTATTATTTTGTAAATCACAGTGTAACTAGACACTGGAAACTCCTCCGTCGGGCAGCAACCAGCTGCCTTAGATCGTGAGGGTTCTTCTGAGGATTCGGGCTGATCCCAGTAACACTACTAACACTGTCTTCTGAATCACATCCACTACTGAAGCAAAAGTTAGAATACAGAATCACACTTGCGTGGATGCAATGCACATTATCTTTCGCCTTGATACATCGCCAGTGACGGCGATAAGAGGGAGCCGTTCTTCTACTAATCGAGATCCACATGCAAACATTGAACTGGGCTATAGAGAAAGCCGTGTAGGAGCTTTTTAATATATATTTATTTATTTATTATTATTATTATTATATATATTAATTTGTAAAATATAGTATTATCAAATTTTAATTAATTTCAGATGTAACTGAGATTTTAATGAAAAAAATAACAATTATTATTATTATTATTATTATTACTATCTATGTATTATATTTATATATTTATACCCTATCCAGTTAAAAATTGTATGGTAGAATTTGTCTATGCAGGCCCCATTGAAAATTTCTTTTGGAGATATGTGCTCCCTGTTTAACTCTTTCCTGTCCGGCTGAAAAACATCCAAACTTGAACTACCTCTTTGTTCTATTGATATCTCTGGAAATATCCATAACTGTTGGGAAACCTATACCTTTTCTGAAAGCCCAATAAACCGGGTTACCAATGCTTTTGAATTTTCCGAACAATACACATTATGTTAATATAAATTAGCATAATTATCATAAATCAGGTTGAAAAACTTCCATTTTTCTACAAAAGACCACGCCTGCGTAGCCGATCATGAAAATTCAAAATGCCACCAATCACAGAGTTATTTATGAAATCAAATCAAGCTTGGCGTGTGAGTGGATCTCATGTACCTGGCGCTTGTCGAATTTCAATTTTTAATCTTGCGTTACCGTGTGCCGTGTTTTTCGATTGACCAATTTGGGGGGCTTCTATGACCCCTTTTGACTGGGCCGGACAGGAAAGAGTTAAATATTATAATAAATAAAAATATATATACCATCGGTGACTCATCAGATGCATATAGCGCATTTTTAGGCTATTACTCATGTCGTCACGCCTGTATAATTTGTCTATATATAAAGTTCAACTTGCTTGTGCCTATATATCAGATATAAGGCTCAACTTGCGTGCAAAGAGTTAGATTTGATAATGATTAATGATTCTGTAATAGATTCGAAATACCACGTGAACTATTTAACTCGTCTAGTTTTTAACTTGAATATCCAATTGATTCGCAAGATGCTTTATTCGGAATTTCATTTCCCGTTGTTTTTATTATTGTGGTTGAACTGAATATGGATTTAGTTCGACACAGAATTGACGCTGAATCAGCGAATAAAACCAAGGCACGCGGTGGAGATGCTAGACAAAAACCTAGGACAAAAACAATTAATGAGAAAGGAAACAATACAGAAAAAGTGATAAATTGATAATAATTCTATCAACAAAATCGTGACTAACGTTTTGAGCAGAGCCCTTCATGCTCAGAATTCTGCTCTTCAATTTTTCGCTAACCCAAGGTTAAGTTATTAAATCGAGGTTTTGAACAACTGGACCCTGAAATTATATGCGCTACATGTACTATATAAGAAAAGACTCGGATGTTGAACTCAGTATAGTTTTCTTGTGACAAACGTGTTTAGCTGTTGTGTTACATTTGTTTGCCCAATTATTTGCGATTTCCGATTATTCTCAGAGCAAATTAAATATATATAAATATATATTTTTTATAAGCTATATAACAATACTTGGAACCAGTCTGTATAGAATTTTTTCTTAGGTAGTCTCGATGATACATTTCCTTTTTAACTTCGCTTGTTAGCCCGATGGCGTAAATGTACTGTTTACTCTACGAGTTGTACAGGGTGTATAAAAAAAGCGCAACCTCGGAATTTCCCAAGAAATCCACTTTGTTTTTATTAGCGCAAAATATTTTTGGCCTCTGGGAATTTAACTGTTGTTGATACTTAAATAAATGCATAAATTTCGATTCAATTCTGCTTTACGTGCTCGAGTTTGTAGTAATTAGATAGTTATGCCCCTGGAATACGATTACAAGCTATTTTAAATTCCCAGGGGCGAAAATCTTTTGTGTTTAAGAACACAGTGGATTTCTTGGGAAATTCCGAGGTTGCGCTTTTTTTATACACCCTGTATATGTATATGGTGCACGTTTGTCTGTAATGTTTGTAAAAACTGTTTTCCAGTGATTCAATGCATATCATTTGGATCATATTTGCTGCTGAAATCAAGAGTGCAGAAATTTTCCGCAAGTTCAGAACAGAAGTTAGTGTTGTTGTATTTCTTAAAATTTCTTGACTGAATCACTTTAGGTTTTGGTCTCTTTAATGCTGTTTTTATACTAGCAAAAATCAGACTGTGATCACTTATTCCTATCGGAATTACTCCAGAATTTAAAATTTTATCAGCCTTATTAGTAATAAAAAGATCAATAAGTGACTGAGAATCTTTGGTGACCCTAGTCGCGGATCCTGAATTACTTGTTTTAGCTGATAAATATCAATTATTTCAATCAATCGCCTTGTATGCTGTTTGTTTGTAGTATCCAATAGATTGCAGTTTAGATCTCCCACAATATGAAAGTCTACATCATCAGCATCAAGGCGACGTACAAATATTTCTGTTCAAATTTGTCCATTAATTCCGACGAGCTGTTTGGAGGTCTATACCATGTGCGATTAATAATGGTTTACTATTCTGTCTCTTGATTTCAACACAAATAGCTTCTAATCCTTCTGGGACTAGATCCAGGACCTTTTTTAACTATTAAGCTGGGGGGGCACTTGCCCCCCCCCAGTCCCCCCTTGTGCCCCCCACTAATCAATTTTTGCCCCCCCCAGGAAAAGTCCCTTTTTCTTAAATTTAATCAACCAATAAGCATGGAATAAAAATTAAACAAATGGAAAGTAAGTTTTAGCCCTTAATTAACAACTTATAGACTTACTGAAATTATTATGTTGACCTACGTGGTGCGCGTCCCTCATTTAAAATCCCGCAAACAAGTGTTTTCTGTTTTTTACCATAATATGATAAACGCAATATTATATGACCGATTATAAGCACAATGTTTTGGTAGCTTATGAAGATGCCTAAAGGCTAAAGTGTTTATATTGGTTCCGTACTACTTCTGAGTTTATATATTAAAGTGTTTCATAATCTTGATACCCCCTTTGTAATCGTGCATTTTTAGCAATGGCATGGTGCCTTAATTTCGCAAAAATTCTTATCAGAAATCGCCGTAAAAGCACTTCTGGGCTTTGCAAAATTAAAAATGTTCCTGAGGGGCATGCCCCCAGACCCCCCTACTAGATTACCGTTACCCCTTTCGAACAACCCTGGATCCGCCACTGATCATGAACTGTAGAACAAATATTTTTAAATAAAATGGCAAACAAATAAAGCCTCAGAAACAGTAAACATATATTTTGGCTACGAAGGTCCCTTTTAGGAAAATGCCCCCCCCCACGGAAAATCCTTATAATAAAAAAAATCGAAATATATCATAACCATTGATACTTACATTGTCATCATGAATATTTTGATTGAGTCTTGTTTCATTTATGCTCAAGACATGAAACGGTTGATCATTCATATAAATTCTCAATTGATCGATATATTTTGGAAGACTTGTAATATTTAACTGCCCTACACTGAGACCCTTTAATTTATCTTTTATATCATCAAAAGGGCTATCAAAATCACTTAAAGTGCACCTGACATCAAAAAGTTTTATTGTCTTATTTGGAAAAACTTTTAAAATGATAAAGTAACTTCTTTTGAAGATTTTCGTTTCTTCGCTTTCTTTTTGAGATATATCAGTTTGTTTGATATGCAAATGTACGGAATTTACGTCACACATGCATAATGACTTATTGGAGAAATGTGTGTATCTCTTTCATTCTCGAACGAAATCCTTTAAAATCGAGAAGTTTGGTGTTGTGGGAGAAACACGCACACGTGTTATTCACACTTTAGTGTTTTTATTTGATGAACGCAAAGATATATAACATTCTCTGATAAGTCATTATGCATGTGTGACGTAAATTCCGTACATTTGCATATCAAACAAACTGATATATCTCAAAAAGAAAGCGAATAAACTATTTATTAGCCGTTTGCTGGAATGGGGTATGGAAAACGAACAAATGGGTCTTGCTGCGAACCTTGCCGATTCCTGGACGCCGGGACAAAGAGAAAATGTTTTGCTTGGCTGGAATAACGACGAGCCTCTTGTGGAAATGTTGGCAAATGAGGATTCGCAGCTACATGATTTAACTCATCAATGGCCGACCGAAGAAAGAGAGCGTTTCTATCGCGACTGGCAAGACGACGAGCCTTTGCTACAGACAGGCCGTGGGGAAAAGAGATCCATCGATGAGGTGAACGACGGTGCAAGCACATCAAATGAAGTTAATGAAGTGAACGACGGTGCATCGAACGAGGTTAGCGATAACTTTTTTACCGTAACGGCCACAAAACAAGTGAAAGTCAAAAAGTTTAAGACTACTGGTATAGATTATACCGTTCAGTTCACGGATACGTTTGCCCATTTGGAACTTTCCCAGTTTCATGATCGCCTTCATGAAATATTTGAGAGTTTATTAAATACCGTCACTGAAGGTATTCCTGAACATGATCAAGTTCGCTTTGTTTTGCAATCACCTGTGCTTGACCCCCCTATCACTGTACCTTTTATGCAACGTCAACGTCTTACACCTGAGCGAATTTTAGCTGAAATTGAGCGTGTCATACAGTCGAATAAGCAATCTCGTTTGAATGATTCTGTAAAGGTTAATTTAATTCATGTTGAAATGCCTCATGGCGGAACCGGTACAAAACGTTCTGAGATTAATTTGGAAAAGCATTTGGCCAAAAAAGGCTCAATTGTTCGTATTCAAAACAAAGATGAACTTTGTTTAGCTCGAGCTTTAGTTGTTGCTATTGCTAAAATTGAAAAGGATAATCGGTATAAACAGATAGCCAACCATCGTTATCCAATGCAAACACGTTTAGCAAACGAATTACATCAAAAAGCCAGAGTTGAGATAGGATCGTGTGGTTTAGATGAAGTCAAACAGTTTCAAACGTATTTGACGGATTATCAAATTAATGTTGTTTCGAAAGATCATCTAAATTCTATTGTTTTTTCCGGACCCGATAAAGAGAAAAAGATCTATTTGTTTTTGCACGATATCCATTATGATGTCATCACAAGCATACCTGCATTTTTTGCTCGTAAGAAGTGTTGTCATACCTGTAAAAAAGCATATGACCACTTAAGAGATCATATGTGTCCTGATGCTTGCAAATCGTGTCGTTTTCCAAATTGTCCGTTTGTTTCTTGGGTCCCCTGTGTTGATTGTAATCGGTGTTTCAGAAGTGTGGAATGTTTCGATAGACACAAACAAAACATAGGAAACGGAAAATCAATTTGTTCGGATATCGCTAAGTGTAAACGTTGTAGTACCGTAATGGAAAGGGGTCGACTCAGTCCTGATGTGCATCATTGCGGCTTGACATACTGTAAGATTTGTAAAGACCATGTCAACACCGAGAATCATCAATGTTACATGCGACCCGAGAAAGATACTCGAGAGATCAAATTCTATGATCAGCTGCTCTTCTTTGACTTTGAGTGTCGCCAAGAGAACGGTAACCATGAACCAAACTTATGCGTGATACAGAACGAAGCAGGTGACGAATGGGTATTCGAAGGGGATAACACGACAAATGAGTTCTGCGAGTGGTTATTTACAAAGGAACATGCTAATTGTACAGTGCTAGCCCATAACCTCCAAGGTTACGATAGTTACTTCATCCTCCAATATCTACATGCAAACGCTATTATCCCAGAAGTTATCACGCGCGGTGCAAAGGTCCTTTCAATAACGGTGCCACAGTTCAAGATCAAATTCATCGATTCGCTATGCTTCATACCAATGAGACTTGCTGATTTACCCAAAACATTTGGATTGGACGAACTCGCCAAAGGTTACTTTCCCCATCTGTTCAACCGAAAGGAGAACGAAAAGTACATTGGTCCTTTGCCTCCGAGTCCATATTACAATCCGGATGGAATGTCGCCTGAGGAGAAAGAGAAGTTCCTACATCGGCACAACGAATTGAAGGAGACTGACTACATGTTTGATTTCCAGAGAGAAATTCTAAGTTATTGTCAATCTGATGTGGATATTTTACGTCGTTCCTGTCTTGAATTTCGCCAACTGTTCCGGGATGTCACAGACATAGATCCGTTTGCAGAATGTCTCACCATCGCATCTGCCTGTCATCTCGTGTTTCGAACGAAGTTCCTCAAAGAAAATACCGTTGCGGTCATTCCACCACTCGGTTACCGTCCAAAAGACAAGCAATCCCTCCTCGCATTGAAATGGCTCTCGTATAAGGCAGAAAAAGAAGACCTTTACATCCAACATGCGCGAAACGCAGGAGAAAAACGTGTTGATACGTATCTTTTGGATGGGTATCATCAAGAGACAAACACAGCCTACGAAATCAATGGATGTTTCTGGCACGGTAAGTTCTTTTTATTCCATAGATAAATATTTTTCTTATAGGTTGCTTGTTCTGGAACGGTAGGTTAACTTAATCCCTTGATAAAAGTTAATCTGATATTTTTTCTTATAGGATGTTTAAGATGCTATGCGCGAGACACCGTGAACCCCGTCAGTGATAAGACTATGCACGAACTCCAGCAAAGCACGGTGGAGAAGACGTTGTACCTTGAAGCCCGTGGTTATCAAGTTGTTGAAGTATGGGAATGCGATATAATGCGAGAATTGAAAGAAGATGAGGATATGAAACGGTATTTTGATACTTACGATCTGGCTAATCCTTTGGAACCTCGAGATGCTTTCTTTGGGGGCAGAACCAACGCAGCCAAACTATTTCACGAATGCAAGGAAGATGAGAAGATAAGGTATGTTACGAGATACGTCGACTTTACCTCCTTGTACCCCTGGTGCAACAAAATGACTCGGACAATTGTAGGACATCCACGTATTATTACCGAGAATTTCGACGACATCTCTACCTATTTTGGCTTGGTCAAATGTACGGTACTTCCACCTCGAGGTCTCTTCCACCCGGTCCTCCCCTATCGTACCCAGGGCAAAACTGATGTTTCCGCTGTGCAAGTCCTGTGCAGATACGTGTAACCAGAACCCGTGTACTCATACCGAGCGTGAAAGAGCCATTGAAGGGACATGGTGTAGCGTCGAGTTGGAGAAAGCTCTGGAGAAAGGTTACCAAATCCTGCAAATGCACGAAGTATGGCATTTCCCTGAATCCTCGGACGAGTTGTTCAAAGACTATGTGGATACCTTCCTCAAAATCAAGCAAGAGTCTAGCGGTTACCCGAAGACCTGTACCACGGAAGAACAGAAACAACAGTACGTGGACGAATACCTCGAAGTGGAAGGGATACAACTGGACCGAAGCAAGATCGAACACAATCCCGGCATGCGTGCCTTATCGAAATTGATGTTGAACTCGTTTTGGGGTGAGTACGTTCTAAACACCCCTCCCCTATAACAAAATGTTGTCTTTTCTAGGCAGAATTGTCCAGCAAAGTTCCAGACATTTATTATTTTTTTTTCTCATATCTTTCAGGAAAGTTTGCGCAACGTTCCAATATGACTAAAGTGGAACAAATCAGTGACGTGCAAACGTTTCTTGACTACCTGACGTCTGATGAGATCAACGTTCTGAATGTGCGTTTCATAAGTGATGAAGTGGTTGAAATTCAATACGAAAGCAACGAGAACTTCATTGCACCAAACGCCAAGACCAATGTGGTGATCGCAGCCTTTACTACCGCCTATGCACGACTCAAGCTTTACGGGGTGTTGGACGATCTACAAGAAAGAGTGCTGTACTATGACACAGATTCGGTGATCTTCGTCAGCAAACTCGGCGATCCAGAACCTCCGACAGGTCCATATCTTGGTGAACTCACCGATGAGTTGAAAGGGGATCATATTACGACCTTCATCTCCGGAGGACCAAAGAACTATTGTTATAAAACCAGTTCCAACAAAGTCGAAACGAAAATACGTGGGATCACTCTGAATTGCACCGCAAGGCAAACAGTGAACTTTGATGTTATTCGTGCATTGGTGTACTTACATGCAAAATGTAATGTCAGTGGCCACGTTTCCGTGGACATCCCGTTCAAGATAACCCGGGACACAAAGACAACAAACATTGTGACCAAACGCATGAAAAAGGATTATCGTATTGTTTATAACAAACGTATTATTGTGGAGGATTACAAAACATTACCTTATGGATTTTAAAATACAGTTAAAAAAGTTTTAAAGAACAGTTATATTTGTTGAAATACAGTTATATACGTGTTGAAATACATAGAACAGTCGTAAATGTTTTAAAATAAATCGTTTGATCTCAAAGTTAATTTCCGATCTTTAGTTTGTGGTAATGATCCAAATTTACCCCTGTCTGTTCTTCCAACAGCTTGATTTGTTTAGCATTCTTCATGTTAAGGTCCCCCATCATCATTTCTTTGGCGTTCATATGATAGACAAAGGTTTTCCCCTGGGGGGCTGGGGGTACCGTTAAACCATTCAATGCTTCTAATATAACTTGCGTCAATATAATTGAATGTAGCGTCTGGTTGTCGATAAGTGCTGCCGGTATCATATTCTTCTGTATCAAAAGTCTCATCAAATCCAAGGTTGCCAGATTTCCCTCTTGCGTTATGGTTTTGGTCGAAAGCCATTGGGTTACGATGTTTCTCGAAGACATGTTGCTTCTATCAAATGTTTGTCTGATCTGATCAAAAATCAGAAAAGGTACAGTGTTTTATAGGATTTTGTTACATTTGCACGCATGCGCTTTCACGTTTATACATATTGCTTATAGAATAACTTTCATCTTGTCAAGAAACTTTCCCATAATATCATAATGTTCAGAAATGTATCCGTGACTAACGCAAGCGTACCAGATCTTTTCAATAAACTCTCTGTTAGTAAATGTTTTATTATCGTCAAAGACGGGAACCCATTTCTCTATTTCTTCTTCTGTCAACTCATCTAGGATTTTATTGTCAAAATTAGAAGCACACATATTGACACGAAGCATAAGTCGATTCTCAGCCATAAAGAGTATGCCGATAGTCATGTTGATTAAAGTAAGCTCCCACTATTGACGCTGTCAAACGATTGTGACCAAAATCACCGCTGGTGCAGTGTTTTTATAACATTCCCATTTTACAGCAGCGTGAAGGTCTCTTGTTTGAGCACCCGTCTCTGATCTGCACAAAAGACAGATCTCCAATCATCATATGTATACTTGAGCAATTCAAGGCCGCTCACTTTAGGTTTAATATCCTTCAAACTTTCGGCAAAAGCCTCCGTGACATTTGCTTCTGAAACCTTTTCCAAAGCATGGTCAAAGTATATACATAACTGTTCATCCCTTTGCATCATGAGGCATTGATGCTCTGTTTGGGATGGGTGGTCAATGATGCAACCATTGCAGTTTTCAACAACAAGACGTGATATAATTGATGCGATTTCTGCAGCGTAACTTTTTAAACGTTTCCTTTCGATGCGTTTCTGTCGATGATGAAGAATTAATTCTTTATTATCAATATCCAAAGGTTTAGACATGACTAGCTCTTTACTTGACGCGTATCAAAGAATGTTTAACAGTTCTCTTAAGTTTGAGATGTTTTATACAACTTGATTAGGTCCGGAAAGGCCCGAAATGGCACCTTTTTTCCTTTTTTTTTTGGCCCGATTTGGCTCCAGGGCCCGATGACCCATAATACTATATTCTCGTATTATCCATGTTCGAAATTTTATAATATTCGTTAGTATAAATTGACAAGTTTATATCACAAATCCTCAATTTTGATTGGCTATCGCAGGAGTTACTATCCGCTGATATAAACCTCTGGGGAAAAAGTCGCCTGATTTCGAAAGAATATTCACTTTTTTTCCATGAAAAATGCGAAATAAAAGTTATTTCTTGGGTTAGAAAGTTGTAAATTTATACTAAAACAATTAGACAACTCGCCCTTGTTTTCTATGAGCGATAGTCAACTCGGCTCCGCCTCGTTGACTATCTGCTCATAGAAAACGCGGGCTCGTTGTCTAATTGTTAATTATAAAATTTATCAACAGCGGCTAGTACTGTCATAATGAAATACAGGGCATAGTGTGAACATTGTTCATAGCCATGGGTCACTCTGCCAGCAAAAATCCGAAGAACAACAAAAATCATAACAAACAGAAAATGTTTAGAATGGGCATTAGTGTTGGTCGCAATGATCTCAATCTCGAAGGACATTTACAAATGGGATACACTAGTAAAACCATCAAAAACTACAAACCTGTTGAAAACAATAAACCTATCGAGAACGATGCACCAGATGAACCTAATCAGAATGTCGAAGAAGAATAAAAGAGGGCGTGATTTAAGATTTCTTTCATTCCATATGTGAACATGAATGATTACCTGTCTAGCGTTTATTACGATCCAAAACGCACAGGAGGATTTGGTGGAGTGAATCGTTTGTATGATGACGTCAAAAAGGAAGGAAAATTTAAAGTGAGTCGCGCGAAAATTAAAGAATGGTTGATGTCACAAGATACGTACACTTTACATAAACCTGCCAGTCGCAATTTTAGAAGAAACCGTGTGATCGTGGGCGGTATCGACCAACAATGGCAAATGGATCTGGCGGACATGCAATCCATGCAGAAGTTTAACGATGATTATCGATATCTTTTAGTATGCATTGACGTCTTTTCAAAGTATGCATGGGTCGTTCCTCTGAAAAATAAAACGGGACTTTCACTGGTTGAAGCTTTCAAAGTCATTTTATCTTCTGGACGCAAACCTGAAAAAATTATGACTGATCAAGGAACGGAGTTTTTCAATAGACATTTTCAAGCACTGATGAAGGAGGAAGACATAGAATTGTACAATACGTATAACGAAACGAAAGCCTCGATCGTAGAACGTTTGATTCGTACGTTGAAGACAAAGATGTGGCGATACTTTACATCCAAGAAAACAATGCGATACATTGACATGCTGCCTGAGTTAATGTATTCTTACAATCATAGTGTTCATCGTAGTATTAAAACAAAGCCAGCAAATGTTACTGTCGAAAACGAAAAGAAAGTATGGCACACTTTGTACGATGAACATAGTATTGTGAAAAATGTAAAGTATAAGTTTAAGATTGGCGATCAAGTGAGAATTAGTAAAATAAAACGTAAATTTGAAAAGGGTTACTTGCCAAATTTCTCAAAAGAAATCTTCACTGTAAGCAAACAAGTACCTCGTGACCCTCCCGTGTATAAACTCAAAGATTATGACGGCGAAGAACTGAAAGGAACATTTTACGATAAAGAGCTACAAAAAGTCATTAAACGTGACGATGTCTACGAAGTTGAAAAAATTCTGAAGAAACGTGGAAGAGGCAACAATGTACACTATCTTGTAAAATGGTTACGGTACCCGAACAAGTTTAATTCGTGGGTACCTGCTTCTGAAATAAATAAGATTTAAACCAATGTGTGTGTAGTTTCTTTGCTATTTTGATTTGTAATTCATAATGAGTGGAACACATTTTTATCTCACGCTTCCTAGCAATGCATCCCTGGATATCTTTCCCGATAACAAAACGACGAGTTATCGTGTAAAATTGCCACAAACCATTGATTTGAATGGCGAATGGGAAGTTGGTTTGTACTCCATCTCTTACCCGAATACGTGGTACACTCTACAAGAACATAAGAACCATATCTATTACGCGGACAGAAGTGGACTTTTTCTGGCGACGATTGTGGATTACGGCTACTACGAAACCGTACAAGATCTTATCAAAAGTACCAATAAAGCTTTGGCAAAATATGTGAACGACAACATTAAGTTGTCGTTTAATGCTCTAATTGGAAAAGTGACAGTTCAATTGAAAACTGGATATCAATTGGCTCTAACAGGAAGAATGTCGATTATCTTTGGGTTTGGAGGAAAAGATGTAAAATTCGCAAAAACGACCGAAAACCCTTACGTGGCAGACTTGTTTGGGATGACGACAATTTACATCTATTGCGATATTGTTCAACCGCAGATCGTCGGAGATACGAGCGCCCAATTACTCAGAAGCATTCCCGTTGAGGGAAAGTCTGGTGACGTCATTACTAAAACGTTCACAAACATCCAATACGTGCCTGTCCAAACTAAATCATTCGAAGACATGGAAATTCTTTTAAGGAGCGATACAGGCGACCCCGTGCCATTTGAACGCGGGAAGGTGGTGACAACACTTCACTTCAGACAGCACAGTTATTTTACGTGAAGATGAATAATCCATACGTACGTTACTATCTCGATCAACAACAAGGACACGGAATGCCTGTTTTCAGAGGCAGTCCATGGCAAATGGGTCATGGACAGATGGGATATGGACTCGGTGGCCTATTTCGTAGTATCGCTAGAACAGTCATGCCGATGGTTAAACGTGGAGCAAAAGCTCTTGGAAAAATTGCCTTGAATGCTGGAGGTAATCTGTTAGGAGACGTTGCTTCTGGAAGAAATCTGAAAGAAGCGATAAAAAGCCGAGGAAAAGAAGCTGTAAACATCGCAAAAAATAAAGCCGTTAATCGACTTCAAACTTATGCTCAAACAGGAAGCGGAAAACGTGCAAGAAAACGTACAAAGCAAACAGCTAAAAAGAGAAAGGTATCTACTGCCAGAAGCAGTCAGCCCAAGAAACGGAAAACAAATAAAAAGAGAAAAGCATCGACGTCTACTACCAGAAGCAATCAGACCAAGAAGCGGAGAACAACTCTTGACATATTCGGTTAAATATGAATTTCGTACATGCCAAATCGCAAGAATGCACAAAGAATGAACTCGATCTATTTTCTGTGCCACCAACACAGGTCAGTTTGGAGAAGGGACATTGGATAAATCATCAACCTGTATCCAGTGTATCGGACGGTGGTGCAATCACGTTCCTATCTCCAGGCACTGAAGATTATGTGGATTTATCAAAAACGATTCTTGTGGTGAGAGCTAAAGTGACAAAAGCAGACGGTACAAATCTTGACGCTGACGAGAAAGTTGGAGTGGTGAACAATTTCTTGCACAGTCTGTTCAAACAAGTCGATGTGTTTTTGAAAGAAAAGCAAGTGACCCAGGCCACGGGGACTTATGCCTACCGAGCATATCTGGAAACCCTCCTCAACTATGGTCCGTCCGCAAAGGATTCTCAACTCACTGCAGCTCTGTTCTACAAAGATACTGCAGGGAAAATGGGCGTGGCGGATCCTACTTTGGCAGCTGCCAACGCTAACCTGGGTCTTAAATCGAGATATGCGTTTAACAAGACAAGTGGAGTAATAGAGATGGCCGGACCTATATTCAGCGATGTATTTATGTCCGAACGGCTCCTGCTAAGTTTCGTTGACCTGAAAGTTATTCCGAATCGAAATGGCAACGAGTTTTGTTTGATGGCCTCTGAGGACGACGCCGATTACAAAGTAAAGCTGACCGATGCCTATCTCAAGATACGTAAAGTGAAAGTTAGCCCAAGCATTTCCATAGCTCATGAAATCGCATTGAAAAAAGGACCGGCTATCTACCCTATACGTCGCGTCGAGTGCAAGAGTTTCATTATTCCAGCAGGAAATCCCTCCCTGAGAAAAGATAACGTCTTTAACGGACTTGTACCGAAATCGTTTGTCTTTGGATTGGTCGAAAGCGCAGCGTATAATGGGGCATACAAGAGGAATCCGTACAACTTTCAGCATTTTAACGTGTCCTCTATTGGAATATCCGTGAATGGAGAAGACATACCGTTTAAGCCGATACAACTTTCCTTTGGTGCAAACCCTAGATTTGTTGAGGCATTCGGTACGATGTTTTCTGGTACGGGAAAAATGTATTACAACAGTGGAAACGATATATCGCGAGAAGAGTTTCCAAAAGGTTACGCAGTTTATGCTTTCGATCTGTCCGCCGATATGTGTGGGTCGTCACCCAATTTTAATGTTGTTCAACGAGGAAATCTCGCAGTTGACATCAAGTTCTCTGCCGCGCCAGCAGCCGCTGTGAGTCTCGTGTGTTACGGGGAATTCGAAAACCTAATTCAGATCGATGCAGAAAGAAACGTCATTTACGATTACTCTGGCTAAATGAACACTGCTCAGATAATTCATGCATTAGACCAAGATCCGATAACAAGCAAGAAGTTTTGCGGTGTGTTTCCTAGTGATAAGTTACCTCAGACAGTTGATAAATATCCATGCGGTTTTGTTGCAAACACAGACCCGAGCAGTGAACCTGGAACGCATTGGGTGGCATTCTACTTCCCAGCAGAACAGAAAGGGGAATTCTTTGACAGTTATGGACAGCCGCCAGATCACTACAGGGATTCGTTTGGAGACTTTTTAGAGCCTTATGAATGGGAATTAAACACGCGTAAACTGCAAAGTGCTTGGTCAGATGTGTGTGGCCAATATTGCATATTCTACCTT
This sequence comes from Chrysogorgia sp. JL179-B06, assembly GCA_035772405.1. Lineage (NCBI taxonomy): Eukaryota > Metazoa > Cnidaria > Anthozoa > Scleralcyonacea > Chrysogorgiidae > Chrysogorgia > Chrysogorgia sp. JL179-B06. The sequence goes on from JAYKKM010000444.1 coordinate 992,959, forward strand.
AGCCACAGAGCACGAGGACAAAGCATGAATAAAATCGCGCAGTTATTTAATAACGATACTATGTTAAACGATGCAAAAGTGTCTCGGTTTGTTAAGAGTCATTTTAAAATATTGTTAAATCGTCCAAATGTTAATCTTATTCAGTTTAGTAAAAACCTGTTTGAAAATTAATGTATCGTTTGTTGCAATAAATATTTGTTGTAAAATCGTGTGTGTCTTGATTTGTACTCCCCCCAAAAAAACCAAAAAAAAAACAAAAAAAAAACTAGAAACTTTTAAAAAACATTTAATAACTTTAAAAACATGATTTATTCAATAAAACAAATACAGGATTAATAATTAAGCCAACGTTTCTGAATTTGTTTTTCAACACGTCTCTTCAGCATTGACTGGATATATTTCATAGGGCTTGCACTTTGGGGGCTTGCACGTTGTGGGCTGCTGTAAAGAACCTCTTCTTCTTCTCCAGACGCATTGTCAGCTAAGGATTGTCTCCATCTTTCCTCATTCCTTACGAGGTCTCGCGGCATGTTGATCTTTGACAAAACACGAAAAAATTCTCTTGAGCCCGTAGGATTGAAATTTTTTCTGGCCCTCATAGCGTCCGAAACCAAATCAGATATGTTTGATTGCGGGATGGTTTCACCCCCGAGCTTGACTTGTCCCGTTTCATCCCAGGAAATAACGTCAGGTCTTGCTTTCAAACGGCTCAAAAGTGCTGTAGCTCTACCACGCATTGTTCTCGGAATATTTTCCACTACGGTTGTATCAGGTAACTGCGCCTTTTCTTTAGATTCCTCTTTATTTTCGGCTATCCGAACGGTGGGTATTTGATTATCCTTTTGGCGCCTCAAGTCCAGATAACGCTCCAAATTTGCATAGTACAATTTTAGCTTTTCAGCATCGTCCATATCCGTACGTTGAAGAATATTTGACATGTCCGTATCTTTATGCATCATGTTGGCCATAATCGGGGAGGTCTCAAGTCTTTGTCTTTGCTCGTATCTGTGAAGTGTGTCCTCGGGGACCAAAACCATACGTTTTGCGTGTTTCATTTTACTAGCAAACTTCCAAGTGCACTAAGAATCGGTGCCAAGAGAGCCGTCAATAAACCCCCACCTTTTTGATTAAGGTACACCTTTTTTCGTTTCCTCGACACTTTCTTATTTGTCAACGCGCGGAGATGTGTCTTGTAGCGCACCAAACGTTGCTTTTGACGCGGTGTTAATGGGATAACACCTTTAAGTAAATTCAGTGAACACTCACAAATAGCCGTGATAACATTCGCGGGAACGTTATCGATAAGCAACTTTCGCAATTTAGGTTTAGATTTCACTATAACCTGAAGATAGGGAAGAGTTCCTCTCATACGCTTCGACATCTTGCAAATGGTGGATTTAAACGGCACACACAACTTAAGTACGCTTCACGTAGACAATTTGTCTCTCCCCAGGTAAAATGCTGGTTCTTAGACGCATGTTCTCCGGTGTCAGCTGATGACAATCAATCATTAAATATCCGTAAGGGCTGCTTGTAGCATCACGATACGAATCCAAAAGGTAATTGCCATGTTTAGGAAACATTTGTTTCGCAAGTGTTGTAATCCCAAGCGAGTCGCGTAAATTCCGGAATACCAACATATAGTGGAAATTGAGACTGATCGTTCGTGACAATTTACCGGGTGGAAATAAATTTTGCATAAGGTACAACACAGATATACCGCGATGATGAGAACCGCGGGTAAATAGGTCTGATGCGCGTTGATCGTTGGAACAGTGAGACATCAAATCATCAAGCACGACTAGGGAATTATCATACCCTTCTGTTAAGTCATATAAGTCGTTTGGAAAACCTTCCACCAGTTCAACGTTCGGCATAGATAATTCGTCAAATTTCTTTTGATACTCTCCATAGCAGTAAATTATTTTTGCTGGAACAGGATAAAACAGTTCTTCTAAATGATGTAGCATGGAGCGAACCAAATACGATTTTCCACTTTGACTTTGTCCGCAAATATAAAAATTTGCAGGTGTTTTAAACCGTACATCCATCGTGCAAAACACTAAATGAGTTTTATTTCACATGTTCGTGTACTTTATAGCGAAAAAATACGTTGAGCAAAAGAAATCATTTTACGGAAAAAACTTTCTTCGATCTTGACCATTGTGATATCGAAGCTTTTAAGAGGTGCAGCAACCAACTGTACAGCTCTACGCGTAACGTGCTCGGAGCAAGAGTCATTCATCACATAAACCAATGTTAGGTAAGCTATGGCACGACCAAAATTGTTCACATTCATCTCGATAAAAACGAATGATAACTCGTCAGGATCTATGCGCGGTACCAATTGATTGTACAACGTCTCATGATGTTTAAGCATGTAGTTGACATGATGTGTTAACGTTCTCATATCAATGCCGACGTCATTTCTTTTAAGCTCATCCAAAATCACTTCCATCTTTCCCACCCGACAACAGTAAATGAACACAAAATGTGAAATAATTCAATTATGTATTTGAAAAAAAACAACACAGAATAAGTACGTTGTCATAAATGTTTCAAGCAATGTTATTCATTTGAAATGTGTACTGAGAAACGTCCTCGTTCAAGCAAAGTGTCGATAGAAAACAAGGTAATCGCTTGGAGACGACACTAGCAAAGTTTCAAATATATCTTGCATGCGAAATGTTTGGGGTTGTTGATTTCATATGAAAATAATATTATAAATTAACTCAACGGCTCTCAACAGGAAGTTGTCGCAAGTTCTATGTGACACAACCTACTTTGTTATCAACACTTTATCTAAAATTAGTAACAAAACAAGGAACCTGGAAAAATTGTCAACATATACAAAATCAAACTACGGTATCTCTCTCATAATATAGTAATTCACTGTCAGAGGACGAAGTAGAGAGAACACTTTCTGAACAGCGTGGAACATTAGAACAGTGTCTACGATAGACTGGGATATTCTATTTACGAAAAAACTGGCAGATATTGACATTATAATCAAATTATTGCTGGAAATGCAGTGCTGTTGAGAAAAATACTGAAAAAAAGTTGACGATGAAAGGGTACGTACAAACACAATTTGTCTTAATAATCTGAACAACACACCCAGCAAAACAATGTCAAAAAAGACAAATAAGTCAAATAAATTATGTCAGTCAAGTATCTGGACAATGAAGCATTAAAATGCCCAATATTGCTAAGTTTGTTATGTCAATGAGTTGAAAAATCATACAAATCTTCTCAACAGCAAAAAATGGTGACAAAAATGTTAAAAAGACAATATTTTTTCGTGACATTACAATTTAATTACAAAACAGTGCAAAATTGATAAGAATTTTACAATATTATCATGACTTCTAGCAGGATATAATAAAATACAAAAAATACAATAAAAAAGGCATTTATAGCATGCCTTTCACTTAATAACTATTCATGTTAAATACTGATAACCTTATAGGTCTCTTTTGACCAAGTGGTCTTCGACATGTCGAGGACCAAGTGGTCTTCGACATGTCGAGGACCAAGTGGATTTCAACATGTATAAAAATTTAACCAAATACCTGTAACTTAAAAAGTGGTCTTCGACATGTCGAGGACCAAGTGGATTTCAACATGTACCGTATACAAACAAAATAGCTTAAAAAGTGGTCCTTGGCATGTCAAGGACCAAGTGGTCTTCGACATGTCGAGGACCAAGTGGATTTCAACATGTATACAAATTTAACAAAATAGCTGAAAAAGTGGTCCTCGACATGTCGAGGACCAAGTGGTCTTCGACATGTAGAGGACCAAATACCAAGTCAACTTCAACATGTATACAAATTTAATCAAATAGCTTAAAAAGTGGTCTTCGACATGTCGAGGACCAAGTGGATTTCAACATGTATAAAAATTTAACCAAATACCTGTAACTTAAAAAGTGGTCTTCGACATGTCGAGGACCAAGTGGTCTTCGACATGTCGAGGACCAAGTGGATTTCAACATGTATACAAATTTAACCAAATAGCTTAAAAAGTGGTCTTCGACATGTCGAGGACCAAGTGGTTAGCTTCGACATGTTGAGGACCAAGTACCAAGTTAACTTCAACATGTATACAAATTTAACCAAATAGCTTAAAAAGTGGTCCTCAACATGTCTTGGGACCAAGTGGTCTTCAACATGTCGAGGACCAAGTGGATTTCAAAATGTATACAAATTTAATCAAATAGCTTAAAAAGTGGTCTTTGACATGTCGAGGACCAAGTGGTCTTCAATTTGTCAAGAACCAAGTGGTCTTGTTGTCACCAAGTGGCCTTCAACATGTATACAAATTTAACCAAATAGTTTAAAAAGTGCAGGTCCTTGAAATATTGTTATATATATATATATATATATATATACAGTATATACATATATATATATATATATATATATATATATATATATATATATTATATATATATATATATATATATATATAATATATATATATATATATATATATATATATATATATTATATATATATATATATATATATATATATATATATATATATATATATTATATATATATATATATATATATATATATATATATATATATATATATATGTATATATATATATATATATATATATATATATTATATATATATATACATGCATGCATGCATGCATGCATACAGTACGTGCATAAATATGGACTCATCCTCATTGTCTATGAGTGAATAGTCAACTCAGGCTCCGCCTTTGTTGACTATTCGCACATAGACAACTTGGACTCGTTGTCTAATTGTTAAATAGATATATAGATTAGATATAGATAGGTAAACATAGAAGACGACTGCCTTTGTTTTTATAGCCTGTTATGATCATTATAAACACAAGATTGAGTTGGAAAAGTGCAAAAGTATATGTGGCCTGAGCCATATGGTATTTATATAAACATATAAACTATAGTGTACATGCTCTGACCATGTATATTACTGATCCTCACTTTGTCACTATTATTTTGAGTCATCGATCGTGTTGTATATCTGTGCCAATCTCAAAGCATGCTGCTGTGACATTTCTGGATAAATAGAATTAAGACAAAAGCATCTGGTTAGTGCTACAGTACTTTACTTAGAATAAAATATCTGGAATAAAACTTCACCTAAACATTAACGTATGTACATGTATCATTAACTCAATACTGCCAAGGCCGATCACAACCAGCAATGCACACCGCTCTGCAGAATAGATCATCAAGATTAAATTGCCCAAAATAAGATTTCATCTTGTACAGTATTTACTGTACACTCAATTAAATGTTATGTTATGAGTGTCTGTAAGACCAACTGAGACAAATAACAAGAAATGCAACTATTGTTCCAAAGCTTACAGTGAAAATGAAACATATGACCTTGGGTATAACTACTAACCAGTCCAGTGCCCTTACCAAGTGGGCCACAAAAGCTGTTGCTAAGAGAGTATTGAACCATCACAATTTTCCTAAATGACTATAGTGATGTGTATTTTACCCTGACTAAAGAAATTTTCATATTAAACTTCTCAAAATGCAGGATTTTACATGATTGTCCAATGTTCTAAATCAGTTTTTAAATAACACAAAACAATGCTGTCAGAAATATTAACCATTGCTATTTATAAAGTCTAAAGAGCGTGCCAAAATACAACAAAACTCACCTTTTACCCAGCCTTCCTTCCTGCATAAGTTGCACAAATGCTTCTCTTCTATGGTTTAATAATTCCACCAATTACTTCCAATGTATAACCATCAAGTTTGGAATCATCGAATTCTGATTTGACATTCTTTACAATGGCGAGTATTGGTTGGTCGTTTCAGGATCTTGACTTTTAGTTTAGAGACGAAGCCTGAATCCAGAGACCAGAGGTCTTGCCAAAAACTCTCTTCTTGACTGAACAAGTGTGTAGCTGAGTACTTTGTTGGCATCTATTTATGGTAATCAAAACATAACAATGGATGTTAATTAATACACAATAACACAACAGATAAATACATAAAAATAAACACATTCATAAATGGTCGAAAGTATGAAATTCGTTCATATGCATATAAATAAGCCCTTATAACCGCATGTTAGATTAAAAATAAAAACAACTCCATATAAAGGGCCAATTTATTTGCATACAATATATTATATTTGCTCTAGGCTGCAATAATGCCTGGTCACTGTAGTACAGACTACAGAGAACAGAGTCAATTCCAACAAAAATAACATAATTTGAAAAGCTGTTTTACCTATGAGTTTTCAACTTCATGTTGTACATGTAACTACAAGTGAGGTATTTGACCATGTTTTACCATGTTTTACCATGTTTGACCATGTTTTACCATGTTTTATAGAGATCATATATATAAGACTAGAGGGGGCACTGGGGCCTGAATTTGGGAACCAATTGAACGCTGCCATCTTGGATAAATTGGGGGGCAAATGAACAAAGCCCGGATGAAATGTCTTGGTTCCAGACCTTTTTATTACACTTCGAGAACCTCGAGGTACATATCAACAAAATTTATAAAGGTGAAAATCTCTTGTTTTCTTAAATATGGTGTACTTCGTTTTAGCTCAAGTCACCAGCAAGACGTTTTTTATTAATATGTATATACAGTATATGTTTATTCTTCGTCGGCTTGCTGTGAAATTGTTTTTTTTCATAACTTAGACTATTTGCAATTTCAGGGTCAGACTTTTGTCAAGCAAACTGAACGTAATATAAGTTTTCAGCGGTATGAACAATTCAATTTTGGATAAATTGTGCCTTTTTGGGCGTATATTTTCTTGCTTGTTATTTCCAGCTTTGTTCTTGTGCGTGAATTAAAACAGAAACGACAGAAATTTAAATACACTTCGTTAAGGTGTGGATGGATATCTTTACCACTGAAGTCACTTCAGTGCATGGTAAAGATATCCACACCTTGTAGATTTTATCTTATATTGTGCGGTATAAAACACAAAACCAGAGTTAAAGTTTAGCGAGAGCTTTTTATAAAAGGAAAATGACCATGGTTTCTCAAATAAAAGACTATGTTACCAAGACTTTGAAATTCAAAATTACAATTGATTGAATTATTTATGGTAAAAATAAATGTATATAATGTACAGTATATTATCACAAACACGTATTAAGACAATGAGATGTAATTTAAGGTAAAGCATCTGTAAAAATAACAGTTTTTGAGAGAGGAATAAATCAGATATAAACCTAAAAGGAAAGTTTTGCATGTACATATTCTGGTTTTTCATTTTAGTCCCATATAAATCACAGCAAACATTTGTGTTTACAAAACTAAATAAAGGTACATGTACTAAGTTTTACGTCAAACAACTAAACAGGAAAAGCATTTATTATAAACAAGATTGATATTTTAGGTTTACAATGCTTGCAACATGAAATAATCCAGCACATGAAATCAGGTCAGTCAGATGCAGTATTAAACTTTAGTGAGTAATCCGAGTAATTATTGCATTGACATCAAATTTAGACTGAAGCCTAAAAAAGAAAAATATATATGCTGGAAATTATTTTACTCGTATCAAAGATACAGTATAAAACACAATTTCAAATTATATAAACAAAAGCCAGGTTAACTCCTACAATGTGAAACTGCCTTCCAATATTTACTGATACGAGTGGCATTACAAATACTGCACTGTAGTAAATTATTTCTATAGTTCTACTGCCATTTCCAACGGAAATACAACAGACTGTTACGAACAAGAAATCAGCAAAGCTGAATTAAACTTTGTATAAAGTGCATGTAAAATTACAAAGAAAGAAATTTTAAAAAATAACATCGAAATTGACAGTTTTTTTGCAAATCGGCGAAGAAAATTACCATAATTTGCATGTTTTGCTTCATTCCTTTTAATTCAATCATTAATTACTAAGGCTAGTAAGGTATTTTCAATATTTCAAACGTTACCTTTTAATAATCTCCTGAAAAACACGTTTCTCTTCTGTTTTCCGTTTGTGATTTCTTTTTTTGGGACGGAAAAAGACGAACCATTTGGGTTACAAATCTACGTCGTAGTCCTAGTAAAACTTACTGACAGTCTGCTTTAATAATAAATGCATCAGGAAAAATAAAGGTTCATTTTAAAAAATCAAGTACAGAACAAAACCGAGGTTCTCGAAGTGTATAAATAAAAAGGTCTGGAAGCAAGATGTTTCATCCGGGCTTTGTTAATTTGCCCCCCAATTTATCCAAGATGGCAGCCTTCAATTGGTTCCCCGCGGATATCTGAAATCAGGCCCCAGTGCCCCCTCTAGTCTTATATATATGATCTCTATGGTTTTACCCGCATAGTAAAGATTTGTCAAAACAATTATTTGAGAAGCGCCATTTTGAATTACTCGCAGGGCCCCCATATTAACATAGCGTAAACATAAATTATTAACTCACCTTCTCCAATCTAATTGGTAATAAAATCTCCGTCATTCTCATGTTCACTTCAGAAGGAAGAGGATCGACGCTAGGGAGCTCCTTTGTTGTAACTCAGTCGTTTAGGACGTTTAGGTGTTGTTGAAGTTTTATCGGCAACCGATTCGACGTCCACTATTGGTTCGTCTTCGGACTCAAATGATTCTTCTGGCAAAGGCTTATTCTCATTTCCAGACAAAACTCGTTGAAAGTGGTTACCAAAAGCTTGTGTTGATTTTTCAAAGGGCTCGAAGGTGCGCGAGAATTCGTTGCCACTTGCGGTTAAAAAGTAAGGGACGTCTAAGGTTGGTGATACCAGACGTCATTGTCGCCAAATGATAACCAATCACAATACGACAATTGCTTTCAGCTGTCAGCAGTACTGTGGTAATATAGAGTAGTGTTACATGTCACTTGATCAATAAAGGCAAATAGTTTTGCGCGAAACAAAAAAATTATGTATGGCACAAGGAAAAGGAACCATATTCTGTAAACTTTAAAGAAATAAGTCATTAGTGCGTTTCGACCTATTTTGTTTCAAGATTTGAAGTGCACGACGACGTGTGATATTCAATCACTATATATTATAATTCAAGTTTCCGTCCTAGGAACTAAATCATACGAGTCGACCGGAAAAAAGCGATCGAATGAAAGTTGTAGATGCGCCGTTTAATTCTTAGCTCTTTTTATTGAACATGTTGAAACTTCGTTTGCCAATTTCTGCGAGATTTACTGACTCAACAATGTGATCATGGATATGACAAAACCACGACAAAAGCTAATCCCCTCCACGACGCGTCGGAAGTCACAAATGTGGCAACGCGGGCCAACAAAAGAAATTTTAAATTTGAATTTAAATTCACCCCGGGTGCTTCACTGAATTCGGCGAGCTCACAGCTTATTACTGTAAAGGAACGCGTGTCGTTGTTCAGCGTGGAATTGTCGTTTTGCAGTTCCACCGAGTGCTTTGGAGGAACTTGATACAAAATCAGACCAATCTTGTCCGATCGGTCGCGCGGAGAGGGCTTTGCTCGAAGACATGATACTTTTTGTTTGTCAGAGACACCAAGTCGTTGAGCTGACGTCATTGTCGCCAAATGAGAACTAATCACAATACGACAATTGCTTTCAGCAGTTCTGTGATATATATAGAGAGTAGTGTTACATGTCACTTTAATAATAGGCACACGGCGTCAGGTATAAACTTACGGCTTAATTAATAGTTTTGCGCGAAACAAAAATTATGTATATGCGCAAGGAAAAGGAACCAAATTCTGTAAACTTTAAATAAATAAGTCATTAGTGCGTTCCGACCTATTTTATCCAAGATTTGAAGTGCACAATGACGTGTGATATTCAATCACTATAATTCAAGTTTCCGTCCTGGCTGTAGGCAGGTGGTAATATATCACTATACGACCGGGAAAAAAGCGATCGAATGAAAGTTGTAGAACCGTTTTATTTTTATCTCTTTTTATTGAACGAAACATGTTGAAACTTCGTTTGCCAATTTCTGCGAGCTTTACTGACTTAACGATGTGATCAGAGATGTGACAAAAACCACGACAAAGCTAATCCCCTCCATGACGCGTCGGAAGTGTGGCAACGCGGGCCAACAAAATAATTCATCCCAGGTGCTTCAATGTATTCGGCGATTGCGCCATCACAGAGTAACAGCTTATTGCTGTAAAGGAAAGGAACGCGTGTCGATGTTCAGCGTGAAATTGTCATTTTGCAGTTCCATCGAGTGCTTTGGAGCGCGCCAAGTCCAACTGGTACTGCTTAAGAATATTTTATTCGTAACGATAATGGTTCGGTTAATACTACAGATAACGCATCGCTGAGAGTTAGGTCTTCAACTCTAACGCTAAGAAATCAAACAGTATCTTCACAAGATTTGAACGAGGATTTAGACAATAGGATGTTTCCATCTGGTATTCAAGCAGCGACCGAGCGAAGACGAAAGAGATGGTAAGTGAGAGGCTCAAATTTCTTGATAACTGAACAAACTTAAGAATTGTTTACGCCATGGTCATATGATAGGACCGGGCGACACCGGACCTTATTCTACGGCTATATAGGCCTAACATTGACAGAACGGACCTTTTCAACAACCAGTGTTCGAACGGTGTTCAGATAAAGTCGATCATCTTAAGAAAATATTACCTCAATGCAACTCAAGTCAATCTCGGAAGTTTACGTTTTCTGCTTAGAATTAACTTTAGTTGTTCGCGGTATAAGAAATACATTAGTCTGTCTTTTCGGGGAGTTCAGTTTTCTTGATAAATGTGCATGTATTCTGTCAATGACGGCTTTTTCAAAGCAAACACTAAATAATTAATGTCGGTTGTTGAAAAACCCGACAGGACATTAAGCTACCGTATTGCGTACGCGTTCTGTCAACGTCGTACCGTAGAACGAGGTCCAGAGTCGAACTTATAACCACAGCTGCCGGCACAGTTGGCACAACCAAACAATCACGCGCGCGTTGATCGACTTAAAACATGTTGAGGTGTCAAGAGTCGAAGGTATTCATGACTTGGACAGAAATGGCAAGCCTTCAAACTCGGTTGCCCAGGGTAACCATAAATCAGCTATTAAGTAAACTGGTTTTAATCACATCACATGCACCAGCAGGAGAAATGTGATTTAGTGAACTTGTTTATCGGATCTGCAAAAAAGTACGTACGTTTCAAGCATTATTGAACTAAATGCAAGTATAGCCCAGATAATATTATTTTCGGCTTATGGCAGGTAAAGTGGACCCAACATGAAGTAGCATATTATATTCGTTCTTAGGGCCTTACGGGTTTGGCACGGTCGAAGAAATGCTAGTGAAAATAAAGTCGCAAAATATGACTTTTAAATCTTATATTCTATGCCTTAAACGTTCAGAAAATCGATTGAAACTTGTGTGGTGTGTTCCTGTATCTCTTCGATATCTATAGACATGTTTTGAAGGGTTACAGAAAATTCGAAATACATCACATAAGTTTCAATCGATTTTATTGGCATGTAGCATTTCTTCGACCGCGCAAAACCCGTAAAGGCCTGAGAACGAGTATAATGTGAATACTTCATTTTGGATCAATTTATCTGCTTATCAGTCTTGTCTGTGCTACTGTGAGTCAACGGCGAACTTAAAGGCATTCCAGAGGTAATTGTATAAGAATTGAGCTATGGTTGAAACAATGTATTTTCCCTGTAGGAGTAGGGGTAAAGTTTACACACATGACACAACTAAAGAATTATAGAAAAAGAACACCGTATTTAATTATTTCTATAAAGTTTAGTAGTTTGTAGCTTGATATAAATATGAAAGTTTTCAGTTTGCTAATCAGTCTGTAAGATACACATTTCAATTCATAATGACTCATTGACATATCATATCGTTTATACAGGTGCGACATCAGTTGCCGACATATGGGATCATGTTAATGTTGAAGATTTTGTTGCAGTTTCATTAGAAGGCTATGATAATGTCCCAGTACACGAAAAGTTACTGCAATTAGTGAATCCACCATTACAATCCACTACTGGAAAGGCTACTGGAAAGGCTCTTGGAATAAAAAGTGGACTTTTTTAAACGATTAACAGCCTAATATAGGTTTGATTAACATTTGTACTGTAGTTCTAGAAAATATTCATAACCTCCTCAGAAATTCCTGAGACATTTCCAAAATCCAGGGATTTGTGGAGGGTTATCGATATTTTCTTGAACTATGGTATATATAAAATAGATGCTGTGAGTCGTGTGTATGTGGGAGCTTGGTTGTAGTAACAACCATCCAATAGACATTTGCCAAGCTTGAATCCTCAGAAACATTTAAAAGTCCCAGGTAGGAACTGCAACCTTCTCATGAACAATTAGATGCTCTAACCACTGAGCTACTGAGACACTTGGAGAGCTAGCGTTGCAAATTCATGGTCGTATGTTCTATGTGGTAGCTTTTTCATATGAATCTACCGGTATTTGTGAATTATTTGAATTAAACTAATTTCTTTCTATACGTGTCCCATTTATGATTAAAATAATCTGTTATGAGCCATTTTAAAATCCTTGCCTATTATAAAGCAGAATTATATAATTATGAGAGTTTGCCTAAGCAGAATTACTTTTGTCCTCAATATGTTGAGCCACTTGGTCTCTGATTTATTGAGGACATTATTGGATATGTGTTTAATTGCAATTATGAAGCTGGTCTTCAATATGTTGAGGATACAATGTCATTTTAAAGATATTTGGTTAGATTTGTTTTTTAAGACCATTATTATTTACCTCCATATGTTAAGGTTCATTATTTGGTTAAATTTGTATAAATGATGAAGTCCAATTGGTCCGATCGACATGTCGAAGACCACTTTTTAAACTATTTGGTTACATTTGTATACATGTTGAAGTTGACTTGGTACTTGGTCCTCAAACATGTCAAAGACCAATTAGTCCTCGACATGTCGAAGACCACTTGGTCTTCGACATGTAGAGGACCACTTTTTAAGCTACATGTATTTGGATAAATTTGTATGCATGTTGAAATCCACTTGGTCCTTGACATGTCGAAGACGGCACTTTTTAAGCTATTCGGTTAAATTTGTATTCATGTTGAAATCCACTTTGTCCTCGACATGTCGAAGACCACTTTTTAAGCTATTTGGTTAAATTTGTATACATTTTGAAGTTGACTTGGTCCTCGACATGTCGAAGACCACTTGGTCCTCGACATGTCGAAGACCACTTTTTAAGCTATTTGGTTAAATTTGTATACATGTTGAAGTTGACTTGGTACTTGGTCCTCGACATGTCGAAGACCACTTTTTAAGCTATTTGGTTAAATTTGTATACATGTTGAAATCCACTTGGTCCTCGACATGTCGAAGACCACTTTTTAAGCTATTTGGTTAAATTTGTATACATGTTGAAGTTGACTTGGTACTTGGTCTTCGACATGTCGAAGACCACTTGGTCCTCGACATGTTGAAGACCGCTTGGTTTTTGACATGTCTAATCTTTACTGTGTCTAGAGTTTTTTTACTGATGGAAAATATGTATACACAAAAATAAGCATTATTCGCTACATATTTCGCCAAGTGTATTATGATCGTTGAATTCATGATAGATTTACCATTTTTCTCGTTTTTTGTCAACAATGATATATTTTTGAATTTTTTCTGCAAAAATTACTATTTTTGCATAGAAGAACTAGTGTTTTTCAATTTCATGATAATTGTCACTAAAATAGCAAAAAAGCGCTCAATTTTTAGCTAAATAGAATATCCCAGTCTATCGTAGACACTGTTTAATAGACATAACAAGTTCAAAATCGTCGATACTAGGGCGTCTTCTACTCCGTACAACACAAAAACAAACAAGGAAAACAAGTATGGTCACTAGAGCGCCAGCTGGAGGTAAAGTATATAGTAATATTAATGTTCTATCATTATTCTTGCCATTTTTAGTCGGAGAGGTGCTAGAGATGTTGACGAAGAATGTAGAGGCGATATTAGTAGATGAAGATGCCAATGTGTTAGTACCTGCGGTGGTCGTGGTGGAGTTACAGTCGCTTAATAGTACTCGGATTAGAACGGTCTTCACGCAAACTAGTGGATTTTGGCGGAGATCTATTAGTCGCACATTAGGATAGTCCACCAAAACCATGGAGAGATTAGCAGTAGCAAGGTTATTTCGTTTCAGGTCGATTATCTTAACCCATCTGTTTGGCGTATCAATATGTGGTAAGGACACTAAGCGGAGTCTCGAACAATCCAACAGACCTATCCATCGTTGCTCTTTGCAACGTGAGGCAAACGATAACCCGATCAACAAGAAAACAAATAAAACAAATGTTTTACTGGCCATGTTGTATTAAACGTCCGTTTTTATCAAAAAAAAAAAAAAAAAAAAAAAAAACCCACATTCTGTACAGCGGTCCTCGGAGACGTAGTGTAAAGTAAACTGAAAAATCGCGTGCGGTATCACGTGTAATCTTCACGGACATGGACTTTGCCCTTGACCCTCGTAAAAGTGCGAAACTCATATAATCCGACAGTTCGTGCCAGGATGGAAGCGAAAAAACAACGGCGGGACGTAGAGAAATCCAGAAGGTATAGAAAGAAGAGGACAGAAAAGCTCGCCAAGTACAGAGCTTTCTACGAGTTTGTACTTCGCGAGAACCCGGAACTGGTGGTTCGGTTCGAGTCGGAGTATGGGAAAAAAAAGATACGGCAGAAGGCGTCTCCAAAAACAGTTTGGACATGGACTGGTTGAACGAGCTTCCGAACCTAGATCTGGAGCCGGAACTGGTGGTTCGGTTCGAGTCGGAGTATGGGGAAAAAAAAGATACGGCAGAAGGCGGCTCCGAAAACAAAAAAGATACGGCAGAAGGCGGCTCCGAAAACAAAAAAGATACGGCAGAAGGCGGCTCCGAAAACAAAAAAGATACGGCAGAAGGCGGCTCCGAAAACAAAAAAGATACGGCAGAAGGCGGCTCCGAAAACAGTTTGGACATGGACTGGTTGGACGAGCTTCCGAACCTAGATCTGTTACAAAACATGGGCTTTGACTTTTAGACGTCAAGATAAAAAAACCCTGCTCTTTTAAGAGCCACCACATTTTATAAAAGAATAAAAACGTAATACCCAGCGTTTTTTTCCCCTCTTTTGTAACGATATAAAGATTTGAATGAAATAAAACATATGAGTTAACAGGATTTAACTTTATTTAAAAACACACTATAGTCTTTTCAACGTACAAAGCTGGTTTCCAAAAGAGGTGTGTTATATAGAAATTACATAAAATAAAAAGCAAGCATGCAGAAAACTAAACTAATTTAGTAACTAAAATTTCAATCATGTACCACGGTTCTTAAAATCTCTAAGACTATGTGCACACAGTAATTTTCCGAGGGTTTTCGCGATTGTTTTGTATTGATCTTTAAAGATTCTTTTGCATCCACAGCCCGTACGCTTCCACTTCCACTTTGGGGCAATGCTGATAGGCGTTGAAGGAGATGTGGTTACCACAGGTTTCCAGCCAGATAAGTTGGCCAAATAGTTTTTCAGCTTTGGGACAGCCGAAGCATTCCAGATTTACGGACGGAATGTCAAGGTCTACCAACAGGTCTTTCTCGTAGTGTCCGCCCTTGTAAGCAATGGTAGAGCTTAGGTTTTTCCGTGTTTTACTGTAAAAACTCGCTACAATTGCCTCCAAATCTGAAATTGGGAATGCTTCGGTGCCCCGAGGCACTCCAAACGGTAATTTATGGATGCGTTTTTGAACATATTTACAGGTCTTCTTGTCCTAAAAGAAGGACTGGGATGTAGTGTCTCCGACATTCAGTAGACCCAACTCCTTACAGAGAAATATGTTCTCTACATAATACCCGTCCATATCTATGACTGCTATGATATCCTCTGGCTGGCAATGCATGTTGAGTGATCGATACATTTGTATTGCAAATCCTTAGGTTTTTATATAGACCCTATGCATAGTGACGTCACACTTGTAACGAGGTAACGTTACCTTAGTACTCATACGCCCGATTATTATTCTGTGCCCGAACGTTACCTGTAGGTAACGTCACCCTTGTAACGAGGTAACGTTACCTGGAGGTAACGTTACCTTGATAAAGAGATGACGTATACTTTCGACGTGATTTGATTGGTTGGACATGTGATTTGATTAGTTGGACATGTCTGAACATGAACGAGCTGAGAGTATAAATTGAAAAGGACGGAGCAAACATATCACAATACATATACAGCTCAAGTTAGTGAGATGGAGTGTTTACATGGAAAACCTGCTTCTTGCTCGACCACGAAAAATGGTTCCTTCTGGTTTTGTGGACAGAAACCTAGCTGTGGGTTTATCTGCTCCGAGGACGACGGATTTGTATTTCAAAAAGCCCTGGCGACGTGGAGAAGCACCAGCATGGAACAGTCTAAGTGTCAGGAACACCATAAACCGGCACAGTTTCGTGTTGTGAAGGATCTGATGAAACCCAGTTACGGTAGACCCTATTTTACGTGCGCAGCTCGTGAAAATCCGTGTTCCCTATGGATGTGGGCTGACGAGGAACAGATTGAGAAACCGAATTGTCATCACGGACAGCAAAGCGCCATGTATAAAGTGAAAAAGGAGGGTCCTAACAAAGGTCGAATGTTCTTTTGCTGTTCAAACGAAACGTCGTGTGATTATTTTCAATGGGCACCTGAAGAACCAACAAAGTCGCCCCGCGTTGAAGAGCCGTTCATACCGTTATTTTACAACTCTTACTCTCAGAAGAACTGAAACATTTATAGAATATAAACAGTTTAAATATTCTCAAAAGAGTTGAAACATTTATAGAATATAAACAGTTAAACATATAATATGTAGTAAAACCTATATTGCATTGATTTTGTTTTTAAATACATGATTGAAATGATCAAACGTTATAAATGTGTATCGCGGTGCAAAGGTAACGTTACCTACAGGTAACGTTCGGGCGTATGAATACTAAGGTAACGTTACCTCATTACTTACTTTCGGGGATGACGTCATCAGGCGCCGTAACAAGGTAACGTTACCTTGAGTGACGTCACCCTTGTAACGAGGTAACGTTACTACGTCCGAATTGGACGTACGCAGCATGACGTCATCTTTACTTTCGGGCCCAAAGGGTAACGTCACTTCCGGCGCCAAACGTGCAATGCATTGTGGGGCGCATGCCAGATGGGGTAGGCTTTGGCCCATTGTGCTAAAAAAATTGGCATATTATGCTAATAGCACTGCTCTCAATTTTGCCTAATTATGCTAAAAATTATGCTAGAATTCACAAATTATGCTCGATATTCTCACATAAATGCTCGATATTCTCACAGATTCTTACATAAATTCAACAACTCAAAAAATGTTTGACGCCATTTTGGCAGTAGTGTTTACAACCTCGTGGCTCGTTCCCAGGCTTTTTGCTCGGCAGTTCAGGTGTACAGTGTACTGCAGTGCACAGTCTGCACTACTACTGCCCACAATGAAAGTGAAACTATGAAAGCGGTCTTGTAACAAGTTTCTGACTTTCTAGACTACCAAATGAGTAATATTACCTTTTATGCTTAAAAAAGTGCTAAAATTTTAGGATTATGCTCGAGCAGTGCTCGTTTTAGAAATTATGCTTTTTTGCTCCCATTATGCTAAAAATTATGCTGGCACAATGGGCCAAAGCCTAAGATGGGGGGGGGGGGGGGGGGTAATCTACTTGCATCTATTTGAATATATTAAAATAATAAATATAATAAATTTTGTCAGTAACCGTGACCTTGTAACTATATATTACAAGTAATATTTGACATTTCACTCGATTAAACTACATGTTCTAAGGATCTATGGTGAAGGAAAATTTCGAGTGTTGGAATATATACATTTTAAGACCATATTATACCTCAACTATAAATTGTCCAATCAAAGAGCTAGATTTGTACCTCGTGACCAGTCAATTTAAACTCGAATTCCTCGCTTTAACCTCGAATTCCCCGCTGATGACGTCATCAGCGGGTAATTCGAGTTCGAATTCCCCGCTCGTACCCAGTACTCGCGCGTAAACCAAGACGAGCCTGTAAACAATGGAGGAACAACAAGACGTTTCAAGACGTTTCTAGACGTTTCAAGACAACATTCAAGATTGTTTCGGTATAATATATCATTTATATACCCTCCGCTCGGGGATATATCATCCCTCGGGGTAATATTTCGTTTTCAAGACCATATACATTTCAATATATACATTTCACGCCTTCCGGTTAGGATTATGCACCAGTCAATTGAAACTACCGACCCCCGGGGAATAGCGGGGCATTTAACATTTCCCTAGTGTTAATCCCCGGCTATTTCCCCCGCCACCAGTGGAACCCCCGGTGTTTAAAAGCCCCGGTACCTAGGGGATCATTGAACCAAACTTTAATTAAACGATACCTCGACTAAATCTGTTTGTCGGAGTTTTACCAATATTTATACTTTAAACTTACCTGTTTGGTTGGTTGGGTAACAGGTGGTCCAATTGGCTCCTGTTTGATTGGTTCCGTGATGCTTGGAATAGGATCAGATTGATTGGTCCTACTGATCCTGATCTGCTTACCAATCGGACCTTACCTGTACCCTTCAAACATCAGTTGTGGAACTGATGGAGTAATTAAATCTTGTTAAAAAGGTGGGATGGTGGGTGCGTATTTCTTCCGCGTTGATTACTGTGCACTGCGTCGTTTGCGTTTATTGCGTGACAATAACTTCGAATGCTATCGGATTACGGTTGTGTTGCATTCGAATGTCAATCTTGTGCGTCATCGATATCCTGGGGCGTATGTATCGTAGCACGTCTCCTTTGGTTTAACCTTGGTTATAACTAACCTCATTAAAATATATCAAGATACAATATAAACAAATAAAGTAATACGTAAATTTAACACGAAACGGGTATAGAAGTAATGCGAGCAACAAAGTCACAGCAACTTACAACAAAATTTGATTTCAACACATGTTAATTCGCAATAGGTCATGCAAATTGAAATCAGAATGAAAGTTCAGTAAAAATTTGACAGTATTATGCGGAGTTTTAAGCAGATATACAATAAATGAATGTATATATAGTAGAATGTGTATATATGTTGCCAATACGAGCGATTTTTATGATTTTTTTTCATTTGGACCCAGTCCTTCCTTACTATGGCCGAGCGTTAAATCCCCGCTACATTTCCCCTCTAAATTATTAACCTTGTTAAATGACCCGTACCCCCGGGGAAATGTGCTATTTCCCCGTTAAAGCCCCGCTACGCCCCGAGGGCCGTAGTTTCAATTGACTGGTGCATTAGGGTAACGGTTAGGGTTAGGGGTATAAAAAACAGATGGAAATCCAGTCTAGTGTTACCATGAAGCATATACCATAAATTGCCCGGAGAAGAATTCGGTATATTACAAGAAATAATTGGCATTTCACTCGATTAAACTGCATGTCCTAAGGATTTATGGTGAAGGAAAATTTCGAGTATTGGAATATATTATACATTTTAAGACCAAACCTGTCTTAAACCGGTCCATCTTAAACCGTTCCCTCTTATTCCCGATCCTAATTTAATTACCTTCCATAAAGAAAAGTTAATCAACCACAAAATGTATTCACTTATCGGCTTAGGACACCAAGTTGATTTGCTTTGATTTAGTCCATGGAGCCACATAGCCTCCCCCGCAGGCAACTCTGTGGCTTCTTTTTCCCGAGTCAAATAGCTTCCAAGGCTGTTTTGGCCATTTTTGGCTATACTTCCCTGCAATCCCAGCCAAAACATTGCTCGCACAGCCTTGGAAGCTATTTGACTCGGGAAACAGAAGCCACAGAGTTGCCCGGCTCCCACTTTTATTATTATGATGTTTGAGTACTTTATGTACGATCTATTTTAATGGACGGGAATTACTAGACCGGATTTCCATCTGTTTTTTATACCCCTAACCCCAACCGTAACCCAAATCCTAACCCAAATCCTAACCCTAACCCTACCCCCAACCGTAACTCTAATCCTAACCATAACCCTAACAATAACCGTAAAATACGGTGGGAGACTATATGTATTGTTACCATGAAGTATATCCCCGATTTGGTTAAAATGCTATAATATTGCCATAAATTAAGAAATAAAGTTCACTTACCTCTACATGATGTCGTAGTTGTCGTTTCTGTGTAATTCTGGCGCAATTGAGGCATTTACAGCGAGTTTGGTATCTGGCCATGTTGTTGATCCACGTTACGTATGAGGAAGCGGATGCTCTGTGTCAGGCTTTCTTTCCCTTCTCCTGAAAGCCTGATACTTATGAAGGGTGATTCCCGTCAATATTATAATTTAAATTGTATGACCAAATGAATTTTTGATTACATCGAATTTTCGGATGCACTCAATTTTCGGTTGCTCTCAATTTTAGGATGCACTCAATTTTGGGTTACACCAAGTATTGAGATGCACTCAATTTTGGGTTACACCAAGTATTCGGATGCACTCAATTTATTTGGTCTGAAAGATAATGAAAGATGGTATTTGTTGGCGCAGTAATCCTTCCTCACGGGTCAATGTCATTTGATGGCCAGGGCGAAAAAAGCGCCAGTAATTCTTGTAGCGATCGCTCTGCTGGTTTGCCAAAAGATTTGGAAGTCCAACTTTCCTCTCTCTTCACAGCATGCACGAAAGCTGCCGAGTGTATGGCCAAACTTGAACCAGACGTTGTAATATTGCACACGCCGCACGGAATATGTCTGTCCAACAGCATTGGTGTCTACCTCAATAACGTTGCTAAGGGGAACGCTCTTTGGAATGGCGAATGGAGTGAATTTGAAGTAGAATTACCACTCGATAAAGAGCTTGCTTTGAAAATTCTGCAACACTTGAAAGAAGACAAGCTTCAAGCCGAGGGTGTAAATTCGTTTGCATTAACTGAAGCTCCTTTAAGATGGGGAGAAGTGGTACCTCTATGGTATTTACAAAATAGCTTTAGAAAGTCTGGTTACCAACCCAAGTATGTTATCTTAAGCCAGTCATTAAAGAAATATGGAGCAGCTGTGAACGAAGAAAGAATCGCAATTGGCGAATCTCTTGCAGCTGTGATAGAAGCTGTTGATGTAAAAAATTGCTGTGGCTATAAGTGGTGATCTATCCCATGCACATAAACATAGTCATAACATTCCTTTGTATTTGCCAGATCCACTGTGGAACATGCCCTCATCTGAAAAAGCTGAAATTTTTGATAAAGCTATTGAAGAATGGGCTTGGGGCTGTAATTATGACTTAACTGCATCAAATACTCAGCAACCATTTTATAATCAAGCAATGAAATGGGATGTCGTCTTAGCGAGAAAATGGCTAGATTTTGCATCAGATTTACAACCTTTGGCACTCTCCTGTGGACTTGGTGGATTTGCTGTTCTCCATGGGCTATTGTCTCATTATTCTGAGCAAAAATCTATCCATAGCAAAGTTTTTGGGAGGTTTGCACCAACATACTATGGCATGATGGCTGTTCTGTTTTCAATCAAATCTATTGATAATAATTAAGGTATAAGTATACGAAATCATTGATGATGACCTCCTTAATTAGTAATCAACCAGCTGTTTCTAGTTTATAATTTCATTAAATGTGTATGTGTTGATTTATATTTTCAATTTATAACATATGTACTTGGTAGAAGACCCCATAGATGCAGTTGCATCCTGGTTGGGTCTCAATACACAAAATTGTATAAGTTTCGACTGTGCATAAATATGACACATTCTGAGTCTGGCCTAAATCTTATTTCATACATAACATAAGGCTTAACTCTTTCCTTACGGCTGAAAAACATCAAAAATTGAACGACCACGTTGTTCTATTGATATCTCTTGAAATAACCATAACTGTTGCGAAAGCTATACATTTTCTGGAAGCCCAATAAACCGGCTTTTACTTGTTCTTTTAAATTTCCCGAACAAAACACATTATGTTATATAAATTAGCATTAATTATCATAAATCAGGTTGAAAAATTTACATTTTTCCAGAAAAGGCCTTCTTGCACGCCCGCGTAGCATCTTGAAAACTCAAAATGCCACCAATCGCAGAGTTGTTTATGAAATCAAATCAAACTTGGCGTGTGAGTGGATTTCATGTTCCTGGCGCTTGTCGAATTTCAATTTTTAATCTTGCGTTACCGTGTGCCGTGTTTTTCGATTGACGACTTTGCGGGTCTTCAGTGACCCATTTTAACTGCGCCCGTAGGGAAAGAGTTAATCACCCATAGTAAACTATGTAAATAAGCTATATTTTGTACAATAAGCCATGTTATGTATGAAAATGAGAGTTAGATACCGAGAATGGAGAAATACTGTACCGAGGGGCCGTACTGATTTAGTTCAAATTTTAAAAGGTTTTCTGCCAAAGTTTTCTGTAAGGGAAGAAAGTTTTTGTAGGTAGAGATTTACGAGCAGGACATTGCTGAGCAATTGAATTCAATAGATAATTAAAAATTCACAGGATGTATATGGATACAGCCTGGGTTGTATACATATACATCCGTTCATTTTTAATTATCTATTTAATTCAATTCATCAACCCTGCTTTTCCGTGGAGACGATTCAAATCCCCCCCAAGCTTTAGGGATGTACATTGTATAGGATATACATCCGTATAAAGAACAAAGAAAACCGATTAAAATTTGAACTAATAAGTTTTAGGCCCGACTCAGAATGTGTCATATTTATGTGCAATCGACACTACGATTTTGTGTATACTTTCAGAATTTCAAAATTTTCCTCTACCATTTACTATGTGATTTAATCTTGTATATACTGTAGTACTGTTTAGGCCACATAATAAATAGTGTGGTTCTGGTTCCATTCTTGAAAACAATTAGAATAGGTAATATTTGTTTAAGAAAAGATTTGGATATAATTATAGCCATTGAATAACCAACATCTTGTTTTTCCATGTTGTTGTAAATAAGTCATGCTAACTACAGTAATTGGGTAGAAGGGTGCAAAAGTTGATATGTGGTGAGGGAGGGGTTTGTTAGTTGGGAAGAAACATGCTACTTTGAGATGCCAAATTAAAAATAAATTAAGGAAATGTCAAACTTTGATAGATGGAAAACACCCAATCTCGTTCCCAGAGCCTGCGTTCGTATGCTATAGGAACGAATTGGAAAATACCAAAGTGTTTGTCAATGTTTTGTCTTTCTATCTTCACCAACTTCCTCAACCTCGTTCGCACACCTCGCCTAAATCCTGGGTACGACATTGTGATTTCTTATTTTTTCTTCTCAGTGAAATGGCTATGCATGCATGTCTCAGGCTCAAAAAAGTTTTGGGTCAGTTGGGAAACCAAATATATTATGGAACTAGAGTTCACTCAGAGACTGCATACCTCCACCACAGGTTATTTAATAATATTTTAATCTAAATTTACGAATAAATTAATGATTGGTACTTGATCCATATTGACCGCATAAACAAATAAACAATTTATATGGCACTGGGGATTTGTCTGTGAAGATGAAAGATTTGCATAAGGGAATGAGTGGAATGAAGCAGCTTACAGACAGAGTTTTATGAAGTTTTCATCCAATTTTTTAATCCAATTCTCAAACAAAATGTAATGGATTTGTCCTCCTTCCACAAACGTTCATGAAAAACAGTGCAATACTTCTTGACAGACAAACAAACAGACAGACAAATAAACAAACAAACCGAGGTGAAAACATATTTGTCATTCTTTATCATCTCAATAATTTTTTGTTAAAGCCTCCCTGAAGATGCAAGAAATATCGTCTCAGAGCCTGAGAAAATCACACACTCTCGGGGGAGCATGCGCCCGAACTACCTAGGGTAGCCTTCGCCGCTCGGATGTCCCCCGTCCGTAAATATGTATTATAATATATTGCAAATATATTATGGGAAACTTTTCTGGCAAACTAGCTTGGTTTTATTTTGACCATTGCAATAAAGTCGCTATAGGTTTTTGTTTTGATATTATTTTCATATATATAATTGCGAAGTCCGAGCAACAGTAGCTTTGCGTTTTGGGGCCTGGGGATAAATCGCCAAAGCGGTAAATGATAAAATGATATTGGATATTTTGATATTGCCAAATAACCTACGGAGAGGATTGACTTTAAATTTAACAGGACAATTTAGACACCATAGTGTCAGTTTTATCGTTGATATATTGTTATAACTTCTTGTCACATACATGTACTAGGTCATATATTTGTGTTATTATCTGTTTAGGATCGAAACTTGCAACAGTAAATACATGTTAAGAACTATGTGTGAAACACTGAAACCTGACATAAAAAGAGAATGGTCCGCAGAGAGGTAATAAATCAGGCAGCGTGTCGAAGAGAAGAATAAATTTCCGTCCCTTCTGAAGTTCCTATTTACTATTTACTATTTATTGAAATTTAACTGCGGTAACATTTACAAAATTAATAATAAAATACGCAGTAAGGAGAGGCTAGCAACAGGCCCAAGGCCCAAACAAGGCAAGCCTTCCTGGCCTGCAAGAGCAGAGGAGAATAATAGAATATCATATGAATCATCGGATCTAAGGAGCGGAAGTTCAATTCGTAAGGGATGTGCGAATCTATAGTTGATGCGGAAGGGAAACTGGTTGATGAGAAAATGCATATAAGGGACAAAGCCGCGAGATGTTTAGTCCACAACTCGAACACGTACAGCACCGTAGATTGCAGAGTATTTCAGGAAAAGACGCCAGAAGAGAAGATCCAACTGTTGAAGGAGAAGCGGGCTTGTTATAGGTCATCGATCTGTTGATTGCAAATCACGCAAGAAGTGCAACGTTGACGATCGTACGATGTACATGTATCATCATGAATCGTTACATTTAGCCCACGCACATGCAAGGAGTGGCATTTCACACGCCTTCAGTAACAAATTAGGCGCTTGTTAGTTGTTTGTTGCAGGTAATGAAAGTTAAGTCGTTCGATGACCATACTAACACTAAATGTATTGTGGGATGGTGGTGCAACGATTAGCCTCATTACATTCCGCAAAGCAAAGGAATTGAATTTGGATGGCGAGGATGTCAGGCTGTCGGTTGTTAAAGTCGGTGGTTCAAAGGAAGAGATGCAAACATCAGTCTACACTTTACCATTAATCGACGAGTCGGGAAGAACTGTCAACTTTCAAGTCTACGGTATAGACCGAATATCATCACCTATGCAACACATCAACCTTGAAGGAGTGCGCCATCTGTTTCAATGTTTAAATGAAGAAGACGTTCAACAACCGGACGGTGAAATCGATGACTTGATTGGTTACGAGTACGCTGGCTATCACCCAGTGAGAGAGCAGTCGTCGGGACACCTCCTCTTGTTGCGTAACCGCTTTGGTCATTGCCTTGGCGGATCTCACACAAAATTGACGGAGAACACGCTCAAGCCCATCCAACACGCTTCAGCCTTGCACGTTGCCCGAATCAACATCGAGGACTTCTTCGATACAGAAGCAATTGGAGTGGAGTGTTCGCCTAAATGCTGCAGCTGTCGGTGTGGACGTTGTTCGATCGCTGGGAAGAGCTTCACACTGAAAGAGGAGCGGGAGCTGAGATTGATCGAAGAAGGATTGTCACATCAAGGGACCACTGGAAAGCAAAATATCCCAAAACCGCGGAAATGCGAAAGGGCGAGTTCCCGAATTCATTTGACGTCATCTTAACTAACACATATGTCAAGATGACATTGTTGAGAGTGTAGACAATACGAAATCAGCTGTCTAATGATTCTCCTTCAGTAACCTCTCCTATATATACTGCTGCATGTAGTTGACTGTACCGAAGAGTCGCGTGACACCTTGCTTGTTGATTGGTGGTGGCATATATTTGATAATAGCTACTTTGGCGGTTCAGCTACAACCCTTCTGACGAAATCACCTGACCCATAAAACTAATCAGTACTAGTTCGAATATCGGTGATGAAACACTGTTGTTGTAAACACTGGACTGGACTTTGGACAGAACTCGGTCGATTTGGAGGTCCCAACCCCAATCATAACCCTAACACCCCTAGAGTTTCATCCTAACATTTCATTCCTTTTCATCCCTGCGGGATGGTCCCCAGACCTCGCACGCCATGTATTTGTTGATCACAAATCGGAAAAGATACATGTTTATTAATCGTAGATTTTGAACGGTATCTCGGCCAATATTTAACTGATTTCAATTCTGAAAACAGATTTGGAATAACCAAGTCCAAATACATAACATACGTGTCTATTATATTACGGCTAGCCCGAGTAATAATCACAGTTCCAGTCATGAACTAGCTGTTGTCCATTATTTAACGAATGTGATTTTCCAGGTAGACAACCGCAGCCTTGATAGAATTATCTTTCTGAAGCCCGACTGGTATGGAGATAATTCATCTCCATTTTGCGTGATAAAGTCGAGAAGTTGTATTTGGACAGAGCATGCCATTGTCTTAGAAATAAGAGGGAGTATTGACAGGGCCATCGTGAAAGGCAGGTATGACACCCCCAGGAAAACCGCCGTCGACAAATGAAGCTCAAACTATAGCATTTGTCTGCAAAGACAGACAGACAGACAGAATGGATTTGCAGGGAAATGCAGGCTTTGGAGAGCTACAATCATTGACAAAATTAGTTGGAACAAATTGAGAAAAGTAGTTCATCATAATTGTTTTTTTGAAATTTAATAATTACTTTCATGCGATACCCCTTCCCCCTATTCAATGTTGGTTTTACAATGATGGAAAGCTATTGGGAAATAACTGAGAGCAAACCGTCAACATTTTGGGGTTTTGCAACATTGTTTAGGGGGAAGGGGGGCCATAAACCTTTCGTGATACGTTTGTTCCAACAATTTTGTCAATGATTGTAGGTTCTACAAAGATCACAGCGCATATAAAAACAAGTTATAAATTCAAGTCTCCAATCATGTCCCTCCACATTGCTTTGTCGAGAGCCATTTCGTACCATTTGTCGACTTCTATGTTTGCTTTCTTCAGAGTTTTGTAAAGAGAGCGACCATACGTATATTGAGATGCCTCTCTGGGTCTCTTTGATCGTACCCACGAAGATAACATCTTCCTATTACTATTCAAATTTAGGGGATCCACAGCAGAGGAGTGAGGAATTATAGTTATCAAACTCAATCTCGTTTTTGCTACCTGAATGAACATCCTTCTTGTTTCCTTCCTAGTATCAATAACTGTTGATAGTTATATTTGTTCAGTTTTGATTTTTAATACGCTGGCGTGTATTAGCTACGTGTTAATCCTTAGCTACGTTGTAATCCTTATAGCTAATGATATGTCCAAGAACATTATGAGTTTGTGGTTTCTTTTGAATGACCACATCCATTTGTCGGAATATTTAAAGTACCCCTTTGACGAAATATCACATTACGTTTCCTGGCATTTTTTGTTACAGAACATTTGAATAACAAATATTCTATCACAAGAAATTTAACCTCCAATCGCCCAAATGTTGTCCGCCATCTACCTCGTTCCCAGGGCATTTTGCCTCCAAGGTGGAAGGTCGGCGAAAATGGCCCTGGGATCGGCTGGTTCATTCTATAATCCGATTGGCTTGTCATAAAACTTAATTATTCAGCCGAGTATAATTTATTCATCTAAATCTGATTGCTGTCTTCAAATTTTACAGCAAATTAGAAGTGATAGCTTTTGCTAAATTGGATATACGCTTCTTCATACCTTTTGTAAGAGATAACCATGGATGTATGGTGGATTATTAATCTTGTTAGTTGCTTTTATGCCGACGAATGCTGACATGAAAACTCTGAAGAGCATTGAACATTTCTCAATTATTCAGGTCAATAAAGTAGACAAAGGAAATGGAACAAAGACCACAAAAATTATCATATCTAAACGATCCCAGGGCCATTTTTGCTGACCTTCCACCGTGGAGGCAAAATGCCCTGGGAACGAGGTTGGTCCGCCATTACTCAACACTTGTTCCAGCCACAGCAGAGTATGTGATTGTGACGTCAGAATCTCAACACGTGACAAAGCTTTATGGAAATTATACGACAAGTTACAATAGAAAGTTTTCCCCAATAGCTATATTCATACACAACTAGGCACGTGTTGAGACTTTGACGTCACTTCCTCTAATATCAACCTAAGCGTCCGCAACATGTTCGAGTAATGGCGGCCGTATAATCTCGTATAAAAACAGTCTGAAAAGGCGACTTCCCATGCTCGCAATTGCTTGAAATTTGGCAAGTTAAGTAAGAACACCATGTTCTTTACAAATATGTAAAAATTCGGGATACCAAAAATTTGATCACAGGGGCACTTTAATACTCACACCTTCTCAAACACGTTCGCAACAGCCCTGTTTTTTGTCGTTTTTAGCTCCAGATTGCTTTCGCTGAAAACGCTAGCCCTATTACTACTCATTATTTATTACTACTCATTATTACCCCGTAATACGAAGAAGTATACACATGCAGACATCGCATTGTAAAACTATATATCAATGGTATTCAAAATAAAAATTGTAAAAATGAAAAATAGTACAATTAAACACGGTCTTCTATAGTACATTACAACATGTATTACAATCTATTCTTTCACAATATGACGCGTCCAATCAAAACCATTATCGGCTCTTCACATAACCAATATAAATTAGAAAATAATATTATATTACAAATAATATCGTATTGAACTACAAATTAAAGATATTTTATTATGGTTATACGATTCCTATTTCTAATCTAATTGTCACAGTACATGAACGGTTCACATGGCAAGATAGCATTGTGTCAAACAATCCTTCACCCTCGTTCGGAAGGTCGGCGCCGGGCTCTGGAATTGAACCTGGGGATTAGTCCAGGAGCTAGGACGTCAAAAATTTGGTTTTGCTCAACCCACACTACAGAAAAGGTTTGACATCGGATTCTTATAGAACAACATCTCCTCTATACAACTAGGTACTATGTACAGTAAAATTGTGGTATACGTCACGAGATATGACGTCATATTTATATACACCTCATATATTGCATGAGAGGGAGGCTGACAATAAAATGTTGAACCTGTTGTTCTTTATGAAAAGTGATAAACATAGTACGCAGGTATAATCGTACTATGTTTAAGCATATATGATAACACATCTAAGCTTATTAAGATAGCATGTAATCATCCATTTGATTTTTCCAATATTTTGTTACGAATTGGCATAACTACAACATTTTCAGTTCTTTTAAAGTGGACTTAATTAATTGTGTGTCGATTGGAAATAGGTTCTTGTTATTCGGAAATTATCCAGCCTTCGTTAGCATGCACCACTCGCGTTTTAATAGCCACAAAACTGACACCACCTCTCGAAGCATGTCGTGTACCTGAAAACGAGGCTGGTTCCGTTGTCGTTTGTTTTAGCAGTTATTTGACTTCGGATGATCAATGATTGAAAAATATGTATTAAAATACAATTTTGTACGCTCAATGTTTTAGAAATTGTTTTGCTTTTAACTTGCTGTTTCATGTATCAAGTACATCAATCTACCATTCACTCAACTTGACTTTTTACTATGTACAGGACAGTTTTTATTCCAATTCACTTGTTTCATTGTCGGTCTGTTCTCCATTATACTCAGCCTCCTTCATTGGATTAAGGCAGGTTTCGTTTGCCATGCAAAGACAAGCTTCTGTGCAGACAAGGCCATTCATCTTGCAGGAACATTTAGTTGTGCATCCTGATTTCTTGCAACGACATAGTCTCAGCTCTAGTACACTTTGCTGGGACACTTTCCCTTGTCGTAAAGACTGGAGTGAGTCTATCTCCTTGATATTCCCATCCATTTTCTACTGGAGTTGGCAACCTCTGGTAAGGTTCTAAAGCCGTTCGCCAAACGTAGCACTGATAATTCGCATGCTTACTGTGCTGGATTAAGCTGTCAGAAGTTGGAGGCAGCCTGGTATTCTTCTTGTTTCCTTGACAGAACAGTCTGTATCTTAAATCATCCGCTTTATTTACACACTATGCAGCGGAATACAGACAGCAAATGAAATTTTCACAACTGGTCAGTGTGGTTTGATCTGGAGCAGCTTCTCTGCCAAGTTGTGCCAGATTCTGTTGATGCAGTGGGCTGCTGTAAAGAACTTTCCACGCTTTTTTCTTTTCAATGCCCGAGAGAGCACTTGTTGAATCACAGCCTGTTCAAGCATGAAATGCAGGTATAGCACATCACAAATTGAATCACCAAGCTTTCTTTTTATCAAATGAATTGGAATGAATCTGGTTTGATCTTTTACTCTTGTGCGAAGCCATAATTCTTCACAGCCGAGTTCTGGAAAGTGTGTGATGGACAGTGCAGCAACATCTGTGTCTGTAGAATGGATGACGATTCTTTGATTGAAACTTGACGCGTGTTTGGCATGGAACAGCATTCTGGTATCTGCTTCCTCGTGATCTGACTGGAGTGAGGTCAGGATCTGGACGTTACCTTGAGTGATCAATACTGCCTTTGATCCATCCTTAAAGCCACCTGCAAGAACCAATTCTTTCTCTTGAGGAAGGGTTTCCTTGGCAGTTGTGCACCAAGCCTCTGATAAGAATTCACAGAGATTCTCCTTGTTTCTCGGGTTCTTGATATATTTCTGCCATTGTTTCAGGACTGGTGTACCTTGGCTGTGTATCTTTACCTCTAGCGCACTGGATTGTGACCATACCATCTATAATTGTAACTGTCGATACAGAAGGCGTTGGTAGTCTTGAGTGAACATTGACATCTTTTTCTAAAATCGAAAGTAAGGCGCTCTTGGTTGTCTTTCGTAGGCTGCCGTCAGAATGGAAGAGGGAAATAGGTACGGCGGAAAGACTTAAGACATCGCTCAAATCAACTTCCCTCTTCATTGCAACAACCAAAAGTCTTTGGAATACCTCACGATCCTCTCCAATGTTGATGAGCTTGTCATCTGAACCTTTCGCTTTCACTTTCTTGGTGAATGTCTTGATATTGAGCCTCGGGATGAGCTCCCCGAATTGCACCTCAGCCTTTTGTTGACACTGGTGATTTCTTCGGGAAGAACAACCCCTGTTGCGATATTAGTAAGCGGTGACCTGCCAATCCTCTGTGTCATTCTCTGCCAAGAATGGGTCGGTCATAAGGCCAGAGCTAAAACAAGAAACAATCTTCTGAACATCTTGTTCGTCTCTGCTTACTCTCTTTGATCCAGCTTCTTTGTGCATTCCTAACCGATCTGTGTTTGGAAGATCGCACATTTCTTTCATTGAAGAAGAGATGGCGGCACGTTCGTGACTTGTTAGGAACCACCGTTCTAGAGCATCTGGTTTCTGGCTTATTCCAATGATACCACCTTTGGACTTTGAATCCAGGTTGATTGATTGTTCCAGAGCCATATCTGTCCATATCTGGGCGAAAGGTTGGCTTGAACGACTAACAGCGTGATTTCCCTAGATAAATTGTTGCCAAACTGCGGGATCATGTCTGACAGATATACCGAGTAATTATGTCTATCCATTAAATAGAAAAGCGGCAGTAAGGAAGCAGTGGAAGCAATATGAAGGTGCCAATCGCTTTTGCGTTCCGCGTTAATGAATTATAGAAGTGCTAGGACCATCACGATGTACTCCTCCCAAAACGCAAACATGTACGACTTTTCCTTGCACTCTTGCTTAAACGTCGCAAACAGACACAATAAAGCACCCGTGTCATTCACTAGAACCTCTAAGGAGTTGGCATCAAAAGATTCAGTGGACTTCACAACATTTTGACATGCTTCGATCTTGCAAGCGAGCAAATCTGTTTCAAGATTGCATTGTCCTGTTTCCCCGCTTCGTTGCTGCAACCAGTCGAAGAATGCTTTTTTTTCGTTTGGCTGGTTTAGGCAGAAGATCGATTGCATCTCCTGATGGAACGTCCTCCATTCATGTCATATACAGTATAAATTTATATCAACTGCATTTTAAACAAATGAAATGACAGGCCTAAATATTTGAATGAGTTGGCTAGACTTTGTAATGACCAAAATAAGAATGCATAGTTTTACCTTATCCATATATATTTTTCCATTCTAAGTGGTTCTTGATCATGGCTGTCCTCGCTAAAATGTGTTCTCATACCAGTTCTCCGACAAAACCATACAAACAGGTGGCCCAAAATATACAGGACCAAAATATTTTCGTTCTACGACCATTGCTCGTGATTGCTTGTGACATACATTCAACGGAATCACATAGAAATGTCCCATTTGACAACTTCTCATATGAATAAAAATCCACCCGAAACATCCTGAGTCAAATAACAGCAAAAACAAACGATAACGGAACCAGTCTCGTTTTCAGGCACATGACATGCTTCGAGAGGTGGTGTCAGCTTTGTCAGCCATTAAAACGCGAGTGGTGCATGTATTTTATTTTTTTTATTCTAACGAAGGCTGGATAATTTTCGAATAACAAGAACCTATTTCCAATCAACACACAATTAATTAAGTCCACTTTAAAAGAACTGAAAATGTTGTAGTTGTGCCAATTCGTAACAAAATATCGGAAAAATCAAACGGATGATTGCATGCTATCTTAATAAGCTTAGATGTGTTATCAAATGCTTAAACATAGTACGATTATACCTCCGTACTATTTTTCGCACTTTAGTCATAAAGAACAACAGGTTCAATACGACATTTTATTGTCAGCTTACCTCTCGTGCAATATATGAGGTGTATATAAATATGACGTCATATCTCGTGACGTATACCACAATTTGACTGTACATAGTACCTAGCTGTATAGAGGAGATGTTGTTCTATAAGAATCCGATGTCAAACCTTTTCTGTAGTGTGGGTTGAGCAAAACTAAATTTTTGACGTCCTAGCTCTTGGACTAGGATCGGCTGTTCCATTCGATAATCCGATTGGCTTCTCATAAAATTCAATTAATTCAGCCGAGTATAATTTATTCATCTAAATCTGAATGCTGTCTTCAAATTTAACAGCAAATGATAAGTGATAGCTTTCGCTAAATTGGATATATGCTATTCATACCTTTTGTAAGAGATAACTATGGATGTATAGTGGATTATTACTAGCTTGTTAGCTGCTTTTATGCCTACGAATGCTGACATGAACAACTCTGAAGAGCATTGAATATTTCTCAATTATTCAGGTCAACAAAGTAGACAAAGGCAATGGAACAAAGACCACACAAATTATCATATCTAAACACACAGAAATTCTGGGTGTCATGTGACCAGCCGATCCCAGGGCCATTTTCGCCGACCTTACGCCGTGGAGGCAAAATGCCCTGGGTACGAGGTTGACAATCCTTCTTCACTCACGAAGTTGTGCCAGTCTATATAGACAATTTACAAAAAAGTTAGAGTTTATTTTTATTAAAAAAGCGGGATCTTAATAAAAGGGGATCGGAGCTCAGAAACATTTTCGGCTGAGCTTGCGTTAAAAGCTTGAGTAGCAAACAATTTACTATATTGAAATAACCAAGCTGCAAGTCACGTTTAATATATTCTGATGTTTAGTATCAACCAACTAGCGGTCTATTACAAATTCGGCATTCTGATTGGCTGAGCTACTCACTGTCTATTGGTGATAGACCACTAGTAGCGTTATCCAATCACAAATCTTCTTATGCTGGAAAATTCCTATCCTGACCAATCAGAAGGCACGACATATTCACGTTGCACGGCAAAACCTGAAATCTAGTCGCTAAAATTTATATACGAGTGATGAAATCATGAAAACATTGGCCCGAAAGTAATGGAAAATTGTTCAGTTTGACATTTTCGAATAAGAAAATGAATTCGCTTATGCCTATGGAGTACTCTACACCAAATGTGAAGCAAAGTAATTACAATCTCGTTTTTTGTGAGCGATTGTTTATGATGTGCCATGTACATTTTGTATGGGGAGACTTCTACAAACAAAAAGGTAAAACTATCTGAAAATTTGGAACAATGTTCGATAAGACTTTTTTACGTTAAAGAAAGGTTATTTATGGTTGATACTAAAACAATTAGACAACTCAGTCACACTCGTTGTCTATGTATAGGATAGACAATGATCACGTGTGTTCAGTAGGATGTAGACGTGGCCTTCTAACTCACTCAACACAAGTGATCATTGTCTATCCGTCTTAGAACATGGTCACACATATGTCATTACAGGGGCGCAACTAGCGGGGGGGTTGGGGGGTAGCAACCCCTGCCCTTTTTAACCCCTGCCCTTTTTGTGAGACCTCTAATACTATCTTACACAATAGATAAACAGATAATTAATCGTCTGTTGTCGTACGCAATACAATTCTCCGCAAATCTGGCGAGACTCAAAGGCTTCTAGTTCGGCTTCAAGCTCGGCTTCTAATCTTCTACCAGGCGCGGCGAGGTACTCAAACGCACTCTGACTTGTAAAATATATTTTGTAAATCATTCATGTTAATTTTTGGGAAAATAAAAGTTGTTGTTGTTCCTGTAATGTTGTTGTTGTGGTGGTTGTTTTTGTTGTGGTTGTTGTTGTTGTGGTTGTTGAGTGTTCTTGAAGAAGCATAACGAAGAAATCTAGTATCCCAAATTTCTTAGAGCACTGGGCACAAGGGCGGCGGTTATAGCCCCCCCCCCCCAATATTTGAAATGGGTGGGCTAAGCCCCCCTCCAATATTTTAAGTATTTAGAGCTAAAATACTTTTTGTTCCCATGTTTAACGCCAACGGATATTCAGCGAAAGATAAACTAAATAATTCAAAGTCTGGTTTGTTTTCCCCTTGAATTCTGGTGCCATGTCGGTTCTTACAGACTTTCTCACCTCCCAAACTTGCACATTTTGGGCACAATCAATGAACCTGACAATTCTGTGAGGAACAGTCTCAGAATGCAGGAAATACCATTTCAGAGACTCTAGCTTTCAAACATTTTCCGGGGTATTCATGCCCGCTACCCACCTAGAGGTTACAGTTAGCCCCCCTCAAAACACAACATCTTCCGCCGCCAATGACTGAGCGACTTTGCCCTTTTTTGGCTTTCAACCCCTGCCCTCGAAATTTTATAGTTGCGCCCCTGCATTAGTATGCTCTATATAGACAATACTAATTACGCTTTGTGTCACCATGTTCTAAGAGCAGATAGTCAACTCGGGCTGCGCCCTCGTTGACCATCTGCTCATAGACAACTCGTTATCATCGTCCAATTGTTAAATATACAGACATATCGCGACTGCTGAATTAGCGCTCGTACGAACTAGTACACAGCGTAGCCTTTGCTCTGCCATCTTAGTTCTGGTAGCTCAATTGTCGGATCGTCTAACCGGAGATCATGAAGGATATGGGTTCGATTCCCGTCTGGGGCTCAGATTTTTCTAAGTTTCCGTTAAAATCTTGAGTAGCAAACAATTTATTAAACACTAAAGTAGTTTACTAAAACTAAAACTCTGAGGTCGCCTTAATTCAAGATAATACTCCTACCTTATTTGCTCGTCCACGACGCATTGTTCCGCTAAATAAGCTAGATGAAATAGAGACGAAAAATTGAAATTGTTATACGTTTGTGGTGGTGTGTATTTTGCTTTTATTTAAACAAATAAACAATGTCAGCTTAACCTTTTATTGATTCCCCAGGGTGCACCTAACTCCTAATTATATCAATGGTATTATTACATATAACTACAGTAGCACTGTATACAGCTAAATGAATTAACAGCAAAGTGAAAAGGTGGTAAACTGCCAAGAATTTAGTGACGAAATACTGACGTTTCGAGCGGAGCCCTTCATCAGAGTAAGATTACTCTTACTCTGATAAGATTACTCTTACTCTGATGAAAGTCTTACTCTTAGTTTAGTTTAGTTTAGTTTATTAGATTTATCACTCTTAGGTGAACGGAATAACCCAACAGGCTAAAAGCCCAATTATAGGCGTTCCGAGGGCCTACGATTTTAGGTCGTTATCCGAGAAGACCTGAAAGTCATACCGTTTGCTGATATTATTGCAAAGGCAGCACTTTCTCCTCAATTATTTTTAAGACCTTGAGTGGAGGTCCGACCCAGGATTTGAACCTGTGTCTCCCAGCTCATAGACATATGTGGTAACCACTAGACCACAACAGCTGGTTGAAAGGCTCCGCTCGAAACGTCAGTATTTCGTCACTAAATTCTTGGCAGTTTACCACCTTTTCACTTTACACTGTCTACGCAGCACTTTACTTTTTAACACTTTCTTACTAAATGAATTAACGTTGTCCTCGACAAAGCTAAAAGGCCAACTAGCTAAAAGGTCAAAGCCAAGCGCGAAAAGTACGATAATAGCGACAAGTTTTAATTTAATTGTGTCGAAATTCTCTATTGAAAATTGAAATACAGGGGAGACTTGCAACCTATGGGCCTGGGAACGAGGTTGGGGAGACTTGCAGCCAAGAGCTAAACGTTTGAACGAAATCGTACGTTTAGAGCTTGGCTTTGACCTTTTAGCTTTGGCCTTTTAGCTTTGGCCTTTTAGCTTTGGCCTTTTAGCTTTGGCCTTTTAGCTTTGGCGGCCTTTTAGCTTTGGCCTTTTAGCTTTGACCTTTTAGCTTTGGCCTTTTAGCTTTGTCGAGGACAACGTTAATTCATTTAGCTGTATAGCATATTAGTATTGTATAGCATATTAGTATTGTACAGCAGATCAGTGACAGCACTGCCCGGCACGGCACGGCCACAGGGGGATGGGGGTTCCCCCCACGCATGGTTAGGTTTGTGTGTGTCGGTGTGTGTGTTAGCTTATAGCCAATCAGCGATCAGCGCGCGTAATCGGACCTTGAGATATCTGTTTGGCGGTCATGATCGTGGTCGTGGTCGAGATATGTACAAATGTGCGGCTGCTATCTTACAGTACAGCGGACAACTTTGGTAGGTGCCTTCGAAATAGATATGTTATGTATTACCTCCGTTCTTTAGAAAAATATTTTTTTAAGTTTTTATTCAGAAAGCTAAGCGGAGTTTTTTTAAATGTTAAAGCATTGTAAGCGTAAATTATTAGGAGGTTAGGGTTAGGATCTTTGTTGTTTTGGGGTTGATTACAATCCAATCCAATACTGCTTACAAGGCTTTAACAATTCCAATAGTTTGTGGATTACAACGTGAGGAACGGCTGCTTCGAAGGCACCTACCAAAGTTGTCCGCTGTACTGTAAGCTAGCAGCCGCACATTTGTACATATCTCGACCATGATCTAAGGCAGATCGCGAGACAAATGGTACAAACATGGTCGATTTGGGGGTTTGGGGTCGAGCAAGCGGGCTACAGGGTGGGGCAGGCAAGGCGGAATGCGGGCGATGCGGAATTACTACTAGCAGTGATGATGATACATGGACGGTCGTCAACTGCTCGTATCCTCAGAAAAATGATTCTGAGAACCTTCTGATTGCCGGTGAGACGCTCTAACCATTGAGCCACTGAGACTCAGATAGGCCTTTCTCGATTGTGCTAGCACATTTTTTGGCATAATTTGGGAAAACGAGCATATTTTTGGCACTTTTTAAGGAAAAAGCACTGCTAGCATAATCGGCATATTTATATAACTTTCAGAGCAAAATACTGAAGCCATGACAAGTTTTATTCCTTATACTGGCGCTTTAAAGCTTTGTTCAATCTATTTTCATAGCGGTAGTAGTCCAGGCACTCCAGGGCAGGCCAAAAAACGTAAAAAACCGCCAAAACCAGGGATACTTTGGGGTAAGCACCGGAAGTACACTTAATATCGGACCCAGTCCACAACTCCACGCTCTCATCAAAAATCCAAAATGGCGTCATCCACGCCAGAAGATAACTAATTACCTGTCAGACAAGGAGAACGAACTGCAATGCTAAACAGAGCATTGAGCATTTTGAGGACAATATATGACTGAGTCATAAGTATACTTTATGTTGTGTTAAGTTAAGTTAAGAACAGTTCACAGGACAAAGAAGTGATCACAGTTGCCCAGGGCCCCCGGATCCTAAGGGCCGGCCCGTTATGTTCGAAATACTATAGCTGACTAGCTGGTGTAAAAATACTAATCGATGTTCACACCTAAAGTTCTAAATACTTAAAATAAAAGTTATAATTTTTTATCGTTTTATTTATCTTATTTTGAATTTCATGCGATCAAGTGATTCGCATGGAAACCGCTTGCCGCCCAGCGGAGATGAGACCCTGGGCACAGAATGAATGTGCCCTGGGTACGAGGTTGACGACGCGGATCGATCGACGATTTTCGGGGGAGGGTGCGGAAAACAGCCAGGGGCCCCAGGTACGCTTAATCCGCCACTGAGTGATCATTTAAAAGTTAGAAACTTGCTTTCGCTAACAATAAACGTTAAATTTTGACCTTTTTAGTGTATTTTGTTAATAGCATAATTTAATAAAAACTAGCATAATTTTTCAAGAATCGAACCTCCATGTATCGTCTGTCTGCTCCTAGTGGCTAGTTCTCTCACATTCACTGCAGCAGTGTATATATTAACACAGTGATGATGATGTTCCAATTGAGATTTTCACAGATGACGACATTTTATAAATAGATATACAGTATATTTGACGATATTCCAATTGACATTTTGATATACGGTAATACATAATGTATGCGATTAAAATATGGTTATTATTTTTTTTACCCCACCTCTGCCATTAAGAATTTTTTGTTACCCCACTTAAGACAAGTAAGTTTTTCAGTTACCTCACCATTTTCTCTTCAGCCCCCACCCCTGCCATAAATAATGACCGATCCCTAATTTTGAAGCAAAAACAATTATGGAATGTCGATTTTTTCATTTCATAAACACTTTAAACGGTAAGGGGTTGTAGGGACATTTGAGTTATTTAATAGAAATAAATGGTGGCACGTACCGTCATCACCTCCTAATGCTATCATAATGCCATCAGAATGAATCCAACTTTCACCTACAATTATAAACATAGGCATGCTGTAGCGCACGTGCGGATACTGGCAATTGCCAATTGGATTATTGAACATATGTAATTTAGGAAAAACTTTAATTACCGTAATCTCTCTATTAAGCCCCCGGGGGCTTATTTTTTCCCAAGCATCATTGAGGAGGGCTTAATAGAGAGGGGGGATATTGGAGAGGGGGGTTATTTCAAATATATCCAAAAAGTCTGTTTGCATGTTTGATTCTCTTTTATATGCCAACATAGTATTTTAAACAAGGTACAATGACGTTACTTAAGTGGTCACCACCGAACCCTCTAACTACGTACTGAACTAAGGTAATAATTAACATAAATGTTTAGGTTAACATAAAAGTTGTTTTTTTCGTGAATGAGTACGTTTTATTATTATCTCTTTTAAGCCCGGGGGCTAAATGAGAGGGGGGGGGGGCTTAATAGAGAAATTACGATAATAAGAAAACAAGACAAGAAACAGCCTGCGCCGCAGACGACTAAACCGCGGGTTATATGGGTTTTAGTCGCCTGCGGCACAGGCTAGACAAGAAACAGCTTGCTCCAGCTTCTGTTCTAGATTTCTCTAAGTAACTTGCAAAAGATTGCAAAGTTTTGTTATCAAAGGCGTTTCTACACTGAGATATCTTAAATTTTTATTAAAGTGCCCCTGCGACGAAATATCACATTACGTTTCCTGGAATTTTTTGTTACAGAACATCATTTTAGGTTAATAAATGTTCGCATTTTCCAACAAAATTCAACAACAAACATTCTATCACAAGAAATTTAACCTCCAAAGTTGCCCAAATTTTGTCCGCCATTGCTTAAAACTTGTTCCAGACGAGCCCGCGATTCTACAGCAGAGTATGTGATTATGACGTCAAAGACTCAACACGTGACAAAGCTTTATGGAAATTATACGAATTACACGACAAGTTACAATAGAAAGTTTTCCCCAAGTAGCTTTATATTCATATATAACTAGCCACGTGTTGAGTCTTTGACGTCACTTCCTCTAATCGCAACCTAAGCGCGGAACATGTTCGAGTAATGGCAGCCGTATAATCTCGTGTAAAAACAGTCTGAAAAGGCGACTTCTCATGCTCACAATTGCTTGAAATTTGGCAAGTTAAGTAAGAACACCATGCTCTTTACAAATACGTAAAAATTCGGGATACCAAAAATTTGATCACAGGGGCACTTTAAACTACGCTTTATTTAAAAAATATAGGATAGTTTAAACTCATATATTTCTAGTATTTTGATACCAAATACTTAAAGTAAAATGCCTAGATGGCCTGATCCTCTGATCTCTACGTCACAAAACGTCATATTTTGTACCACGTGATTGTCAGATTGACGAAACATCGATGTTAAATAGTCAGGTACATCCTGGGACATATGTATCCGCAAAAAACCCAAAATGTCAGTTGTCCACGGAATTTTTCTACACGTAATCTCTAATGGCAACTCTCCAGAAGTTTAACTTTCGAAAA
This sequence comes from Chrysogorgia sp. JL179-B06, assembly GCA_035772405.1. NCBI lineage: Eukaryota > Metazoa > Cnidaria > Anthozoa > Scleralcyonacea > Chrysogorgiidae > Chrysogorgia > Chrysogorgia sp. JL179-B06. The sequence continues at coordinate 1,033,322 of JAYKKM010000444.1, forward strand.
CTAAAATGTAAGTAATTACCTGAATTGCCAGATTGCGAAGCATCAGATTGAAACGAGGTGTCGTATGATTCACCAATCCCAGAATCATTAATTTGCAGAACTGCAAAAAAAATATCAAAGTTAGAGACAATGCCATCGATAAAATTAATTGGGGTGATGGTTCTTCGTATTCTTTGTAAAAGTATAAATATTTTATTAAACTGATCAATTAATTCATGAAATGGCAAATTCGCTAGGGGCAGTTTTCTAAAACTAATATTTATTTCAATGTAAGTCGATTACCTGAATTTCCAGAATGCGAAGCATCAGATTGAAACGAGGTGTCGTCTGATTCACCAATCCCAGAATCATTAATTTGCGGCAGAACTGTGAAAAAATGTCAAAGTTAGAGACAATGCCATCGATAAAATTAATTTGGGTTATGGTTCTTCGTATTCTTTGCAAAAGTACAAATATTTTATTAAACTGATCAACGTGAACCGTATAAGACCCTTGACTATAGCTAGAAAACAATTAATTCATCAACAGTCAACAATTAATTTTTAACATTCAATGTAAGTCGATTACCTGAATTATCAGACTGCGAAGTATTAGCTTGAATTATGTCATCTGCTAATTCACCAATCGCGGAATCGTTCATTTCCGCAACTGCAAAAAAATAAAAGCGTTAGAAACATTGACATATATATATGATAAAATTTGGATGATAAGTAAGTAAGCAAAGCATGCAAGTATAATTAGTAAGTTGGTCGGCCGCAGACGACCCAGGGCCGTAGCTAACATGTACTGCATAGTAACGGTACTACAGACCTGCCAACCCATTCAAAGCAAAAACAGTGAGATGCAATTTTTTTCTCCCAAAAAATAGCGAGAAAAGTGCAAAAATAGTGAGATATCAACGTAACGATATATTTTGTATTTTTTCCATGTAACAGAAAGGTTTTAACAAATACCGTAGTATAATACAAGATAAGATTTTTTGTTGTTTTTGAGGTTTTGCTGATCGTCATTATCACCAATCAGACGCCATGTTGAAATACTTCACGTTGCCACGTGGGTGCATATAATCTCGTACCCAAAGCCTGGGCGTTCCTCTCGGTCAGGAACATTTTATGTCCGCGCGCATAATTTCAAAATGGCGTCTGTAGTGCAAAATAATATGCAATTTACGTCCATATTTATAAATATTTTGTCGTTAAGTTAACTCGTTAAATATTGAAATCACACCAGTAAAGAATGAGGATTTAAAATAATTTAAAATTGTGAGATTTTTAACCTTTTAGTTTCTTGCTTTTACCGTGAGAATCGAGTAGAAAATCGCGAGACCGTGAGCTTGTGGTCAAAACCGTGAGTCTCACGGTAAAACCGTGATTCATTTGCAGAACTGCGAATCAAAGTTGCCATCGATAAAATTAATTTGGGTGATGGTTCTTCGTATTCTTTGCAAAAAGTACAAATATTTTATTAAACTGATCAACTAATTCATCAAATGGTAAATTTGCTGGGGGCACTTTTAACATTGTAAAACTAATATTTATTTCAATGTAAGTCGATTACCTGAATTGACAGACTGCGAAGCATCAGATTGAAACGAGGTGTCGTCTGATTCACCAATCCCAGAATCATTAATTTGCGGCAGAACTGTGAAAAAATGTCAAAGTTAGAGACAATGCCATCGATAAAATTAATTTGGCTTATGGTTCTTCGTATTCTTTGCAAAAGTACAAATATTTTATTAAACTGATCAACGTGAACCGTATAAGACCCTTGACTATAGCTAGAAAACAATTAATTCATCAACAGTCAACAATTAATTTTTAACATTCAATGTAAGTCGATCACCTAAATTGTCAGACTGCGAAGTGTTAGCTTGAATTGTGTCATCTGCTGATTCACCAATCGCGGAATCGTTACAAAAAAAATAAAAACGTTAGAAACATTGACATAAAAATATGATAAAATTTGGATGATAAGTAAGTAAGCAAAGCAAGTAAGTAAGGGGCTGATTACATGGAGAAATTTCAGCCCGGCTACTGAGGTATAGTAAAGAGGGAGAATAGAAATCACGGTGTCGAAAGCGGTCAAGCGGTAACAAATATGGCATAAAAACAAAGCTATTTGAATGATTTTCCATACTCCGTAATTTCCCATACCTCAGTAGCCGGGCTGAAATCTCAGCCCGGGCTGGAATTTCTCCATGTAATCAGCCCCTTAGTTGGTCGGCCGGAGGCGACCCATAAGCTCCTCGTTCTTTGGCTGCTACCGTGGAATTAACCATTTACCCAGCAGGAACTGGTCCTAATTTTATTTAACGGCCCTTCAGTTGGTGAAAGCATAGTCAATCAAAATATGGTCTGGAAACTCGACCGAAACTTCAAAGCGGTTAACATTGTTAAACAAATGAGCTGTGATTTATGTTGGACGGTATCTCACCGCGCACAAACCCCTTTATTTTAGGTTTATAAATATTTAAACAGCAAGCACGGTTGAACGATTGAATGATTGCTTCATATAAAAAAAACAATGTGTTCACTAACCGTCACCGTGCACAAATTTTCATCAAGGTGAACAAAAAGATAGAACAAAGACTTTCGTTGAGTTTCCAGACCATACCTCGATTGACTATGATGAAAGCCCAACCTGCAATTAGCACTGCTCATGGAACACTAATTTTTAGTCTCCCTATATCTGAACAAGGCGCACCAGAGATGTTTCGTAATTTTACAATTATTGCCATTTTCCCAAAGTGATAACCCATCTAGTTAGTGTATCAGAGATCATCGGTGTTTGACTTTTTAAAAGGCAAATATAGCGCGTTCAGTGATGAGCACTATACTACCGGCTTCGTATTCTTTGCAAAAGTATAAATATTTTGCGGAATCAACGTGAACCGTATGACCACCTGACTCAATACAAATTGAATTGAATAATCGAAAAGGTTGGTGTACGCCGAAATAATGTGTAGGAGGTATATAACGTTTCCAGGCGAAGGCCCTTCGTCATTCGTGAGCGTTATATGAGCGACCAACCTCGTACCCAAGGCATTTTTCCTCCACGGCGGAAGGTCGGCGAAAATGGCCCTGGGATCGGCTGGTCCATTCTATAATCCGATTGGCTTGTCATAAAACCCAATTAATTCAGCCGAGTATAATTTATTCATCTAAATCTGAATGCTGTCTTCAAATTTAACAGGAAATTAGAAGTGATAGCTTTCGCTAAATTGGATATATGCTTCTTCATACCTTTTGTAAGAGATAACCATGGATGTATGGTGGATTATTAAGCTTGTTAGCTGCTTTTATGCCTACGAATGCTGACATGAACAACTCTGAAGAGCATTGAATATTTCTCAATTATTCAGGTCAACAAAGTAGACAAAGGAAATGGAATAAAGACCACAAAAATTATCATATCTAAACACCCAGATATTCTGGGTGTCATGTGACCGGCCGTTCCCAGGGCCATTTTCGCTGACCTTCCACCGTGGAGGCAAAATGCCCTGGGAACGAGGTTGATGAGTGACTACAAATTTTTCGACATTTGCAAGGAACTAATTTGATGACTACAAAATTCATTTTCTCACCTAATGTGACTGCATGTCCCGAAGAGTCCAACTCAAGGTCATTTGTAGTGTCCGCAGAAGAACTAGATTCAAATGAAGTGTAACCTGCAGATTGAACGCCAGAATTATCCATTTTCAAACTGAAAAAAAGGAGGAAATGTATGAAAAACTGTAAGACAGGGAAGACTTTCACATTACTGTCATGGCGCGATTCTGTAGTAAACCTCGAGGTTTTAAATATGGGTATTTTTTACTTTTACAACGGTTGTAGTTGAGATCATGGCCGGACTGGCCATATGGAATTCCGATAGAATTCACCCTGATTCAAAATTCAAGCCTTCGTTTGCCTTTCGATTTTCGAACGAATTTAGTACTCAATTATATTCGACGCACACAACTTCGAATAACGTTTAACCATAAATTATGATAATGTTATAAGATGCGAACACGCAATAAGATCATTAAGGCCGAGGGCAAACGTCGAACTTCACATGTGCCGAACTCAACGCAAAGTGGGTGGAGGCTATTTCAGATACGGTACGTAGAGCACCTTTAAATTTAAATTTCTGTTACGATTAAAAAAAGCAGGGTTGTTAAAGGCAGGGTTATTACTGAATCGAAACAGAAATTTAAAGCGGGGGTTTTAAAGAACGAAGCATATATGTTATATAAACAATCGCCAAAGTCCTGGTGACTAGGTTAGCCCAGTGGGTTAGCCTCCACCATGCAAGTGAGCTTAAAGTGCACCTGACATCAAAATTATTATTGTCTTATTTGGAAGAACTTTAAAAATGATAAAGTAACTTATTTTGAAGATTTTCGTTTCTTCGCTTTCTTTTTGAGATATATCAGTTTGTTTGCTATGCAAATGTCCGGAATTTACGTCATACATGCATAATGACTTATTGGAGAAATGTGTGTATCTCTTTCATTCTCGAACGAAATCCTTTAAAATTGAGAGGATTGGTGTTGTGGGAGAAACACGCACACGTGTTATTCACACTTTAGTGTTTTTATTTGATGAACGCAAAGATATATAACATTCTCTGATAACTCATTATGCACGTGTGACGTAAATTCCGGACATTTGCATAGCAAACAAACTGATATATCTCAAAAAGAAAGCGAAGAAACGAAAATCTTCAAAATAAGTTACTTTATCATTTTTAAAGTTCTTCCAAATAAGACAATAAAAAATTTTGATGTCAGGTGCACTTTAAACAAAAGACTACTTATTTGTCTGCTAAATTTACACATTCAAATTCAGTGCATGCACATAATCTGCGCGGTTCTAATCATATTTTTGTGCCTAGACCTTTAACTGAAGTTCGTAAGAAAAGCTTTATAGGGGAGCTGTCCTTTGGAACAGTCTCCATAATAATATAGCATATCTGCCTCTTCTCACGTAGCATATAAATTATGCTTTTCAAACGTTATGTATATATTTATATTAGTATTAGTCTACTCATTTTCTCATCTGTAAAGTAATTAGGTAAATGCACGGCTCGAGATTAAATAAATATTTTATTTATTATTTATTGTTGTACCATGCCAGTGTAAACGCAGTCTTTAACCAGACAGCTCCGCTCTTGCTAAGCCAATCTTTATCTACAGTTTCGTGCACCTTATTAATCAAAACGTCAGATATTATTATTATTTTGAGAGATATTATTCGAAATCCACGACCTTTGACGGGTCAATGGCCAGTCAAAACGTCAGAATTCCGACGCAGAAAAGTGGAGGGCTCTGGGAACGAGAACGGGGAGACCCCGCATTTACGTACAGTTAAATTAGGCATTCACGAAGTACTAGACTTACGCGCGGGAAAATTGGCGGGAAAAGGTTGCCGATCAGTCATCAGTGAACTATATAAGAGACTTTATAGAGTTCACTGGACTTTATAGAGTCTTTATAGAGTTCACTGGACTGGATAGAAAGAAAGTCAGGATATAGAAAGCGCCGTGCAGTTTATGACGAATGGTACGTACAAAGTTAACAATGTATATTGCTTATTCACTCACTGGTTTACACTTGTCGTAATGTATATAATATATATATATATATATATATTATATATCAAATAACTTCAGACTTTCAGTCAATAACTATTAACTGTGAAAATGAGGAATGGTAGAGACGGACGAGTATTACAGAGAACCAGTGGCGAGTAGTTGGTAATAATGGTATACTAAGGAGATGTGAGTTGATGGGATGAGTGTTGGACAAGATTGAGAGTTGTTTCTTCAAGCTCCATATCTCTATTGAATAATTGTTCACATTTGTAAATTTTGCACGATGTTCTATTGCTTGTTCAGCATTTTGTTTTACAAAGTACATATGTGGTGAATATGATTAGCAGAAAAGCTGAATGGAAACGTTTTATTAACCTTTGCAGTATAATTAGTTCCTAGAGTATAGTAAACAATAGTAGCACAATGGTCAATGGCTAAATAAGAGCACAAATGCTTGGCTTTGCAGTAATAATACCAGCACAACAGTTTGGTTCAATAATACCAGCAACAATGGCTTGGTTCAATAGTATCTAATATTTGTGCGTAATCTTCACACAAAATGGCACCTGACCAAAATGTTGGTCAGTGCTAACACAATGGCTCTGTGTTATTGGTTCCTGTTCCCTCATGTAAAATAGAACACAATGGCCGCCTGTATAACAAAATAAATAGTTTATCAACATGTATCATAGCAGCAAATTACTTGGCCAAAGTAACAAAAGTTCCTATTTAAGAAGAGTGTTCTTTGGCTGCATGGACAAAAGCTTTTACCCAACTTTTGTCACCTTCCATTTAACGTGTTTGTTTGTTACATCACTGCCAAGCTTTCAGCAAACTTTCTTTACCTTCAGTAACTTGTTAATTTGTTATGTTCACCAGTAGCAAAGTCACTGGCCGATAACTTAGTAGGCTACTGTTCATCACGCTTACACAGTAGACACAAAAATCAGTGTGTGCTACAGTACATAGCCTTGCAATAACAAACTACTACTGTAAGTTAGGCAAGTTGTTTCAGCCTCCATTTCTCACTTGGATTTCCTTACAAAATTAATTGAATTGTTTTGAAATATCCCTTTTAATATGATTGGTCATAGGGGGAGGGGATAAAATTAACTTCAGATTAACTAACATTATTGTAGGGTGTCCTTAGAGGAGGGGAGGACCCAATGCCTTGGTTTCACATAATTTTTTATAACAAGTGCCTTATCCAAACTGGCTGTATTAATGCTAAGAAGCAAGGTAGCTCCATTGTCAACATTATAAATATTTTTACCATAAATATTTTTACCATAAATATTTTTACCATGCTGTATTTTGTACATCCCAGATGATTTGTATTTAATTAAGGGAAGTTCTATCATTGCACAATGCATCAACTTTTCAAATGCAAAAAATATAGCTGTTTGAGACTGAACATTGCATTGTGAATCTCTTGCAATATTGAAGTGATTGTAATTCTACATTGAGTGTTACTGTCATATATACCATAACGTGTCAGGCCTGATTTAAATGTTGCTCTTCTCATATGGTGAACCTATTACAAGTAGATTTGACACTGGAGCAGCATAGATTCAAAAGTACTCATTGATCCTAATTCACAAAACCTAATAAATATATAAATAACCTAATAATAAGTACATACGGTAAAACAGAAAATGTGTTTGATTCGGCCAATGTAATAAAGTTCGACTTTTGATCAGAGTATCACTCTAATCTCTCATTGATAATGTAGCACACAAGAAGAACGACGTTTGAACCAGGGCTTAAAGCTACCAATGATAAAGTTTTTTGTGGTCTACATAATTTGTTCAGATGGATGGAATTTTAAGACTGTTTGGGACTTGATTTAATGTGAGATGTCTGGGACTCACTTGAATGTGGTAAGTTCTCTGTAGGCAGGATAAACATTTTCCCAGCCCCATGCATATTAGCTACTGGCTGACCTACTTACTGAGAGGAGTGTTTTAATCAAATGATGTGTAAAAGTACATCATACATGTACATAACAATATGGTATTATATGCTAAATGCTAATGCAGTTGTGTTCACGAATTTGTACTGTGTTGTTTTGTGCTGTCCTGTATTGCATTTATACATTGTCTAATGGGCGACTGTTGCAATTTGTGTTCGCTTTGAACCATTTGTTTTGATTGTGTAAGTTATATGTGAAAGGTCTTGAAACTTAGTCAACCCAAGTTGCCCAACTACAAAGTTTCAATCAAGCCATATTTCACACGTCGTCGGAAATCTCAAACAAACAAACAAGTTAAGGTTAAGGTTGTGTAGTTTCTCGTACAGGGATCGAATTCTTTGCTAGTTTTACTTGCTCTTGTGTACGAAGAACTGTTTTTTCCAGACTAGTTTTCTCGGTATGTTTTGAACAGAGAAATAGATTTTCTTATGTAGCAATTATTTAATACTCGCGAATGAACTGTGCTTGCCCTGACCGCGAATGTGGCATTCTAGATAAGTAGTACCACGATCATTTCTTGTCAAGCTTTCTTTAACGACCATACACACGAACAAGTTTCCCTAGCTTAAAAGCTGGCGTGATCACCAGCTATCAATTTGTGTCGTACTCACAACCAAATTAAGCTTGTGCTTGAAAACTTTGTCGTGTGTCTTTATCGAGGGCTGTCTTTATCGGGTGGACCCAGCCATATTATTGACTATGATGCAGCAGAGTAGCACTACACAGCTCACTATCAGTCACTGCGAGTGACTTTTGTATATATCATTTATGTGTGTCACTCGCCTTGTAAATTTACCGTTTAAAATGACTGGTTTTTCCTATCTTAGCATCAGGTTATGGGAGAAGAAGTAAATTCAAATGTTGCAGTGTCTTGTCATATCGTCATTCGGCAACGGACGAACTACAACATTTTTATTTTGTTTTGTACTGTAACTCAGGATAACTAAATAAATAATTGTAATAAATACTATACAATACTATACAATAAAATACTATACATTACCTACGTTTTATTTTAGCAGGATTCGTCAGCTTGGTTCGGTCGTGGTTCGGTGTTTTAATATTTCCCGGTTTCCTTTCCCGGATAAACTTACAAATATTTTCGAACGCGTTCCAATCAGCGGGCGATGTTCGATCTCCTCGCGTGGTTCTCTCCCCAGGCTTCTGATTTAAGGCGGTTGTTATCGTAAAATGTAGGGTTTTATTCCAATCTATGTGGTTTTTAGTGTCAAATAAAATAATACAGTTATCTTTCTTGGATAAACGTTGAACTTTTTTGTACTTTAAAAACATTTCGCACAACAATTGTCTGAAGTACGCTAACCAAACAATGGTTACATTTTTCTTCATAACTTTTCTCTAATTAATCAGTTACAAAATCTCTATGCTCCCACAAGATAGCCCATCTATAACTGCCATCTTTGAAAATTTTAGGGTAATTGACCAAATAGTTCATTAGTTTATACCCTTTCTCAACCGTCAAAAGGACACGTTTTGAGAAAATCATATTTAAAGTTATTACTCCGCCTGCCCATAGGGTAGCGCGGGGTTTAAAATTGCCGCGTCTGTTTTCGTCGTCGCACGTACACGTGCACAATTTCCTTGTGAATTGTGGACATCAAGTGACATCAATAGACATTTAGGGACTTTATAGTCTTGAGCAGTTCCATTAACCCCCATTTATTTTGCCACGTATATTTCGTTGCCTGCAGGCGGAGTGAACGCCTGAGCAGGCGTCTTGTTATATTATAAAACAGACAAATATTAAAGGTGCCGTCCAGTCCGTTCTGCGCATGTGTGATATTTCAAACGTGCGGGACTCCACACAGGCCTGCGCGAGCGAGCGCGCAGGCACATTTTCAATTTGTGCAGGCGCAAATTTTTTGCTGATTTTTTAGCTAATTATTTAAACTGTGTTTACAAAGTATGACGTTCGCAGGCGCTATTTATAATTCAGAAAGTTTGTGCAGGCTCAGAGATTTAATTTTTTTAGTTCATTAGCTGTTTTTACATGACGTATACGTTTTCAAAATAATATTTTTTTGTCAGGAGCATGTCGCGATGTAAGATTTTTCAAGTTTTATTGCATGCAATGCAATTTTTTCGTTGAAAAGCCTGTCACGGAAATAAAAACTAAAAAAGAAATATTGATCGCGTCGTGTGCAAACTAAGGTACACTTATAGACAACGAACAAATAATATCGTTTGCGGCAACTTTCCCCACTTTACTCGCTTGAGACCTAATTCAATGACCAGAATGTCAGTTTCAGCAGCCCTTTAAGTTCCAAGTCGTGGTGGCTCGACTACATCCAATTCAATTTGAATTTCTCTGATGTCTGATGTTTGGAAGTTATATTTCAAATACGAGACGGAGAACTTTTCTGGGATTTCAAAGTCAGATCGAGTGTCTTTTGAAAAGGCGAGCCGAATTAATGAGGCCTGACTCCACATGTCAACAAACTTCAACGGAATAATTTGCGACAGTTCGAAAGTGAGTATTCGTCAAACGTGGCGAAGGCGCGAGTGGTAGTTAAATATATTATCCACATTTAGGAACAGAACAGCTTCATAAAACACGTTTTTAGGCGGAAAAGCTCAAGCGTGGAAAACAAATCCGCAATACTTCATGTTCAATGTTTATATAATACAATGTAAACAAACGATGTAAACAGAAACGTGGACATGCGCAGAACACCTTTAACATTTTTAGGTTATACTAGTTATGATTTTGCCCATAAAATGTCATAAAATGTTCCTTAAATTCCCCCTGTACCTTAAACCCCTAGTCCTATTAACATAACCCCCCAATCCAGTGATTGCACTCATCCCATAATAAGAAGCGATGAAGTAGATTGAAATTTTAAGATTGGAACGGTTCGAACTTTTTCTCCGTGTGCAATTACTTAACCCTAAAATTTGATCAACAGTTTCAATCTTTTCAAATTTCTTTTTTACTTGATTTACTTTCACCCCCTCAACTTTTTTCCTGGTATTTCAAAGATTTTCTTCAAAATATTCATTTATCTGGGAAGGTGTCATAAACTTCTGAACACTTCTTTCGAGAAATTGGAGGGCAACAGATGCATTTTGACTCGTCAACAAGCCAAAGAAACACGCACACGTGTTATTCACACTTTAGTGTTTTTATTTGATGAACGCAAAGATATATAACATTCTCTGATAACTCATTATGCACGTGTGACGTAAATTCCGGACATTTGCATAGCAAACAAACTGATATATCTCAAAAAGAAAGCGAAGAAACGAAAATCTTCAAAATAAGTTACTTTATCATTTTTAAAGTTCTTCCAAATAAGACAATAAAAATGTTTGATGTCAGGTGCACTTTAAACAAAAGACTACTTATTTGTCTGCTAAATTTACACATTCAAATTCAGTGCATGCACATAATCTGCGCGGTTCTAATCATATTTTTGTGCCTAGACCTTTAACTGAAGTTCGTAAGAAAAGCTTTAGTTATAGGGGAGCTGTCCTTTGGAACAGTCTCCATAATAATATAGCATATCTGCCTCTTCTCACGTAGCATATAAATTATGCTTTTCAAACGTTATGTATATATTTATATTAGTATTAGTCTACTCATATTCTCATCTGTAAAGTAATTAGGTAAATGCACGGCTCCAGATTAAATAAATATTTTATTTATTATTTATTGTTGTACCATGCCAGTGTAAACGCAGTCTTTAACCAGACAGCCCCGCTCTTGCTAAGCCAATCTTTATCTACAGTTTCGTGCACCTTATTAATCAAAACGTCAGTAAATTTCGAAGGAAATTTTGAGAGATTTTGAGAGATGTTATTCGAAATCCACGACCTTTGACGGGTCAATGGCCAGTCAAAACGTCAGAATTCCGACGCAGAAAAGTGGAGGGCTCTGGGAACGAGAACGGGGAGACCCCGCATTTACGCACAGTTAAATTAGGCATTCACGAAGTACTAGACTTACGCGCGGGAAAATTGGCGGGAAAAGGTTGGCGACAGTCATCAGTGAACTATATAAGAGACTTTATAGAGTTCACTGGACTTTATAGAGTCTTTATAGAGTTCACTGGACTGGATAGAAAGAAAGTCAGGATATAGAAAGCGCCGTGCAGTTTATGACGAATGGTACGTACAAAGTTAACAATGTATATTGCTTATATATTCACTCACACTTGCTCTGCAACTGGTTTACACTTGTCGTAATGTATATATATATATATATATATATATATCAAATAACTTCAGACTTTCAGTCAATAACTATTAACTGTGAAAATGAGGAATGGTAGAGACGGACGAGTATTGCAGAGAACTAGTGGCGAGTAGTTGGTAATAATGGTATACTAGGAGATGTGAGTTGATGGGTAGATTGAGAGTTGTTTCTTCAAGCTCCATATCTCTATTGAATAATTGAATTGTTCACATTTGTAAATTTTGCACGATGTTCTATTGCTTGTTCAGCATTTTGTTTTACAAAGTACATATGTGGTGAATATGATTAGCAGAAAAGCTGAATGGAAACGTTTTATTAACCTTTGCAGCATAATTAGTTCCTAGAGTATAGTAAACAATAGTAGCACAATGGTCAATGGCTAAATAAGAGCACAAATGCATGGCTTTGCAGTAATAATACCAGCACAACAGTTTGTTCAATAATAGCAGCAACAATGGCTTGGTTCAATAGTATCTAATATTTGTGTGTAATCTTCACACAAAATGGCACCTGACCAAAATGTTGGTCAGTGCAAACACAATGGCTCTGTGTTATTGGTTCCTGTTCCCTCATGTAAAATAGAACACAATGGCCGCCTGTATAAACAAAATAAATAGTTTATCAACATGTATCATAGCAGCAAATTACTTGGCCAAAGTAACAAAAGTTCCTATTTAAGAAGAGTGTTCTTTGGCTGCATGGACAAAAGCTATTACCCAACTTTTGTCACCTCCCATTTAACGTGTTTGTTTGTTACGTCACTGCCAAACTTTCAGCAAACTTTCTTTACCTTCAGTAACTTGTTAATTTGTTATGTTCAGCAAAGTCACTGGCCGATAACTTTGTAGGCTACTGTTCATGCTTACACAGTAGACACAAAAAATCAGTGTGTGCTACAGTACATAGCCTTGTAATAACAAACTACTACTGTAAGTTAGGCAAATTGTTTCAGCCTCCATTTCTCACTTGGATTTCCTTACAAAATTAATTGAATTGTTTTGAAATATCCCTTTTAATATGATTGGTCATAGGGGGAGGGGGTAAAATTAACTTCAGATTAACTAAAATTATTGTAGGATGTCCTTAAAGGAGGGGAGGACCCAATGCCTTGGTTTCACATATTTTTTTATAACAAGTGCCTTATCCAAACTGGCTGTATTAATGCTAAGAAGCAAGGTAGCTCCATTGTCAACATTATAAATATTTTTACCATAAATATTTTTACCATACTGTATTTTGTACATCCCAGATGATTTGTATTTAATTAAGGGAAGTTCTATCATTGCACAATGTATCAACTTTTCAAATGCAAAAAATATAGCTATTTGAGACTGAACATTGCATTGTGAATCTCTTGCAATATTGAAGTGATTGTAATTCTACATTGAGTGTTACTGTCATATATACCATAATGTGTCAGGCCTGATTTAAATGTTGCTCTTCTCATATGGTGAACCTATTACAAGTAGATTTGACACTGGAGCAGCATAGATTCAAAAGTACTCATTGATCCTAATTCACAAAACCTAATAAATATATAAATAACCTAATAATAAGTACATACGGTAAAACAGAAAATGTGTTTGATTCGGCCAATGTAAAGTTTTGATCAGAGTATCACTCTAATCTCTCATTGATAATGTAGCACACAAGAAGAATGACGTTTGAACCAGGGCTTAAAGCTACCAATGATAAAGTTTGTTGTGGTCTACATAATTTGTTCAGATGGATGGAATTTTAAGACTGTTTGGGACTTGATTTAATGTGAGATGTCTGGGACTCACTTGAATGTGGTAAGTTCTCTGTAGGCAGGATAAACATTTTCCCAGTCCATGCATATTAGCTACTGGCTGACCTACTTACTGAGAGGAGTGTTTTAATCAAATGATGTGTAAAAGTACATCATACATGTACATAACAATATGGTATTATATGCTAAATGCTAATGCAGTTGTGTTCACGAATTTCTACTGTGTTGTTTTGTGCTGTCCTGTATTGCATTTATACATTGTCTAATGGGCGACTGTTGCAATTTGTATTCGCTTTGAACCATTTGTTTTGATTGTGTAAGATATATGTGAAAGGTCTTGAAACTTAGTCAACCCAAGTTGCCCAACTACAAAGTTTCAATCAAGCCATATTTCACACGTCGTCGGAAATCTCAAACAAACAAACAAGTTAAGGTTAAGGTTGTGTAGTTTCTCGTACAGGGATCGAATTCTTTGCTAGTTTTACTTGCTCTTGTGTACGAAGAACTGTTTTTTCCAGACTAGTTTTCTCGGTATGTTTTGAACAGAGAAATAGATTTTCTTATGTAGCAATTATTAATACTCGCGAATGAACTGTGCTTGCCGTGACTGCGAATGTGACATACTAGATAGTAGTACCACGATCATTTCTTGTCAAGCTTTCTTTAACGACCATACACACGAACAAGTTTCCCTAGCTTAAAAGCTGGCGTGATCACCAGCTATCAATTTGTGTCGTACTCACAACCAAATTAAGCTTGTGCTTGAAAACTTTGTCGTGTGTCTTTATCGAGGGCTGTCTTTATCGGGTGGACCCAGCCATATTATTGACTATGATGCAGCAGAGTAGCACTACACAGCTCACTATCAGTCACTGCGAGTGACTTTTGTATACTGTATATCATTTATGTGTGTCACTCGCCTTGTAAATTTACCGTTTAAAATGACTGGTTTTTCCTATCTTAGCATCAGGTTATGGGAGAAGAAGTAAATTCAAATGTTGCAGTGTCTTGGTTCATATCGTCATTCGGCAACGGACGAACTACAACATTTTTATTTTGTTTTGTACTGTAACTCAGGATAACTAAATAAATAATTGTAGTAAATACTATACAATACTATACAATAAAATACTATACATTACACTGTACCTACGTTTTATTTTAGCAGGATTCGTCAGCTTGGTTCGGTCGTGGTTCGGTGTTTTAATATTTCCCGGTTTCCTTTCCCGGATAAACTTACAAATATTTTCGAACGCGTTCCAATCAGCGGGCGATGTTCGATCTCCTCGCGTGGTTCTCTCCCCAGGCTTCTGATTTAAGGCGGGGATTAATATACTTTAAATTATCGTAAAATGTAGGGTTTTATTCTAATCTATGGCAAACCAACTATTGCTAGAAAGCTTATGGACCACAGATTCTGAAAATTGAATCTATATGATCAATAAATAAATTGTAATCTGATACTAGATGCCACATCCTGTGACAGACCTATTTGCCTTTGAGAAAAGATTTCAGCCTCTATTGCATCAATTTTTTTGTTTTTAGTGTCAAATAAAATAATACAGTTATCTTTCTTGGATGAGCGTTGAACTTTTTTGTACTTTAAAAACATTTCGCACAACAATTGTCTGAAGTACGCTAACCAAACAATGGTTACATTTTTCTTCATAACTTTTCTCTAATTAATCAGTTACAAAATCTCTATGCTCCCACAAGATAGCCCATCTATAACTGCCATCTTTGAAAATTTTAGGGTACCCTAATTGACCAAATAGTTCATTAGTTTATACCCTTTCTCAACCGTCAAAAGGACACGTTTTGAGAAAATCATATTTAAATATTACTCCGCCTGCCCGTAGGGTAGCGCGGAGGTATAAAATGGCCGCGTTTGTTTTCGTCGTCGGTGTCAGAAACTGGCACGTACACGTGCACAATTTCCTTGTGAATTGTGTACATCAAGTGACATCAATAGACATTTAGGGACTTTATAGTCTTGAGCAGTTCCATTAACCCCCATTTATTTTGCCACCTTGTGTATATTTCGTTGTCTGCAGGCGGAGTGAACGCCTGAGCAGGCGTCTTGTTATATTATAAAACAGACAAATATTAAAGGTGCCGTCCAGTCCGTTCTGCGCATGTGTGATATTTCAAACGTGCGGGACTCCACACAGGCCTGCGCGAGCGTGCGAGCGAGCGCGCAGGCACATTTTCAATTTGTGCAGGCGCAAATTATTTAAACTGTGTTTACAAAGTATGACGTTCGCAGGCGCTATTTATAATTCAGAAAGTTTGTGCAGGCTCAGAGATTTTATTTTTTTAGTTCATTAGCTGTTTTTACATGACGTATACGTTTCAAAATAATATTTTTTTGTCAGGAGCATGTCGCGATGTAAGATTTTTCAAGTTTTATTGCATGCAATGCAATTTTTTCGTTGAAAAGCCTGTCACGGAAATAAAAACTAAAAAAGAAATATTGATCGCGTCGTGTGCAAACTAAGGTACACTTATAGACAACGAACAAATAATATCGTTTGCGGCAACTTTCCCCACTTTACTCGCTTGAGACCTAATTCAATGACCAGAATGTCAGTTTCAGCAGCCCTTTAAGTTCCAAGTCGTGGTGGCTCGACTACATCCAATTCAATTTGAATTTCTCTGATGTCTGATGTTTGGAAGTTATATTTCAAATACGAGACGGAGAACTTTTCTGGGATTTCAAAGTCAGATCGAGTGTCTTTTGAAAAGGCGAGCCGAATTAATGAGGCCTGACTCCACATGTCAACAAACTTCAACGGAATAATTTGCGACAGTTCGAAAGTGAGTATTCGTCAAACGTGGCGAAGGCGCGAGTGGTAGTTAAATATATTATCCACATTTAGGAACAGAACAGCTTCATAAAACACGTTTTTAGGCGGAAAAGCTCAAGCGTGGAAAACAAATCCGCAATACTTCATGTTCAATGTTTATATAATACAATGTAAACAAACGATGTAAACAGAAACGTGGACATGCGCAGAACGGACTGGATGACACCTTTAACATTTTTAGGTTATACTAGTTATCATTTTGCCCATAAAATGTCATAAAATGTTCCTTAAAATCCCCCTGTACCTTAAACCCCTAGTCCTATTAACATAACCCCCCAATCCAGTGATTGCACTCATCCCATAATAAGAAGCGATGAAGTAGATTGAAATTTTAACATTGGAACGGTTCGAACTTTTTCTCCGTGTGCAATTAGTTAACCCTAAAATTTGATCAACAGTTTCAATCTTTTCAAATTTCTTTTTTACTTGATTTACTTTCACCCCCTCAACTTTTTTCCCGGTATTTCAAAGATTTTCTTCAAAATATTCATTTATCTGGGAAGGTGTCATAAAATTCCGCAATAAGAAGCTTCTGAACACTTCTTTCGAGAAATTGGAGGGCAACAGAGGCATTTTGACTCGTCAACAAGCCAAAGATGAGTTGGACTTGAATCGGCATCTGATGTTGAAATTGCAACAGGTTTCAAGATGCAGGATGCTCGAGTGCATATTATAGTATTTGCTGTGGTGCTTGATATTATTTCGACTGCTGGCCACCGAGAACATGCATCCACCACGACTAATAAGGATTCATCAGTGGGAAATGGCCCACACAAGTCGATATGAAGAGTCTGCCAAGGCTGGGTGGGCATCGTTGACATCCGAAGTGGCACTGGGTTGGTCTTCGGACCTTGAGCTTGGCAGGGTACGCATCGACTTATCATGGTTTCAATCGATCGATCTATCCCGGGCCACCAAACTTTCTGGCGTAGGAGCTGTTTAGTCTTCACGACACCTCGGTGGCCTTCGTGAGCTAGGTCTAGTGTAGACTGTTGCAGTTGACTTGGTATGATAATTCTCGTTCCTCGGAGTATAATATTGTTCTGTATTGACAGTTCTTGTCGCACGTTGAAGTACGGCTTAATGTTAATCTCTTCATTCGGCCATTGGTTAGATGTAATGCACTGTTGGACGCTCTGTAGAATCGGATCGGCCATCGATGATAGGCGAATTTGCTCTAGCTTCATGGCTTTGGGTACAACATTGGAGACGATATAACTGACGTATTCGTCAGCTATATCACGCTCGGTAAATGACTGATTCGTGAGAGGTAATCGCGAAAGCACATCAGCCGGGTTTGTTGGACCAGGAATATGTGTGATGGT
Source organism: Chrysogorgia sp. JL179-B06 (assembly GCA_035772405.1). Taxonomy (NCBI): domain Eukaryota; kingdom Metazoa; phylum Cnidaria; class Anthozoa; order Scleralcyonacea; family Chrysogorgiidae; genus Chrysogorgia; species Chrysogorgia sp. JL179-B06. The sequence goes on from JAYKKM010000444.1 coordinate 1,051,026, forward strand.
GAATCTGTACGGCTGCAAGCGGAGTGCCCATGAGCGTTCGATTCGGGCTGGAGGTTTTCCTTTAGGACTGTATATTATCTCCAGAGGCTTGTGGTCAGTATACAGGGTGAAGTCGGTACCATATAGATAGATGTGAAATTTTTCACACCCCAAACCACTGCCAGAGCTTCCTTCTCCGTCTGGGAATGGCGACGTTCGACATCAGACAAGGTGCGACTTGCATATGCTACAGGTCTTGTTGTGCCTTTCTGGGTCTGTGTTAGTACCGCTCCAAGCCCAACGGGGCTGGCATCAACTCTTAGCAGAGTTGGAGCTAATGTGCCATAATATGTTGACTTGTGAGGAGGTTCTTGAGTCTATTGAAGGCATTCTGGTGCACAGAGTTCCATCGCCACAGAGTGCCTTTGCAGGTCAGGAGGCGTGGCGGCTCCGCGACGGTCGCAAAATCAGGAATGAATCGTGAACAGTAGGAAACAAGTCTGCATTGGCAGGCGCTCGAGCTTCACGGATAGCATCTATTTTCTTGGTATCGGGAACGCCGTAGGCCGACACCTCAAACCCAAAGAAGGTCAGCTTGTTGACACCAAATACGCATTTCGTACGGTTGAGAGTGAGGCCTTTCTCTTGCAGTCGCTGCAACACCTTGGCAAGGTGCTGGTCGGCTGGTCGTGCTCCTGGTTGCTTCTGCCATAAACGATGATGTCATCAGACATGCTTCTTGTACCAGGACATCCTTGCAAAGCTTGCTGGATGATGTGTTGGTAGATCTCGGGTGCTGACGAAACTGCGAACATCAGTCGTTTGTATTGATATAAGCCCTAGTTGGTAACAAAGGTTGTAATTGGTCTTGAATCCGGATGTAGCTCAATCTGATGATATCCCCATCGCAAGTCTAGCTTGGAGAAGACTGTAGCTCCTTGTAGTTCCTGCAGGGTTTCCTCGACAGTAGGAATTGGATGTCGTTCGCGAATGATCGCAGTATCTCGCCGTTTGTTTTTGGAACTGCAACAAGAGGAGACACCCACGGGGTCGAGCTCTTCTATCTTTGTTTCGACCGCTTTACGGATGTGGAACGGAATACGGCGCTGAGGTTGGGCGACTGGCTGTACTGACTGATCAATGTGGAGCTCTAGTTGGAAGTCTTTGAGTTTTCCAACGCCATTGAATACTTGTGGATTGGTGTGAACCAACTCGTCTATCTTGGTTTCGTTTTCGGGGAGTATGTCCTGTACTAGACGGACATCATCATGTTCATGAAAAAATCCTAGAGCAATTGCTGTTTGACGTCCCATGAGCGATCCGGAATCTTCGTTCTCTACAACAATAAAAGTGGCACGCTTGTTCGTAGAACGCATGTCCCACCTGGCAGGAAAATGAACCTTGGACACGTAATGACGTTGTGGGGCCATAAGGAAACAGTCGCAAAGGAGAATGGGCGAGTTTTATCTTGTTGTTGCTGTTTACCTGGACAAACGTTTGATTGTCAAGCACGTTGACACTTGCCCCGGAATCTATGATAAGGTCAACTGGAATATTGTTGACTTTTACCATTGCATGTGGCAGTTTGTTGTTGTTGTTGTTACCAGTGCGAAGAGATATTCTTCATCAGATGAACTTTGACCTTGTGACGGAAGTGGTTCGCCATGTATATATCGGATGTCATTTTGTTTGTTTTGTCTTTGTGCGGTCCTGTCGTCGTGATGAGTAGATTCTGCTCGATTCTCTAGTCTCGGTTGTCGACATACTCGCGAGAAATGTCCACGTTTTTGGCAATTATTGCAAGTTTTACCTTGCGCAGGGCAACAAAGATCTTTGGCGCGATGCCCAGCATTACCACAACAATAACAAACAACATTTCCGGTTGACTGACCTGACTGTTGTTGTCCGAGTTTCTTTGCCGATTTCGAAAAACGCATTGAGCTTGATTGGTCACGGATGGAGTTTATGTCCTTGTCGACATATTTTCCACTGTCAGTTTCCATTTGGGACGCTTGTCGTTCAGATGCCTCGAGGGAGCGGCCGATTGTGATAGCGGTTTCGAGAGTCAGGGTCGGTTCGCGAAGGAGTCGTCGTCTGAAACGACTTGAAGAACAGTTGTCGACGATCTGGTCGCGAATCATGTCGTTAGGGTTGTGGTATTCACAAAATTTGACTTGGTGTTTCAAACGTGTTACAAACTGTTCAATAGTTTCTCCAGGTTGCTGACTTGTTTGGCGAAAGTTGTGACGCTCAAATGAAATATTTTTCTGCGGTGCGAAATAAGCAGTCAGTTTGGCGAGAGCAGTTTCTAAATCATTGCCTGTTTCCTCGAGAGTTTCGAATATATCCTGTACATCTGGACCTGCAAGATGAAGCAAAACGGCGCGTTGTTGCTTCTTTTCATTTATTCCAGATGCCGCGAGGTAATATTCTAAAGATTTTACCCATTTGTGCCATCGTTGTGCTATTGTTGATGTGTCAGCGACACTGAAAGGAGGTACTTTAGGTAGATCTAATACTTTAGCCATAGCTGATATAACATTGACGTTTAGTAAGCGACACGCACACTGGAAAAACCCGTTGTTATCCTCGTCGCCAGTTATGACAAAACACACAGTAAGTAGTATAGAACATGGCGGTACCAGGCCACCTTAATTAAAAATGGATTTATTTTCGAATCTATATGTTTTTCCAAATTATATTTATTTTTAGGGTACCAGGCCACCTTAATTAAAAATGGATTTATTTTCGAATCTATACGTTTTTCCAAATTATACAACATGAGGGTACCAGGCCACTTTTCCAAAATTGGGTTTATTTCCAAATCTATACGTTTTCCAAAATTGGATTTATTTCTGGCGGTACCAGGCCACTTTTCCAAAATTGGATTTATTCTAAAGTCTATATATTTTCTCATGTGTGGGTACATGGTAGGATTACTATGTAGTGGTGTTAGCACGTGGTTAGATGGTTATGTGCTATAACTTGGTTATGTTTGGTGAGAATTGTTACAGTTCAGTCAGATGGGTCTTGATGTTGGTTCAAATATATTGTTTCGATACGCGTCGTTTTACGAGTCGTCTCGAAATGTGTCGTTTTTAAATTGTCTTGAAATGTGTCGTTTTACGAGTCGTCTCGAAATGTGTCGTTTTTAAATTGTCTTGAAATGTGTCGTTTTACGAGTCGTCTCGAAATGTGCTATAAAGTGTGTTGACAAATTGATTAAATTATAAATTTTTCTTTTTACTGAATCTAATTTTGGACTATTTTGTAATGTCCATATGCGTAGCTACTAATACCATCTTTAAGGATGTATCTCTTATCGTCGAAACAACTCAGTGATATTTTGTTTATCTCGTAACTACCCAGTTGGTGGTTGTTACTTCTTATGGCTCTCATCTTGTGAGATATTTGTTTATTATTTAATAAAACATCCTTGTAGCTATCGTGTCTTATGTTTTTTCTCACAACACTCTTCTTGATACCTTTGGCAGTCTTTCCACCTTTTCCGTCTTCTTTTAGGTAGCTATACACCTACGAACTCAACGATGGGGACTCCTGACGTTTCGTCTTTCATTTTACCAATTACTTTCTTGTTTGTGATATCAAAGTATGGAGATGACTTATCATATCCACTAAAGTCAAACATGCTTTTGTCAGAGTAGATGTCTTTATATATGTCGTCCGTCTCAATTGCATATGTTAAACTGTCTGTGTCAGTGAACAGTAACTTGGAACTATATTTCTTTTTCACGTAGTTGTAGTGAAAGTCGTACATCAATAATTTCGATAGATCAAGAATACACATGCCTACATATGCTGGCTTGTTCAAAGTTAACGTTTCTTTGATTCTATGTACAGCTACTAAGTTGTCGTTAAATATCTTACTGCTTACAAAGGTTGGCTTAGAGGCGAGCTTCTTCAGTTTATCTTTATTTGTTACCAGTTCAACGTTAACACGCTTTCGAAGATTTTCCATGGTCTTTCCGAAGACACTGTTATTCATCAGTTTGAAGAAGTCTTTTTCAAAGTCGTTCTTAGCATCTGTTCTTTTAACTGTGTTGAAGTCAATATAGTCTTTCAACCATGGAGACTGATTAAACTGTAACACTCTATATACTTTACTTACCTTCATTCCTAAGGACTTGTACAGCTGCAAGTTCCTATAGTGCACTACGTATCTCTTCTTATCGTTAAGACTTGGTATCAACTTGCTTACCTCTCCTATAGATATATTGAATTTGTCTTTTATTGTTTTACAATAGTCAGACAGTTTATCAACCTCTACTTTAGTTCTCTCTGGTGCTAATGGATAGTCGTTATGTAAGTCGTGTAACTCCTTTGGATACTCCAGATCAACCTCTAGTAGTAATCCTTTGCTTGAGTTATCCTTATATTTGTCAAGATCGAACTTCTTGATCCATTTGAATCCTCCAGTTGGTAGGTACTGATTCATAGCCCAACCATATAGGTTGTTAGCGTCTAGATATACTATATATTTCGAAGGCTTGCTACTGTCGTAGTCCTTCATATATTTATTATTAGCCTTACCATATCTATGCGTGATACAGGAGACACCACCTCGCATTCCTTTCTCAATAAACTGAAACATGTCAATATCAGTCATCAGCTCTAGTTCCACTCCTGTCATCTTTAGAGCAGCGTCCCACGATAGTCCAGGTGACGTGAAGTAATGACAAGGATCTAATTGGTAGTACTGTTTACACGTTCTTCTAAAGTTCTCGAACACGTCAGACAATAGTAGCACATCAGTCTTGAGGTACACATCGTGATACTCACCCATATTATTCAAGTCGAACGTCTTCCACACTTCTTGTGCGTGTTTATAATCAGCGTCTGATATATGTTCGTCGTTTAGCACACTGTAGAAGCTTTCCTTTGAAGGTAGCTTTACATCTTCGAACTTATCGAAACTATCCATATAGTCATATGGATACACACCCTTTCTTGACACTAGTTCTAGTTCCTTGTCAGTGAATACCTCTGATGTGTTTTTCAAACACTCTTTAGGAAGGTTGTTAACCAAGCTGTCTAGACTAGAACCCATGAATTGGAAACTGTCGATGAATACAAGACTTTTTCCTAACATGAAAGCCATATATTTCTCCATATTATTTGGTATAACATTGATGTTCTGCCCAAGTCCTCCAATATTTTGCATTATGAAGTGACTATCATATCCTCTCAAGTTGTGGAACACCACTGGTATCTTGTTGGTTAGTCTATGGTTTCTATTACATAACTGGTGTGCAGAGCCTCTATATTTACCAGTTACATGACAATGGTCTCTAACTCTTATGTCTCCACTTTTGTATGTTTCATCACAAATGTGACATTTAGTTACTTCCTTGAAGTTAACCTTGTCAGCGGAAGTCATGATCATGTCTTTGCTAAAGTGTTTCTTTTTGACGTTGTCACAATACTTAACCTCTTCAAGCATCTTTTCCATAAACTTTTTGACTGCGTTCTCACCGCGGAACGTCTCAACAGGTTTACTGTACTTGTTGTCATAGCAGCAGACTACCTTATAACCATACCCACAGTCTGTATGTTGTTGATACTTGTTAGTATACGACTTGTCTGACGATGGTGTTGCTGCACTTATCTTCTCTAAGATCGCCTCGAAGTCTGCGTATATGACGAACGGAACATCTAGTTGCTTGTGGAAATTTTTGTATTTCAATATATTGTTTCCTTTTTCAGGCATCTTAATTGCCTGCTTTCCGTTAACCACTATACAATTCTCTACGTGGTTCTTTAGTATAGCTTCTGTGCTAAAGCACTGTAGACAGTATCTACAGAAGTTTTTCTTGTGCTCGTGTTTAGTCTGATTGAACATAAACCTATTAAAGTCCTTAATGTATACGTAGTGTTGTTTCTCCTCTTTCGTTATTAGCAACAGATCCATATAGTCTTTGTTACTTTCTTTGGATACATGTATTGGGAACGGCTGCTTGTTTTCATACCCAAACACGTTGATGTTTATATTATTTTTGATCTCTATTTCGTTGTACTGTTTGACTGATACTGGGAAGTCAATCCCCTCGTAGTCTACAGTGTTAACGTTTCTCTTGTGTTTTGACACTCTTTGTGGTTTGTAATCTACCGGGTTCTTGTGTAGTATGTGGCACCACATAAAACACTTATTTTATTTTTTATTTTATTTAGAAACTTTCATCAACTCACATGTTACAATAACTACAGATAACTAAAATCATAAGACAGATTACAATGCGAGTAGGTGAGGGATTCGTGAACGGACACAAGGTCCCGACAAGACGAATCCCCATAACACAGAACTTATTACAAGACAATACATAGTTTAAAAAAATTTAAAAAGATAGAAAATCTCTTTTTTCAACAACAGTTGGGGCGATCAATACCCCTAATACTTATTTTAATACTTATATTTACTAATACTTATACTTATTTTCCAGGAATCAGATCCATAAAAACGAGTCGTTTTTAAGCGCAATAAAACATGCACTATGATATAGATGCATATTTTTAAAAAGCTGTCTACTAAGTATTTGAGTGAAGCCAAAATACTTGGATATAGTTGGATAGACCTTTTAAGAGTAGCATCAAGACAGGGTGTGATAGACCACATAAACAGGGTCAGAAGAACACGAGTGCATAGAGTATTACAGGGGAGGATGACGCAGTTGAGAAACTCTACATCGAGGCGACGAAAACTAGCAAAACTGAAGCTCTTCATAGAGGAACAGAGAGCACTCCTAAACAAACCGAGTCAGTTCCCTACAGTGACACAGGTACGGACAGCTCTAAGAGGATATACTAGATCGTATAGTGTTGAGGTAGTCAACAATAAGGATCCACTGCAACAACTGAATAAGTCGAGGGTCGCTGTGAGCCTAACACTGACAAAAGAGTTGGATAGACTAAGAGGCTTGAAATACGTTGAGACACTAAAAGTGACGTTAGAGAAGCAACTGGACGGCGACAGAACTACGTATAAAGTAGCATACTTCAACTGTAATGCTAAGACGATATATAGTGTTAGTGACATATATAAGTCTGCAAAACAGTCTAGCGAAGAGATAATAAACCGAATCGCTGTGTGGATATCAGAAGGTTCTGGATGGGTCATAGACAACGTAGATAGTCACTACGTGAACGTGGTAGTATACGAACCTCTAAAAGGATCCAGCTATGTTGAGCTAACATACCAACAGAACTGAGAAACGCATCAAAGGGTTTGATTAACATAAGGAATGATGATAATAAGTGTTTTATGTGGTGCCACATACTACACAAGAACCCGGTAGATTACAAACCACAAAGAGTGTCAAAACACAAGAGAAACGTTAACACTGTAGACTACGAGGGGATTGACTTCCCAGTATCAGTCAAACAGTACAACGAAATAGAGATCAAAAATAATATAAACATCAACGTGTTTGGGTATGAAAACAAGCAGCCGTTCCCAATACATGTATCCAAAGAAAGTAACAAAGACTATATGGATCTGTTGCTAATAACGAAAGAGGAGAAACAACACTACGTATACATTAAGGACTTTAATAGGTTTATGTTCAATCAGACTAAACACGAGCACAAGAAAAACTTCTGTAGATACTGTCTACAGTGCTTTAGCACAGAAGCTATACTAAAGAACCACGTAGAGAATTGTATAGTGGTTAACGGAAAGCAGGCAATTAAGATGCCTGAAAAAGGAAACAATATATTGAAATACAAAAATTTCCACAAGCAACTAGATGTTCCGTTCGTCAGATAAGTGCAGCAACACCATCGTCAGACAAGTCGTATACTAACAAGTATCAACAACATACAGACTGTGGGTATGGTTATAAGGTAGTCTGCTGCTATGACAACAAGTACAGTAAACCTGTTGAGACGTTCCGCGGTGAGAACGCAGTCAAAAAGTTTATGGAAAAGATGCTTGAAGAGGTTAAGTATTGTGACAACGTCAAAAAGAAACACTTTAGCAAAGACATGATCATGACTTCCGCTGACAAGGTTAACTTCAAGGAAGTAACTAAATGTCACATTTGTGATGAAACATACAAAAGTGGAGACATAAGAGTTAGAGACCATTGTCATGTAACTGGTAAATATAGAGGCTCTGCACACCAGTTATGTAATAGAAACCATAGACTAACCAACAAGATACCAGTGGTGTTCCACAACTTGAGAGGATATGATAGTCACTTCATAATGCAAAATATTGGAGGACTTGGGCAGAACATCAATGTTATACCAAATAATATGGAGAAATATATGGCTTTCATGTTAGGAAAAAGTCTTGTATTCATCGACAGTTTCCAATTCATGGGTTCTAGTCTAGACAGCTTGGTTAACAACCTTCCTAAAGAGTGTTTGAAAAACACATCAGAGGTATTCACTGACAAGGAACTAGAGCTAGTGTCAAGAAAGGGTGTGTATCCATATGACTATATGGATAGTTTCGATAAGTTCGAAGATATAAAGCTACCTTCAAAGGAAAGCTTCTACAGTGTGCTAAACGACGAACATATATCAGACGCTGATTATAAACACGCACAAGAAGTGTGGAAGACGTTCGACTTGAATAATATGGGTGAGTATCACGATGTGTACCTCAAGACTGATGTGCTACTATTGTCTGACGTGTTCGAGAACTTTAGAAGAACGTGTAAACAGTACTACCAATTAGATCCTTGTCATTACTTCACGTCACCTGGACTATCGTGGGACGCTGCTCTAAAGATGACAGGAGTGGAACTAGAGCTGATGACTGATATTGACATGTTTCAGTTTATTGAGAAAGGAATGCGAGGTGGTGTCTCCTGTATCACGCATAGATATGGTAAGGCTAATAATAAATATATGAAGGACTACGACAGTAGCAAGCCTTCGAAATATATAGTATATCTAGACGCTAACAACCTATATGGTTGGGCTATGAATCAGTACCTACCAACTGGAGGATTCAAATGGATCAAGAAGTTCGATCTTGACAAATATAAGGATAACTCAAGCAAAGGATTACTACTAGAGGTTGATCTGGAGTATCCAAAGGAGTTACACGACTTACATAACGACTATCCATTAGCACCAGAGAGAACTAAAGTAGAGGTTGATAAACTGTCTGACTATTGTAAAACAATAAAAGACAAATTCAATATATCTATAGGAGAGGTAAGCAAGTTGATACCAAGTCTTAACGATAAGAAGAGATACGTAGTGCAATATAGGAACTTGCAGCTGTACAAGTCCTTAGGAATGAAGGTAAGTAAAGTATATAGAGTGTTACAGTTTAATCAGTCTCCATGGTTGAAAGACTATATTGACTTCAACACAGTTAAAAGAACAGATGCTAAGAACGACTTTGAAAAAGACTTCTTCAAACTGATGAATAACAGTGTCTTCGGAAAGACCATGGAAAATCTTCGAAAGCGTGTTAACGTTGAACTGGTAACAAATAAAGATAAACTGAAGAAGCTCGCCTCTAAGCCAACCTTTGTAAGCAGTAAGATATTTAACGACAACTTAGTAGCTGTACATAGAATCAAAGAAACGTTAACTTTGAACAAGCCAGCATATGTAGGCATGTGTATTCTTGATCTATCGAAATTATTGATGTACGACTTTCACTACAACTACGTGAAAAATAAATATAGTTCCAAGTTACTGTTCACTGACACAGACAGTTTAACATATGCAATTGAGACGGACGACATATATAAAGACATCTACTCTGACAAAAGCATTTTTGACTTTAGTGGATATGATAAGTCATCTCCATACTTTGATATCACAAACAAGAAAGTAATTGGTAAAATGAAAGACGAAACGTCAGGAGTCCCCATCGTTGAGTTCGTAGGTTTAAGATCCAAGATGTATAGCTACCTAAAAGAAGACGGAAAAGGTGGAAAGACTGCCAAAGGTATCAAGAAGAGTGTTGTGAGAAAAAACATAAGACACGATAGCTACAAGGATGTTTTATTAAATAATAAACAAATATCCCACAAGATGAGAGCCATAAGAAGTAACAACCACCAACTGGGTAGTTACGAGATAAACAAAATATCACTGAGTTGTTTCGACGATAAGAGATACATCCTTAAAGATGGTATTAGTAGCTACGCATATGGACATTACAAAATAGTCCAAAATTAGATTCAGTAAAAAGAAAAATTTATAATTTAATCAATTTGTCAACACACTTTATAGCACATTTCGAGACGACTCGTAAAACGACACATTTCAAGACAATTTAAAAACGACACATTTCGAGACGACTCGTAAAACGACACATTTCAAGACAATTTAAAAACGACACATTTCGAGACGACTCGTAAAACGACGCGTATCGAAACAATATATTTGAACCAACATCAAGACCCATCTGACTGAACTGTAACAATCCTCACCAAACATAACCAAGTTATAGCACATAACCATCTAACCACGTGCTAACACCACTACATAGTAATCCTACCATGTACCCACACATGAGAAAATATATAGACTTTAGAATAAATCCAATTTTGGAAAAGTGGCCTGGTACCGCCAGAAATAAATCCAATTTTGGAAAACGTATAGATTTGGAAATAAACCCAATTTTGGAAAAGTGGCCTGGTACCCTCATGTTGTATAATTTGGAAAAACGTATAGATTCGAAAATAAATCCATTTTTAATTAAGGTGGCCTGGTACCCTAAAAATAAATATAATTTGGAAAAACATATAGATTCGAAAATAAATCCATTTTTAATTAAGGTGGCCTGGTACCGCCATGTTCTATACTACTACAGTACAGTTTCATAAACACTTCTGTAATCTTCTACTCTCCTTCTCGCAACAACTTCCTCGTGGTGCCTACGTCACTCTCCAAATTCTTACTACATGAATATACATATCAACCGCAACAATATGCAGTTTTTGCCATCAAGCGACTTCGAAGCTACAACTTTATCAAACAAATGGCGAAAGAGAAGGTTGATCAGAGTCTTTGTTCTTGAAGTGCTCGTCCTGTGATGGAGTGAATCGTCGAGTACACGCGTAAAAACGCGCAGCTTGTTTTTGCCTGTCAACAGGCAAAAACAAGCCTGTTATCGACAGGCTAGAACATGCTTGAGCTGGCCAGCAAGAACATGGCTGTTGACAGGCTTGTTCTTGCCTGTTGACAGGCTTGTCCTTGCCTGTTGGAACAGGCTGTTTACGGCTTGATGAATGAACAGGCTTGAACAGCGTTGTTGAAACAGTATGTTTCATGCATGATAACAGCGTTGAATTAGCGTGATGAAATAACATCCAAGAACATGGTTGTTCTGACAGCGTATTTCAGGCATGATATCAATGCTGTTTTTGACTGTTGAACTCGAGATTTTCTCGTGTTTACTACGCGTTCTTCTCGCGGCCCCGTGTATCGGCACGACGAACAAAAAATATTGACAACGTACACCTGAAAATATATTTGGGCTTTATTGCAAAAGATAACAAAAACATTCACAAAATAGGCAAGCTTACAATACTTTTTTATACAAAAATACCCTGTAATATAATCAGTCTTCGCTTCCACAAACATTAAGACCACAAGTCATTCTTCAAACGGCATAGGTCTCAAAAGTTGGTTTCGCGAATTTGAATTGTGGTGATGTTGTGAACGCGATCCCTAGCCTTAGCCATAAAAATAGAAACTATAAGATCTTGCAGTGTTAATCATCTTTGAATGTCAGATATCAGTTTCACATTCTGCAGTGCATGGCCTGGTTCATTCACGTCGATTTGTTCAGACTACTTGGTCTAATGGTCTTGAATACGGGTAATAGAGTAAAATTTCCAAACGTGCAGCATCTAAAAATATATAAAAAATAGATAAATACAGAATGTATAATATTTACGATCCATAAATTCAAACCACAACGACGTCGATGTAAGTTATGCAGAGACTTGACTAGTATATTGTTTTTTACGTGTTCTCTTTCAAGTTAATACATGTGCATCCTGTCGGAAAAGGCAAATCTCAAACTTTTTTCCCATTTTTAAAATACTTCCCTTTAAGCAAGAAACTAGAAAACTTTACCATAAATAGTACTTTAGAATATCTTTTGATTGATATATAGATCAAGTTTGTGCGTTAAGCATTGTGCAAACAATATCTAATATCCTAAAACACTTGTGGAAAGTCTATTGGCCATTATAATTATTTGACGAGCAATGGTGCGAACATTTTGAACATTTTAAAACGTTACACAAAACTCACAGACTTGAACTATACATCAAATGAAAGCTTATGAAATTTCTAACAACATACGTACATGATGTATTTCAACAATCCGTAGTTCGGAAGTTATTCACCATTTTCCTTCATGAACAAACATGGCGAGATAAACTTGCCCCAATAGGCAATAGCCTCGTTTTCACTTTCGCGAGTGTTTTCTTAATTTCTTCCTTCAGCTTCGTGCCTTCGACTGAACCTGAAACCGAAGTGACCATGTAATTACTTAAGTTAACTTACTGTATGTCGTTGGAAAAACTTGGAAGCCTTTTTAAAGACTGACTTCCGCCTTGGAAACAGGAAAAGACTTTAACTGGAAATATTAATCGAGCTAAAAAGGCAAAGTGCCAAAGAAAAATAACCGCTTACAGTACCTCTTAGTCTTTGACACGTTGGCAACTTGGCACAGAATATGGTTATTTTCGGATCTGCCGGTGAATTTCCACTCAGCCAAAAATGCGTTGTCGTTTATAATCTCAATTTCCATTCGCTAGTCAGCCTATATGTATATAGTGGCAGTCGAAAACAATCTCCAATGCCCAAGACAATGTGGAAAGTTTCAGCCTCTTTTGGCGGCGGGATATCCAGTTCTGTTTCTTCGTCTTTCTTGGTATAAATGTTAGGAATTAAACCATTAAATTTCGTGAAAACAGCAGCACAAAAATATTAAAACTGTCTTGTTCAAATTTCGCTCTCGGATGGCGTGGATATATATGTATTCAAAATTATTCCTGATTATAAACTGGTTCAAACCGGTTGAGTACTCACAACAGGCATGAACAATGCTGTCGAACAAACAACCTTGTTCATGCCTGTTGGAACAACATAAAACTATCATGTCAAATCAACAGCCATGTTCATGCATGATACAACATGTTGTCAGAGCATGATGAAATAACATCCAAGAACAGCAATGTTACAACAACCATGAACTTGGTTGTTGTATCAAGCTTGTTTTTGCTTGTTGTAACATGCATGAACAAGCATTGTCGATTCGCCAAGCTGTAACATGCATGTTGTAACATGCTTGAACAATGCTGTTATTTCAACAATCATGTTCTAGCATGTTAACAGGCTGTAACAAGGTTGTTGAGCCAACAACCTTGTTACAGCCTGTGAGATTTTTACGTGTGTAGTGTTAGCTTTACATCCGTTTGGTCATGCAGGATTGACACAGTTTTGTGCTGGAATGAACTTGCCTCCTCCAGTGACAAAAAAGGCATACAATCAGCATATCATACAGATTGAAAATGCAGCCAAAAGCAATGCTGAATAAATTATGAAAGATGCAGGCAATAGGTTCAAAGAAAAAATTTCCATGGAACGGCCAGGTGACATTGAGAACAATGGTGCAGATGAAATTGCTCGATGACGGTACCTGGCAGAAAAGAGGTCAATCATTTAAAATGGGAGTGATCTTTGTAATTTCAGTGGACACTGGGGAAACTCTTGACTATGCAGTAAAGTCCCTCTTCTGCCATGAATGCAAGGCTCGTAATACCCAGGATCAAGAAAGCGAGGAGTATAAAGAATGGAAGCAGGCTCATGAATCAAAGTGTGAAAGTTGTATGGTATTACCCCATGAGGAGTTCATACAATGAGAGCCCTTCGACGACAAGACCAAGTAAGAGTAAAGACTGCTGCCAAAAAAGTAAGTTTAAAATACAGAGAGAGAAGGCGAAAACTCTGCGCCCAACAAAAGTCAAAAGGTGACAAGAGTGCCTACCAACCTGGTGGCTTTGGTCTTAGTTCACAGCCTGCTGACATTGTAATAAACAAGAAGAAGAGAAAGAGAACAGCCAAAGAGACAAACAGCAATGAACAACCTAAAATTAGGTTTGTCATGCCAACCGTTGAAGTAGTTGGCAAGGAACGATAAAAATAACAAACTGTGTTAATATAATTTGAGGTAATTGGTAAACAAATGCTATCGTATTGAACATATTTACCTTACTGTAATTATTTGAAAGTATAGTTAACCTTTTATCTCAATTTTGTGTACTTCACATAGCAGCAAATTAGTTCAAAATGTTTGGTCATGTTTAACCTTGATTTTCGCAAAACGAAAAAATTTTGCTGTATCAAATTTGTGGAAAGTCTAAATTGAAGGGAATTTGATGGGTTGCCCTCCTTTTTGGACTGTAAGTGTATCTCATGGTGCTTTATGCAATAAGTAGACAGTTTTTAAAATTTGTGATATTTCTTTGGTTTCCATGCAAAAAGTGTTTTTTTAGTGTTCGGACAAGAGTATTTGACTAAATTAAATGCTGTCTACTTGTTGCATACTTTAGGACATATGAAGCAACTTCACCAAGTTTGGATTTGAAATCTATTTTTTGTTCTTGAGATATTGCTTCCACGAGTTCTTGTTTATGACGTAGTTATTTGTTGTTACCATGGCAACCATGCAGTATAAGTCACCTTTAGTAAGTAAAATACTTGCCAATTTTTGTGGTGATTGATTAAATTGTTTTGAAACAACTGCAAAAACAGTGATTTGGGTAATTTAGGGTTAACTACCACCTACACATTTCAGCCCCGCAGTTGCCCCCTACAAAAATAAAACTACCCCCTGGATTTCGTAGTATAGCCACTGTAATTAGATGTGTGAAACGATCAACTTCACACATCTAATGATACTCCTAGGTTCAAACCATTTACTTTATAGGCTTATAGCTACTGTAGTCACGTGAACAGTCGTTGGGCATATTTGAAATTGTGTGTTTTGGTTTGAGTTAGCGAGAGAAGTTTTGCAACGGCGGACGTTTTTGATGCGAATCAAACTGCTTTTAATTTAGTAGGGCTAAGTTTCCACATTGCCGTGTTTCACAGTTGGCGAGGACATCATTAAGACCTGCAGTCCTGCAAAAGAATGGCTTTGTCGCTAACGAGGGAGGCTGCGACGGTATAGGAAACTGGTAGCATCCGCCATTGTTGTGGAAAAAAATATTTTTTTAAACTTAGAATGATGAGAATATATTAAACTTAGAATATATATATATATATATATATATATATATGTATATATAGGTTCTAAGGATTTTTGGTGAAGGAAAATTTCGAGTGTTGGAATATTTACATTTTAAGACCAAACCGGGACCAGTTGCGAAAAATGCAACTTAGAGGCCTTCCGGCTGGAATTGAACCCGCGATCCTGCGATGCTAGTGCAGTGCTCTGACCACTGAGCTACGGAAGCCGTAATGCTTTATACTGAAAAAGCCTGTATATCCTTTGGGATTATCAAATCATTCGAAACGTAACCTGGGCGACACATACACACTTTCATAATTTCGTTACATAATCGCAAACTTATACAAGCTTCTTCAGTAAACCATTATGTAGTGTGACGTCATAGTGAGGATCATTTAAATATCAAACAATGATCGAAGTGAGATGTGGAAGAGTTGTAAACGCCAATCATTGTAATTTCTATAGTTTTTTACAGCAAGAGAGTTTATTTCAAACTGAATTTTTCACTGCATAAACTAATATATTTTTTTTATTTACGAGTAGTACACCTTAATACCGCGGCGAACCGACAAGATTCGGCTATGCATACATACATACATTTTATTGACAACTCCCCCGAAGAGGCTTTTCAATGACAAGAAAATAAATAAATAAGAAATACACAAATTGCAATTACTATAGCTTATGATATACCTAGAATCTTAAACTAAAACCTAACTCTATCGTAAAAATTCGTCCACAATTAACGTCTTAATTTACTTTTAAAATGTTTAATTGAAGTGCAAAGTTTCAAGTCCTGTTGCAAATTGTTCCAAAGTGTCACGGTCCGATAAAAAGCGTTCTTTGTACCGTAGTAGATTTAAAAAAGAGGAATATTCAACATTTTACCATTTCTTGTATTTCTTGGAGCTTTATGTCATCACGTTGTAAAAACAGAGTTTTGGATATAGTAAAGAGAAAAGGTGGTGAATAGCGGAGCGCGTTAATGCTAATTTTCGAACCAAAACTCAGACAAACAAACCGAAATTGACTCTCAAGTGATTCCTAACGACTCTTTCTATTGTTTGGAATGCAATAATTTATAGCAAACTCAAACAAACATAGATACTGACTTCATTTCCTCGCTTCTCTATTGGTAAGATTTTTAGCAACGAAATACTGACTTTCGAGCGGAGCCCTTCATCAGAGTAAGATGTGATTCCGATACGCTGCTAAATTTTTTTAATTATATAATTAAATTGTTTTAGATAAAACAAATATTGATGGACGACGTTTTGGACGATGTGTCCCTCAGATACCTCCATAACAACGAAAAATGAAAAAATTGTTTCCTTTCATATTTTAACAAATTATGAAAAAAGCCAATAAAAGTTCTATGCCTATCGCTTGAAACTCAGGAAGGAACTCAGTTCTCCAAGAACTCGTTCTCCAAATTCATTAATTATTTCGTGGGTGAAGTTTCATATAAATCCCATCGTAAGAGGTAGGGTTAGTATTAGGTTTGGAGTTAGAACTATGTTTTGAATGGCGCTCCGTCGAGATGACGTCAGTATCGATGTTTGTCCGCTTTTACCCATAATCGTGCGGCCATAACAAAAGAAAATAGCTCATTTGCAATAACTCACAAATGGTGAGTCAAATCTGGTTTGTTTGTCCGCATTTTGAGCTATTAATAGCAGCCAGACTCTACGCTATTGGAGATATTTATATGGAAGGTCAGCCTATTTTGTCATGCGACATTACATCGACATTACATGCTCATATACAAATAACTGGAATGCTCCACAATCTCTCTTGCCCATTGCTGATCAAAGATATGTCTTAATCGTTAACGAATGTAGTTCGCTACTGACCACACTACCGTTTCGAACATTTAGTGAAATATTGTTACTATACTATTACAGCTACTGTTACAGCTACAGTTATAGTTACAGCTACAGTTGCACTGCTACAGCTACTGTTAAGCTACAGTTGCACTGCTACACATGTTACAGTTACTGTTTCAACCTGAAAATGTAGTTCGCTACGACCAGCCCTTGTTGGCTTGCCATAAAAGCTTTTTCGCCTCGCTTCTCAATAATTGGTTTCTCCAAAAGAATATCAACAGAATTCAGGGTTGCAGATGTAAACGTCAAGGTAGCACTCCACGACAATAATATCCCGCCAACTATAGGAAGCATTCAAAGAGAACTTGTTAGAGCCATCGGTGCAAAGCATAAGAAAGTACAGCCAACCACGATCAGGCAAGATTTGGCTAGCTTTATGTTCCGCAAAAATGCTTTCTTACTCGCTGTTCCTCCATGGACTGAAATATGATTCCTCGCCGACGTATACAACTTGCGAGAAATATTCTCCCGTAAATGAAGATCAGTAAATTATGAAGCTCTCTTCATAATTACTCTGATCTTCATTTACGGGAGAATAGAGGATATCTCTATACCCAATAATCAAGATCATGCTCCCAGCTTTATCATCAATAAAGGAAATACACAACTCCACGACAACGAGACACCAGAAAATAAATGAAGAAAACTTTACTTTTGGTAACTTTGTTTCGATGAAAAATAGGATGAACGATACCCAAATATCGTTCCACGTTGAGCCAAAACAATACCGTAAAAGACATACCAAATAAAGAAAATGACAGTGCTGTAAATACGGCCATCTTAGGACATCTGCTACCTTCCTTGTATACTCTACCATGAGTAGTATAGTAAATGTTGGGTTGCAAACTATTCCAACTCCAAGATCGCTCAAGGAGAGAGGCAAGATAAGAAAATATGATCATTTCTTCTGTAGATGAGATGATTTCCAAAAAGCCAGCACTGTTATGACGTTAATAAAGGTCGTTGAGAATGTCAAAAGTATGTTGTCTACGCAAAGAATAACGACTTTTATAAAATTCTTTCGGGGAAGGCACCCCTGAGGAGTAAAGCTGTCCTCCCTTCAAGTATTTCCACAGATGATTTCTATATTCAACAGGGTTCATTACATTCATATCCAGATAGAGTACTCGCCTTGCCTTGATAACGGTGGCTGTGTGAACTCAAATTAAATTTGTGTATATAATAACCGAGGGAAATCACAATTATTTGTAAAGCTGTTGAATACATTTGGCACTTCATTTCGATAAAACAAACCGTTCCACTTACGCTACGGTAAGAAATGTAATATATCTGAAGCATAGTTTATACTTATCATAGCTATAAGCTTGTTTTAAACGCAAATTAGAAATTTAGTGATTTTCTGGCTAAAATCATTCGTATTAAGCAATATCTTCCTAAAAAGGGTTTAATCTGTCTTCTCAAATATATTAAATATTCATGACTTCTCGGCCAATAATTGCGGTCAAATGAGTCACCTGACGTATCTGGATATTGTGGGATGTTTATAAATTAGTCTGCACAGTTTATTTCAATACTGTATTTAGAACGTTTCTAAATGCTCTATTTAGAAATGTAGTTCTAAATACAGCAGATATGCAAAATAGTTGTTCTGACCAAGGGCGATTTCAAACACCAATATATCAATAACAATTAGAAAAGGACGTGTAATCTATCTATTTATCTATATCTATGATATCATACAGTTTTAAACTGTAGTCCTATTCCGTCGACTCTATGAATATTTAAATTTAATCCACTCTTTTAACGCAGGTGAAAGCTAAAAGGCTCAAAAGGAGCTTCCCATTTTCAAGAACTAGTCTAATTCTAATCCCAAACCTAAACCTAACTTTGATCCTAAACTTAATTTTACTGAAAGTCTAAATTTAAACATGTTTATTTCAATGCACTCAATTTTAGCCCTGAAGATACGTGCGAATTTCGCAAAAAGTATTTACAGCTATAGCTACTTCTACAGCTACAGCTATACAGCTACTGCTACAGCCATATGTACAGCTACTGTTACAGCTACAGCTATACAGCTACTGCTACAGCCATATGTACAGCTACAGCTACTGTTACAGCTATACTGCTACAGTTACAGCTACTATTACAGCTATACTGCTACAGCTACTGTTACAGCTATACTGCTACAGCTACAGTTACAGCTACAGTTACAGCTATACTGTTACAGCTATTGTTTACAGCTACTGTTACAGCTACAGTTACAGTTACAGTTACAGCTACAGTTACAGCTAGCTACAGCTACAGCTACTGCATGTTACAGCTAAAGCTATACAGCTGCAGCTACAGCTACTGTTGCAGCTACAGCTACTGTTGCAGCTATACTGCTACAGTTACAGCTACAGTTACAGCTACAGCTACTGTTACAGCTATACTGCTACAGCTAGCTGTACGTAGCTGTAGCTGTAACAGTAGCTGTAACTGTAGCTGTAAACAATAGCTGTAGCTGTACATGTATATAGCTGTAACAGTATAGCTGTAACTGTAGCTGTGTTACAGCTAGCTGTGTTACAGCTAGCTACTGCTACAGCTACTGCTACAGCTACAGCTACAGCTAGCTGTTATACAGCTACAGCTACTGCTACAGCTACAGCTAGCTGTTATACAGCTACAGCTACTGTTTCAACTTGAAAATGTAGTTCGCAAGAGAATTTGTTAGAGCCATCGGTGCAAAGCATAAGAAAGTACAGCCAACCACGATCAGGCAAGATTTCGCCAGCTTTATGTTCCGCAAAAATGCTTTCTTACTCGTGATTCCTGCATGGACTGTAATAGGATTCCTCACCGACGCACGACTTGCGACCAGTGCACTAATCTTGACTTGGGTCGCTGTGTCTCGTGCCCAGATCTCTTTGCGGACCTATGTATAGTCAACGAAATCTCGATTTGTGAAAATTGCCCTCGAGATGTTCAGTTTTATGACGTTTTGTGACGTAAAGGTTTTATCACGTGTATTGAAGTTCCTACCTTTCGGATCTTGTCAACGCTGTAAGTTGTGCTGTGTCTATTTGAACGATCTGTTTTGCCTTTTTCAATTCATGAGCAAATATTACAAACGTGAAGTTCGATTTGGCAAAAGTGTCGCTTGAATGGAAAATTTATAACTTCGCGAGCGGCTTGCTCGTTTCGAGTAAATGTTGTTTATGGAGTTCAAATGGTCATATTGAATTTTGACATTATAAACGCGCAATATGATTACCGTATGTTATTTTAATATTACAAGGCTATATGATCACCTTCATTTAGATTGTGGTTTAGATTCTGGATTCTATTTACTTGATCCTCATGCTATAGAAAATTTCTAGCATTACAGTATAATTCTGCTGAACGAAAAGTATATTGGAAAAGAACTGTTCGAATTTCCGTGGAAAAAAGATAATTTTTCAGATTATATTGGAAGCAAGAAGCAGTTTGAGGCATCAGTAAAAAATGTTGGGCCTTGGCAATGTAAACTGTCTAATTTTTGTTCTACAAAAGGGAGCATAATACAAATTAGAATTCCGTGCGCTATAGTTATGGACGTCATTTATACGTAATAACGAATTATCAAAGCTTCGGGGGAGAAGATTGTTTTTTCATGAATACATCAATTTTCCTAGGTGCAATAAATAATTTTTCAAATTTAAAAATTAAATTTAAGCTCGTTAAAAACTGGTTCAGTGTGTGTATCAAATCAATGCTTCCTTGCTAACAATTCTCACTTCACGCTTCTGAAACAAGACAATACGATTAAGGTTTGTTGGGAACGTAGAGTCCTATACAATAATGCAATATTGAAAATATGGATAAACCAGAGAATAGATCAGTATAATGTATATAAAGATGATTTAGAAAGGCAAAAGCTTGATTTATATATGATACCTATATTGATTTTAATATTTTTCCAGCAACATGAGAAATATGTGGTTTCCACGATATGCGTTCATCTAAAATTACACCAATAAAAACAACCTCTTTGACCAGATCAATTTTATGGTCATTTAACATTATCAACAAATCAATGTAATAACGTTTCTGTCTAAGGTTTGAAAATCATATAGTTAGATTTCTTAATATTTATTGAATGCATATTAGCCTTAAACCACTCAGACAACTTAGTACTCATTTCATCATTTATTAAATTCATTAAAGTGCCCCTGTGATCAAATTTTTTGAATCCCGAATTTTTACATATTTGTAAAGAGCATGGTGTTCTCACTTAACTTGCCAAATTTCAAGCATTTTCGAGCATGGGCTGTCGCCTTTTCAGACTGTTTTTATACGAGATTATACGGCCGCCATTACTCAAACATGTTCCGGACGCTTAGGTTGCGATTAGAGGAAGTGACGTCAAAGACTCAACACGTGGCTAGTTATATATGAATGTAAAGCTACTTGGTGAAAACTTTCTATTGTAACTTGTCGTATAATTCGTATAATTTCCATAACGTTTTGTCACGTGTTGAGTCTTTGACGTCATAATCACATACTCTGCTGTCGAATTGCGGGCTCGTCTGGAACATGGTTGAGCAATGGCGGACAAAATTTGGGCGACTTTGGAGGTTAAATTTCTTGTGATAGAATGTTTGTTGTTCAATTTTTTTGTCAAATGCGAACATTTATTAACCTAAAAGGATGTTTTGTAACAAAAAATGCCAGGAAACGTAATGTGATATTTCGTCGCAGGGGCACTTTAAACAAAATGGGTCTTTGTAAGAATAAAATAGGGTGGTGAGACATTGGAAAGATCGTTGATATATAATAAAAATAGATTGAAGTGGACCAAGGTTTCAACCCTGATGCACTCCACGTGGAATAGGAATCATTATATTGAACATATTGCATTATAAAATAACATATACACAACAAGCGCTATGATTGGTTAATACCCGTGTTTGGATCAGAGTATCCAAACACGGGAAATTGCGGCCCATCATCGTTTTTAAACATTTATTAACATTCTACATGCGCACAATAACAGACAGACAGACAGACATATTCCTTCCCAAGCAAGGGAATAGGCTTTGCAGAGCTAGGTTCTACAAAGAGCACAGCGCATAATAACTATAAATAAAATATAGCAATCGTCCTTGTCAATTTTCACAAGATTTTGCAAAATTAGGCCGAAAATATATAGCCGAAATTATAAGTATTTAATGTGGACAAAGCAACACTAAAGCGAACGAGAATTTCCTTGAAAGTTTCAATAAAACCCAAAAAGACAACACTTTTATAGATATTGTCCACCAAGAGATGGTTATGATATTCGGGCAGGATATTCACGAAGAAACCATTCATTTTGTTCTTGTGGCCAACAAAAAATCACCGAACAACACTCCGACAGTGAGAGAAAACCATAAAAAAGATTCTGTGTTGTAGAATATGAAGGCTAGAAACTTTTGAGGTGGAAATTGTCAAAATCCTATACTAATTGTAGACCAGGTATCCAGTTGTCCGTCGCGCGGTACTGATTTCCTTTGTTTTGGTTCATGAATTATCAATGAGTTTGAGATGGAGCGATACAGGTCTATATAGTTGCGGATAGATTTATGATCACCATATTTAAACAATGGCATTTGTTTATAACACATGCTATTTTCATACTCCAATGAGACTATTCAAACATTAAAAAACATTTGCCGTAAGACCTTTTTCGCCTCACTTCTCAAAAAGTGGTTTCGCCAAAAGAAGACTACAGAATTCAGTGTTGAAGATGTTAACGCGATGGTAGCACTCCACGACCATAATAGCTGGCCAACTACAGGACGTATCCAAAGAAAATTTGTTAGAGCCATCGGTGCAAAGCATAAGAAAGTGCAGCCAACCACGATTAGGCAAGATTTGGCCAGCTTTATGTTCTGCAAAAATGCTTTCTTACTCGTGGTTCCTCCGTGGAGTGAAATAGGATTCCTCGCCGACGCACGACTCGCGAGAAATATTCTCACGTAAATGAAGATCAGACTAGTTATGAAGAGAGATATTTTAATACTCAAAATCATCATCGCGGCCTTACCATCAATGAAGAACGTGCACGCCTCCACGACAACGATACACCAGAGAATAAATGAAGCTATTAAAACTTTACTTTTGGTGACTTTGTTTCGATGAAAAATAGGATGAAGGATACCCAAATAGCGTTCCAAGTTCAGCCAAAATAATGTCGTAAAAGACATACCAAATAAAGTAAACGACAGTGCTGTAAATATGGCGAAAGTAGGACACCTGTTACCTCCTTGTAAATCTACCATGAGTAGTATAGTAAATGTTGGGTTGCAAACTGTTCCAACTCCAAGATCGCTCAAGGAGAGAAGCATGATAAGAAAATATGATGTTTTCTTCTGTAGATGAGATGATCTCCAATATGCAAGCAGTGTTATGACGTTAAGAAAGGTCGTTGAGAATGTCAAAAGGATGTTGAGTACGCAAAGAATAACGACATTGACATAAAATTCTTTCGGGAAAGGCAGCCCCGAGGAGTAAATCTGTCCTCCCTTCAAGCATTTCCACAGATGATTTCTAGAATGAATAGGGTTCGTTGCATTCATATTCGCATAGAGTACTCGCCTTGCCTTGAAACGGCGGCTGTATCAACTCAAATTAAATGTGTGTATATAGTAGATCAATAACAATTAACGATAAATCTGTTGCAGAACATTCACATTTTGCACTTCATTTCAGTAAAAAAAACTTCCAGTTAGGCCAATGGAAAGAAATATAATATATCTGAAGCATATAGTATATATATACTAAACGCACTTACTGGAAATTTTCTGGCTAAAAGCATGTACTACATTCGTATTAAGCAATATCTACCTATCAAAATGTTCAATCTGCCTTCTCGAACACATTAAATATTTATGACTTCTCGGCCAATCTAATTCGGTCAAATCAGTCACGTGACGTAGACGTTTGAGCGCATTTCATAACAACAATAGTTCTATAATATAATAGAACAATGAACTTGTCGTGGTTACAAACTTAAATATAGCTTTGAACAACGTATGGTGATTGGTAATAACCTTAGAACGTTCTGAAACTACATATATATAAACACATTTACCAAAAATCTAACAATAGGCTTAAAAGAAAAGAGCACGATGCATTTCGGCAGACAACTTATCAAGTGCTACGTCTGCTAACTATAATCATCGAAATTGAAGGATATTTATAATAACTGAAGTGACTTACTGTGCATCGAAAATCAAAAAGGGAACTTATTTAATAGCCATTACCAGACAGCTTGTAATTTCAAGGAGTAAAAATATGAAACAAAATCCAAACATTACTCATTAGCATCTTGTAAATTCCATGGTGCTCCTAAAAGTTGTTGGCCTCATGGTTGATCAGTACCAGCAATGGTTTAGAAGGTTTTACAATTATATAGAATTAAAATACCATGCATGACAAAATACACATATGAGTTGTTAAAAATGTATCTTTAATCAAATCATGGACAAAGTTAAATGATACAGTACAATTATTCTATAGAAAGCCACTAAGTTCTCTTGCTGTTTCACTCCTTCAAATTCGTTCCTTCATTATCTCCATCTGATGTGAAAGTGCAGCCATCTTGTATCAAAACACAAAATATAGGGGTCGGAAGTGTTTTTAAGGGATTTATGTGAACGAAAAGAAATTAAATTAATTTATGCATTAGGTTCGGTTGATGAGAAGTACGACGTTTGAATCAGTTGTCGATCCTAATCCAAATGTAGTCGAACTTAATATGTGTGTCGTTCTTAATTAAAGGTGTCGTTCTTAATTAAAGGTGTCGATCTTAATTGATTCAAACGTCGAACTTCTCATGAGCTTAATTCGTTGAATTAGGTTCGGTTCATGAGAAGTTCGACGTTTGAACCGGGCCTAAGAACACTAACAAACGGTGATGATTGATAAGGAACTGCTTCGTAGGATAAAAATCTGAGGTAACACCACGATTGTTGAATATTTACAATCGAGTAGATGAATTTAATATTGAGCGGCCCAGGGGATGACGTGAAATGAGCATAGGCTTCACTTATATTTTTGGTCTAAAATGCAGGGTGACGTCAGCGGGGTGCAGGGGGGCTACAGCCCCCCCCCCCCCCCTCAGGGAAATATGAACAGTTTGTCGGGGAACGAACGGAAATTGGCGGTTTTTTACTTGATTCTTGTTCTGATATTCGATATTTCTCATAAAAAATGGCATGATATTTTTGACCTTGGCCGCAACCCTGCTAGTTAGCCCCCGGTCTCGGGGACCTTAGCCCCTGTGTCGGGGAATTCTTGGCGCCACCCCTGCAAAAGTGGACTCCATGTCATGTATAAATTATGTCATATAATATAAATTAATATTTAGTACAATATTTGCTATGGAGATACGTCATGCGTTCGTGTATACAGTTGTTTAAAATGTAAGTTGCCAGTGTGTAATCGATGTGCTACTTTTGAATTGAATGAAGAAACTGTTGGTTGGCCAGAATGTAAATCCGTGCGGTATTGCAATGTTTGTGCTGGTGTCGAAAGTGATACTGATACATGTGACAAAGCCAAAGGAAGAAAAGATGGAGATATTTGTGCAGACAACCTGGCGAAAAAATCTTACACAAAAAGGTAAACATACAAGCGTATAAATAATTCATTATTTACATCGAAAAAGCATTTCAACATGAACATCGTCAATTACTCATTATATTCGTTTCTTTCAAATCCTGTGTTGCACGCTGTATTTTTAGGTCAAATGTTGTTAATTCTGACGATGAATCCGAAGGATCCGAAGAAGGTGAGGACCCAACCCTAACCCCCCACCAAATGAGTTTTCTAACCCTAACCACCCGCCTTAAGTGTCTTCCTAACCCTCCCACCTCGATTCCCTTGATGTTATCCGGTGATGTTTATATTGGTGATGGAGTAACATGAAAGGTTATCCTTTCTGCCTCGTCTCCGGCCGCTCGCCTACAAATTACGAGAGCGGCGCGCGGAAATTTGAGAGGAACCATAATTGCTGGCACGATCTATTGCTAGCCTGCGCCGGCCCGCATGCCCACTCCCAATTAAGAAGAGCCTGCGCTGGGTGGGAGATCTAGATTGACCTTCAGTTGATAAGAAAGAGCTGATTTACGATTTTCCAATGTTAACTAAACTCGAGGAGAAAGGAATATATATTAGGTGTCTCGGTATTCACGATTGTTTAACATTGTACTGTATAGTGATAATATAGAAGTTATAGTCGAGCTTTCAGGGGCCACAGACCCAAGACATGTATAAGGGCCCCGTTTACTTCTGTCACGCGACATGGACAGTTGGATTCCTTTTAGAATGATGTTAAAGCAATTCGATGCGAAAAACATGCAAGGGGGTTTTTATGTAAATGTGGACAGATGATTGGAATCAAATCTAATACGATGATGGAAAGTTCCCGTTCATGCAATCGCACGCCCCAAAATACACGCAGCTGAATGCTTAAAACATTATAATGCCTCGGGTGCCCGGGCTAACCCGCTTTGCCGAGATTATTACTTGTTAGTTTTCCGCTTGTGTTTATATGAAAGACGAGCCAGCGCGCCTAACCGAGATCTCGCTTTGTGAGACCGAGATCTCGGTTACCCGGGTTGGGTTTGATGTTTTTGTAACATGATTGACCGAGCAAGCTCGCCTACTCATCTCGGCAAAGCGGGCTAACTCGGGTACCCGGGCTAACTCGCCTCCATATAAACACCCCCTATCACTGTTAAATGTTGGTTCTCCACTGTACAAAGTTACACTCTCCAGTGAAAAATAAATATAGTGTCAATGAAAAGATACGCAGTCAATCATACGACATTACGTTATTGATGAATTTACGGAAGAGGTACATGTACGTCAGTTCAAAAATTTTGACATACATGTGAGATGGATAAAGTACAAATTAATTCTCTCATTTAACAACATTTCTCTTATCCAATGTTTCATTGCTGGTCTTAAAGAGATAGGTTACGAAAGGAATGGACAACAGTGCAAAACAAACAGCGCCACTTGCAAATGTTAGGCTACGTCAGAGCTGAGACACGCGCAAAAAGGGATGACTCAAAAGGACCTTTCTGTTTTTGTCTGGGGTCTTTATTTTTCGTTAGGTTAGGGTTAGCTACGGTTAGGGTTACTGATCGGCCTAACCCTAATCCCAACCAGAAAATGCGAATGTCCTTTTGAGACATTCCTTTTAGCCTTCACCGGGCAAAAATCCTAGATCGTTTTAAATGAGGATAGGCAATTGAATCGGATGTAAAAATCAAAATATGGACGCAACGCGTTGCGAATCCGTTTTAGTTTAATTCATATTGATCTAATTCGCATCTGATACGATCTTAGTTTGGACAGGGCTACGGTTCGCATTGCCATTGGGTTTAAAAATCAGAATCGTTCTGCTCATGAGCAATTCCAGTCCCAACCCTGATTCTAACTACAAATCCGCTATTTCGCATAAGATGAAGTACCTACGTTGGTCAGGTTCGTTACCGCTGACACAGGGAGTGGATGTGTTGGCGATTAGGGATGGGGAAATTTACGGGGGGCTAGCTTTAGGCATTAGTGTTAGAATTAGAGTTATCATATTCATGAAAATATACGGGGGGTTAGGTTTAGCATTAGGTTTAGGATTAAGGTTAGCATATTCATGATGATAATGATAAATCGTATGGCATTTTATAATATATCATGATTAATGAATCTCCTGGGGAGATACACTGTCTAAAATAATACGTTCGCATATGAGGCACCGCGATGCTGACAAAAAACTCCTCAGCTTTTGTAAATATTTATTCTAAACCAATATATATATATATATATATATATATATATATTATATATATATATATATATATATATATATATATATATATATATACATGTATATATATATATATATACATGTATATATATATATATATATTCATAAGGATTTCTGTGTCACGAGTTCTGTATATATAGTGGTGGTAATGCCAGGATAAGATTCTGGGTATATTATAGGTAATATTTGGCATTTCACTCGATTAAACTACATGTTCATAAGGATTTGTGGTGAAGGAAAATTTCGAGTGTTGGAATATATACATTTTAAGACCAAACCGGGACCAACAAGGCCTTCCGGCTGGAATTGAACCCGCGACCCTGCAGTGCTCTGACCACTGAGCTACGGAAGCCGTTGCCGAGAGCCTAGTCACGAGTTCTGTATATATAGTGGTGGTAATGCCGGGATAAGATTCTGGGTATATAACGTATATTATAGGTAATACACTGTAAAAACAGACTAATTAAAACAATTGGTTGAAACAACCAAAATACGGTCATTTTAATCAAAAATATTTGGTTATTTTAACCATTCAGATTGGTATGAATCCCGACAACCTATAAAATCGGTTGTTTCAACCAGTCTGTTTTTACAGTGTATTTGGCATTTCACCCGATCAAACTATACATGTTGAAAGGATTTATGGTGAAGGAAAATTTCGAGTGTTGGAATACATACATTTTAAGACCAAACCGGGACCAGTTGCGAAAAATACAACTTCAAGGCCTTCCGGCTGGAACAGTGAACCCGCGACCCTGCGATGCTAGTGCAGTGCTCTGTGCCGATAGCCTAGTCACGAGTTCTGTATATATGGTGGTGGTATAATGCCGGGATAAGATTCTGGGTATATTATTGGTAATATTTGGCATTTCACTCGATCAAAATATGTGTTGAAAAGATTTAAATGTATGTATTCCAACACTCGAAATTTTCCTTCACCATAAATCCTTTCAACATGTACTTTGATCGAGTGAAATGCCAAATATTACTTGTAATATACCCAGAATCTTACCCGGCATTGCCGCCGCTATATATACAGAACTCGTGACTGGTCAGAGCACTGCATTAGCATCGCAGGGTCGCGGGTTCAATTCCACCCGGAAGGCCTTGAAGTTGCATTTTTCGCAACTGGTCCCGGTTTGGTCTTAAAATGTATATATTGCAACACTCGAAATTTTCCTTCACCATAAATCCTTATAACCTGTTATTTAATCGAGTGAAATGCCAAATATTACTTATTACTTGGGCCATCTGTGGTGAGCACAAGTCTTAAATCCAGCTTGATTTCTGTGTTCGTCATGTTCATCGTCGTTTTATACGTCGAGAGAATGTAATTATTGCGTGGGCGTATAAATAGCGAATTAAAGCGATTTCGGCCAGTTTTATTGTGAATGAATCGCAGTCTGAAAAGCATTTACGAGACCTGTAAACCCGCAAATTATGCAAAGATTCTCTCCAAGATAACTGGATGACTGAGAGAAACACAGATGAGAGATTAAAGAGAGAACCGTGGACGAAACGTCAACATAACAGAGATAGTCGTTGCAAGGCAAAGCGATTTCGGACTTTCGTTTTATTGACAATGAATCGCAGTTGGAAAGTTTACCGAGACCTGTAAACCTGCAAACCATTGCAAAGATTCTCTCCAAGGTGAAAGAAACACAGATGAGAGATCAATCATGAAGACAGAATGGACAGCCGAAGGACAGGGAAATATTATTATGCTGTGTTGACATTTATCCCGCGAAACTCCGTAATATTAATCATTATGAAACGTTGTGTTTTTGTCCGATTTAAATCAATTCTATATCGAAATGATCACTTGAATCTGGCGAATCGAACGCTGTAGGTTTCGTCTACTTAAGATGTGAAGATGAAAGAAACACAGATGAGAGATCAATCATGCAGACGGAAAGGACAGCCGAAGGGCAGGGAAATATTATTATACTGTGTTGACATTTATCCCGTGAAACTCCGTAATATTAATCATGAAATGTTGTGTTTTTATCCGATTTACATCAATTCTATATCGAAATGATCACTTGAATCTGGCGAATCGAACGCTGTAGGTTTCGTCTACTTAAAATGTGAAGATCAGATGTTATATAAGAAAATGCGTATTAGCGATTAAAGCGAGACTCGCCTCTAAAATCAAAGGACATGGCTTCAAGATCTATTCGTTGTTTACCCGATGATTTAATGCTTTTATGTTCGTTAAACCGATGTAATTTCGTAACAGATATGTTTCGTATACCTTTCCGTTGTTTTTATATAAATTTTGACACACGAAGACCTTCAATCGAACACGGGCAATGCTATTTTTTCTAATATAGTGTTTACATTAAATTTCGTCTGCGTGTCAGGCGTTCTGCATTGGGGGGGGGGGGGGGGGGTAGCCTGCGTGTAGACGCCTGATTTGTCTTCCTCATTCCTCGGGCTGCACAGCTGAGGTAAGCTTTCGCCATTGCATACCCATACCCCCCGCCCAACCTCTGCAAGCAATATCCACGCCATATCTCCCTAATTTGTCCAGTGATTAAGTAGCCCAAGTTAACGCCTAGCGGGCGTCTTGTTATATATATATATACAAACCTTTTGTGAGAAATGGTTAATTGGATAGAAATGAAATGGTAAACCCTAACCCTAACTGCAACTAATCCTAAACTATACTCCAAATACCCTAGGCCAATGAACAAAAAGCTTAGGAAGATGTGCTACATTACTTTCATTTTCTAGTGGCATCAGTTCTCTTTATAAAAACTTATAACCCTTTTAAACTGACCCTCTCATTAAAAATACTCGTTTTATATCGACCTTCCATGTTATTCTTATTACCAAAGTATGTATAGGTTCTGAATAATGAAAAATCCTATTTAAGGTGAAATGGTAACCTAAGAATAGAAAAACATTTGCATTTGGTTTGAACAGATAGTCTGTATAGTACTATCATTACACTCATTAAGATAAATTATTGGCCAAATAACGAAAAGATAAATGAAATAGATATTTTGTAAACAACTTTAATTCCTTTCAAATTAAACTGATAAATCTGCGGATATTTGACAATTATACCATTAAGTTTACGAGCTTATCCCAAAATATTAGAGTACAGTGAAGATTTTTCTACCCAATCAACGGCATTGTTGAATGTATTTTTTATTTGTTTTTGTTTTGTTGCGTGAAAAACATCACCTAAAAAACTAGCTTCAATTAACTGACAGTAACCGTGATTCTTATTGAAGTACAGCAGCTCCTGGAGTTTCTGAAGCTCCAGCTCCTGTAGATGTTGGCGGCAAACTCTTCTCGCAACATATTCCTGTTGATGTAGGCCCACAACTACAACCACCAGATACAGGGATGCCACCATTCTCGCACGCATCTCTGTTGCAAGCTCGTGTTTCTTCCAGAGCAGAAGGACAGGTTCCTCGACAACGTTCCGCCCTGGTCTTTGTTCTCGCACGTGACTGAACGCCATCAGTGCCACAGAGATGGCTACATGTGCTCCACGAACACCAACCACTTACTAAACAGTTGGAGGCTTGACACGATGTACGGCCAGCTACCTCGTCTTGGAAGAGTACTAATATTAGGATGGACACCACCACAACAAAAAGCTTCATCTCTTGGTCCAACGTACACTCTTTTTGAATCTGTTGGTTTAAAAATAATTTGACAGAATCACTAGGCATGCAAAACACAAAAATAAAAACCATATTTTAAGTTTATAATATAATACTAGAAGTTACTATCGCAAGGAAAGTGCTGCCTTGAAATCAATGGTCCAAGGCAGTCATAATATTGTGCAAAATTGCAAAAATAAGTGGTGGGCTAAGTCAAAGTGGCATATAATATAATAACATATAATAATACTATTTAAACAGTGAGCCCATGTCACCGAAGTGTTTTTCAATGGGGCCCTATGTGACATAAATGAAATAATTAGTGAATATATAAGATAATGAGATATAGATATGATTACATATTTATAGTAGTTAAGAGGATAATTAATTTACCTAATCCCGAAGGCCTGAGGGCGAGGGTGCTAATATCGACCGGCGTTTAGTCCCTCATCACGGGAGATGCTAGCGGTTCTGATCTCGAATCGAGTTTATTTGTTTATATATATATATATGATCAACCGCC
Source organism: Chrysogorgia sp. JL179-B06 (assembly GCA_035772405.1). Taxonomy (NCBI): domain Eukaryota; kingdom Metazoa; phylum Cnidaria; class Anthozoa; order Scleralcyonacea; family Chrysogorgiidae; genus Chrysogorgia; species Chrysogorgia sp. JL179-B06. Next base: position 1,083,076 of record JAYKKM010000444.1, read on the forward strand.
GTCCGCGTGAAATCGAAAAATTTGGGCCTGGTAACTAGATACTCAGCATTTGAATTAATATTTAAATTGCACCGTCACATGATTGCGAATGCAAAAATTGAAACCGATTCAAGGGTTTTTTCCAAAAGAGACATAGTTTTTTGAGGAAATAGAAATTTAGAGTATGTATTTTGACTCGCTAATTCAAAATCTGTTTTCAGAATTGAAAACGGTTAAATATTGATCGAGATATTCAAAATAATATACGACGAAGTGACCGGCTAATATATACAGTAGCCGACTAACTTCTAAGTACATAAACCATTTTTACGGAGGGTATTCACGTTCTCGTAATATAGTAGACACATATGTTATGTATTTTGACTCGCTAATTTCAAATCTGTTTTCAGAATTGAAAACGGTTAAATATTGATCGAGATAACGTTCAAAATAGTATATGACGAAGTGACCAGCTTATACTTTATAGCCGACTAATTTCTACAAAGTACATAAACCGTTTTTACGAAGGGTACTCACGTTCTCGTAATATAGTAAACACGTATGTTATGTATGTTGACTCGCTAATTCCAAATCTGTTTTCAGAGTTTAAATCGGTTAAATATTGGCCGAGGATAACGTTCAAACATTTCTTCGACGAAACTGAATTTTTGCAAAACACAAATACACGGCCACGGCGTGCAAGGTCTGGGCACCATGGATGGGAAATTCCCTTAGGGAGGGTAGAAAAGGCGGGCGAGGGGATTATTGCGGATTCGTATTTCTAGTTTATTATTATCTTGGCTGCCTTGTTTTGCTGAACTAATTGTAGAGTTTGAGTAACTGTCGTGGGTCGTGGGTAAAGTCGTGGGTCGGAAAATATGCTAAAAATTTGGTTATAATGTAATGTAAAATGTAATGTGATTAGTTTGTTTGATGCATTAACTCTTACAGTCATATAATGGATGTTTGAAATGGTGAAGTCTATAAACCACGGAAACCACATTTTATAGCTTGGCCAGGTTTATTGCGCATGCTGAGAGCCTTGCAAACATCTGTCATCAGTTATATAATATTAAGTTCGACAAAGTTCGGCCGGATAGTACTAATACAGCGATAGAGGAACCTGGAACCGCTAATTTATACTAATTTAGTCTGGTTATTCAAATTACATATTACAGAAGATACTAACTATTACTCGTTCAGGGGGGCTGCGTTTGATAATAGTAAGATAACAAACTAAGAAATATAACCGCAAATTAAGAAATATTTCAATTTTGATTGAACAACGATTTAGAGCTACGTTAAATATATACGCACTAACTCAAATTTGTAAAGTTTATCCGTTTATCATCCGCGGCATCACGCACTAATGTCGTCAAGAATACTAGATATGTTGGCCGCCGCGCGGGTCGTAGACTGTGGCAAATAAACAAGCGCTTTTTCGACGTAGTTATAATATCCCAATGTGGGAAGCTCAAATGTTACAAGAAACGGCCTCGAAAATTGAAGTGCAACAGTCGAGAATAATCGGACGCAACTACAATTCTCAACGTGTACAGCGCGTTTGTTTGAACATAGTACAAATGCACTGATAGTCACTTGGAACATACGATAGCATGTGGCGGCTTATAGGCTCCTATTGGTAACTATTTCCAGTTTCCTGTTATATACCGAGTCTTTTGTCCTCTGTTTGTTTCTTTATAATTACGTTCAGGCCAAGTAGGCCGGCACCGTTGTGAGTCTAGCGGAGTTGTTAAAAAATCTTAGAGATAGCAATTTTTTTTGTTTGTATTCATTATAAGAATCATATTTTCGCAATCTGGTAATTCATATTTCACTACCAAAAATGCACATGGGCATGGTTCAGAAACAACAGACACACAGCACGACAAAAACGAGCATTATTATATATTGATTATTATATAGCCATAGATGCGATCGTTTGTACTTTATGGCTATTATTACTCTAGTGTTTTGGCCACAGTTTGGGCTTCATTCGATTGCGTTATCCGTGAGGTGAATCTTAAAGAGAGATTCAATTCAGACTGAGATCATTATAATAGTTGGTGTTAAGCCGCCACATGCTATCGTATGTTCCAAGTGGCCATCAGTGAATTTGTCCTCAAACAAACGCGCACTGTACTGCACGTCGAGATTTGTCGTTGCGTCCGATTATTCTCGACTGTCGCACTTCGATTGAGGTCTGTTTCTTGTAACATGTTTCTTCCCACATTGGGATAACTACGTCGAAAAAGCGCGTTGTCTATTTGACTGTTTGCCATGTTGGCCGCGGGTACTCTTGTCTCTTGACGACGTTACTCGTTAGTGCGTGCTGCCGCGGATGATAAACGGATAAACTTTACAAATTTGAGTTAGTGCGTATATATTTAACGTAGCTCTAAACCGTTGTTCATTCAAAATTGAAATATTTCTTAATTTGCGGTTATATTTCTTAGTTTGTTATCTTACTATGAACAGTATATCAAACTCAATTCAAACGCAGCCCCCCTGTACGAGTAATAGTTAGTATCTTCTGTAATATGTAATTTGAATAACCAGACTAAATTAGTATAAATTAGCGGTTCCCAGCGTGCATTGTTGGTTTGGTCCGTATATTTTCTCGGTCAAATGCTTTGGGTTCTGCGCGCACATGATAAGTTCGCGTTTAAAACCTCGTTGAGGCGATTGAAATATTAAAATCGTTCATCTTAATAGTTAATCGTTTCAAACGTCGAACTTTCGTTGTAAATGACCTACTATTACATGTCGCCACATGGTAAGGTCGACGTTCGAAACAATCAAATGTACAATCAAATGAGTTGATTGGTCCAGAAAAGAAACCACAAAAGCGCCATAGTTGCCTGAGACCTTCTCATGCACATGCAAGCTTCGAGAAAGGTATAGAACATATGATTGCATGCAATCTTTGCAGGAATGGTTCCATCTAAAATGAATACAATGCCGTTCTACGAAGAGTGAGCGGCTTTGCCCTTCGTGCACTCCACCACGTGCTAAAAGGACTTTTTAAATAGCAATCGAGAGAGGGGCGAATAACCTAAAGGGGCGAGTATCCAAGGAAATTGTCATGCATTGCTAAATAAGCACTGCATGTGCAAACGCATCAATTCATTTTAAAACTAATTTATGGAAGCTGGGTTTTAAGCAGTCTAAAAGCCTCAACCCAACCATTATTTGATAGAATGGACTGCGCTCGGTGCACTCCATTCTCTCAAATAATCGATTGGGTTTCGGCTTTTATCCTTTACATATATTGTGCATCACAGACGCAGGTGACATACGCAGTTTATGTAGATGAAGTTGAACTACATAATTCACCTCTTGAAGAGCAACTAATATGCTATATTCTACGGACCACGCATTAGCGATGTTGCCGCTGCGTTCACTGTACTTTAATTTAATTTAATAATAAGATCTCTCGAATCTTCAAGGGAACAAAAATCTTTATAAATAGCGGGAATTAGAGATCGCGAGTGTAGTATCTACTGTATAGTATTGAAGTGTTTTAACATTCTAGTGAATTGGATTTCAGTTCAAGATAGCGTGTGTTTTCAGGAATTTATCACAATAAATAAAAGAGTTATTGTGGAGTCATTTTACAATTTTATAAGTCATTTTATAATTTCATATAAGTAGTATAGAACATGGCGGTGCGAGCTCAGCGACGCCAACCACAAATGCGAGTGCCATAGCAACGTTAATTTTTACGCCAAATCGCGATTTAGCGCAAAAATTAGCGATGCCACGGTGCCCACACTTGTGGATAACGTCGAATAAGCTCGCACCGCCATGTTCTATACTACTACAGCAGTCGTTAATTAGGCTTGACGCACCCCTCCCCACACTCTCCACCGATTAGTGTCAAACACGCGCAAGACTCGTGAAACAATACTGAATTTGTACCAAATCACATTTCAGTCACGTTTAAAAATAGTCGCTTCAACATTTTCACAAATTTGTGTCGCTTCAAAATTTTCACGCTTTTTTGACCGACACATTCCCAATTCACGCGCGAAAAAAAACCACTAGATTTTGATTCTAGTGGTGATGTTTATCCAAATGGATAGCGAAATGGCGCTCTTTTGATTGGTCAACCCACACCAGCGCCCACAACAAATATTTTATCCAAACAAGTACCCAAATGGGGAGCGGAATGGCGCTCTTTTGATTGGTTAGCAACATTGACTAATTTGCATACTAACAGGTGGCCGGTTGTTTCGCGAATTAGTCCGTTTGTTCACTATTTTCAGTGGTATCTCTCACTACAATGTTTTTGTGACCATATGCGTAGGAGTCAATACCATTTTCTAAAAGGTATCGCTTATCATCGAAGCAGGATAGCGATACTTTATTAATTTCGTAACTACCGAGCTGATGTTTGACACTTCTAATGGTCTTCATTGTGTGTCGCAATTGTTTCTGCTCAAGTAACACACTTTTGTAATCTTCGTGTCTGATCACTTTTTTAATTATATTCTTTCTAATACCTTAGCAGTTTTCCCACCACCCCCATCCTCTTTCAAATAGCTGTACATCTTACTGCGCAACCCAACGAACTCGATAATTGGCGTTCCAGCGCACTCGTCCTTCATCTTCCCAATAACTTTCTTATTCTCTCTAAAAAAGAATGGGCTGTCTGCAGGATAGTCGCTATTGTCAAACTTTTCGCACTCCGACATAAAGTCGGAATAAACGTCATCGGTTTTGATTGAGTACAGCAGACTGTCAGTGTCGGTGAAGTGTAATCTGCAGGTGTCGCTAGAGTACTTTTTCATAATATAATTGTAGTGAAAATTGTACATCAGCGTTTTGCTCAAGTCTAGTATGCACATACCCACATATGCAGGTCGATTTAATGTCAGCGTCTCTTTGACTTTGTGGACGGCGACTAAGTTCTCGCTAAATATCTTGCAAGACACAAACGTAGGCTTTGAGACAAGCTTTTCTAATTTTTTCTCGGTGGTCACTAATCTCACATCCACACGCTTCCTCAAGTTTTCCATCGTTTTTTCCGAACACACTATTATTCATCAACTTGAAGAAATCCTTCTCAAAAGCGTTCTTAGCTGCGGTTCTTTTGACTGTGTTAAAGTCGATGTACTTGCCCAACCACTTGGACTGGTCAAACTGTAGGACCCTATGAACCTTTTTGATTTTTAGTCCAAGATCCGTGTACAACTGCAGATTTCCATAGTGACACATATACTTTTTTTTGTCCATCAAATTAGTCACCAACTTTTTCACACCACCAACACTCACGTTAAACTTATTTTTTATTTTTGTGCAGTACTCCGACAACATGTCAACAGTTATCTCCATCTTCTCAGGAGCCACCGGGTAATCGTTGTGTAGGTCATGCAAATGGTCTGGATACTCCAAGTCGACTTCGAGCAGCAACCCCTTTTTACTATTGTTGTGATAGTCGCATAGATTAACCTTCTCTATTTCTTTCTTAGTCAACCATTTAAAACCGCCCGTAGGTAGACTTCGACTCATTGCCCATCCATACAAATTGTTGGCATCAAGGTACATCAAATACTTCGACTCTTGCTCTTTGTCATACCCTTCCATGTATTTATTATTCGCCACACCATGTCTGTTGCATATGTAGCTCACACCACCACGCATACCTAATTCTACGAACTGGAACATGTCAATGTCGGACAATAATTCGAGTTCTACTCCAGTCATCTTCAGCATGGCATCCCAAGCCAATCCAGGCGACGTGAAATAGTGACACGGGTCTAATTTATACTCGCGATGGCATGTCTTTCTAAAGTTCTCAAAAACGTCGGCAAGCAAGAGCACATCGCTTTTCAAATACAGGTCGTGATACCCACCCATACTTTCAACGTCGAAGTAGTCCCACACATCAATGGCGCGCTCATGCATTTCTTCCGTAATATGCTCATCATTCAGAACGCTGTAGAAGTCCTTTTTGGAGGGTAGCTCGCGTTCATCGAATTTATCAAAGGAGTCCATATAATCGTAGGGATAGACCCCCTTTCTTGTCATGAGTGCCAACCCCTCATCGCGAAACACTTCTGACGTGTATTTGAAAGCGTCCCTTGGTAGGTTCCTCACCAAGTTGTCTAGACCACTACTCATGAACTGAAAGCTGTCCAAGAACACCAAGTTTTTTCCAAGCATGAACGCCATGTACTTCTCCATGTTGTTTGGTATCACGTTTATGTCTTGGCCAAACTTTCCAATCTCCTGCATGATGAAATGGCTATCGTAGCCACGTAAGTTATGAAAGATCACAGGAATTTTGTCAGTCAACTTAAAGTTCACGTTACAGTCGCGATGTGCGGACCCTCTGTACTTACCTGACACGTGACAGTGGTCTCTCACTCTAACGTCAGCGCCAGTGTACTCAACACTGCAAATATGACAACTCTTAGCCTCGTCAAAGTTCTTCTTATCGTCATCAGTCAGTATCATCTCTTTGTTAAAGTGACTCTCAGATGTCTCTTTACAATATTCGACAATTTCTAACATCTCCCCAATGAACTTGTTAACTGCATTTTCACCGCGATACACTTTTACTGGCTTACTATACTCGTCGTCGTAGCAACAAACCAATTTATACCCATAACCACAGTCAACGTGCCTCTGGTAGGCATTTGTGTAGCTACGCTCGCTTGATGGTGTCGCTGTGTGCACCTTCTGTGTGATAGCCTCGAAATCTGCGTACACCACAAATGGTACATTTAATTGTCTGCTAAAATTCTCGTATTTCACTCTCGCACCTTTTTGCGGCATTTTAATAGCTTGCTTCCCATTAATGACCAAACATACTTCCACATGGCGTTCGAGCACGTCCGCTCGGGTAAAACACTGCAAACAATACCTACAAAAGTGCTTTCTCGCCTCGTGCTTTGTCTGCCGGTGCATGAATTTGTTGAAGTCACGAATATACACGTAATGCTTGTTGCCCACATCATTAGTTATCAACAGTAGGTCCATATGGTCAGGGTACGCTTCCTTAGAAACGTACACAGGGAATGGCTGCTTATTTTCGTACCCAAAAACATTGATGCTAATTTCGTTAGCCTTTTCGATCTTGTTGTAATCTTTGAGTGTGACTGGGAAGTCGACTCCATCGTAATTCAGCTCACTGACATGTCTGACGTACTTTGACGTTCTATCAGAGTTTTTTCCAACGGGAAACTTATGTGCTAGGTGGCACCATCTAAAGCACTCGTTGTCATCCCCGTTATTTACGTTTACCAGACCCTTCATACTGTTGCACAGCTCCTTTGGCAACGCAATGTAGCTACTCCCATGCAAAGGTCTGTAAATAGCGACATTAACGTAGTGTGCATCTATTTTGTCGATAGTCCATCCAGACCCCTCAGATAACCACCCAGCTATCCGCGTCAAAATCTGCTCCGACCCACGATTGGCAACACCCTCGATGTCATGCTCGTTAATGACGACGAACGTTTCGCTGTTAAAGTAGGCAGTTTTGTATGTGGTCTTATCACGCTCTAAAACTTTCTCAAAAGTGACCTTGACTGTCTCTACCACTTTCATTCCGTTGGTCTCACCCAGCTCACGTCTCAAAAGGTTAGTGACAGCACTTCTACTAGCGTTTACCTGATTGATGTCTCTGTCGTCAATTACTTCGACTCCATAGGACCTTGTGAACCCTCTCAGTGCTCGATCCAACAGATGCGTTGACGGTGCGAGGTCTTCGACTACGGGTTGTCCCTCTTGATCTCTAAAGAAGCCGTGAACGTTGGTTGCTTCATCTGTTAGTGAATTGACAACTGCTGCACTCGTCTTATGCGCCCGTCTTTTTGTCAGTGGGTTTTTCACAGTCCGACTCATTGGCTTCTATATACACTACGCTTATTTATTTTTTTTTCCCCAGCCACTCGTTGTAATAACGATCATCACTTTCACACCATCCCAGCTTTGGGTACACCACCCCAAACAAATTGTCGTCGAACAAGTCTTTCACCTTCCCGTCTTTGAGGTCAAGCACCTTCTTGAGTGTCTCGAGTTGTCTTCTATGACACAACCTAATAATGTAGTATCCGTATCTGCTAACATTTCTACCCTTTATCAAATTGCACGAGTGCAGCACATTGACAACTTTCAGGAAGTCCTCTTTTATCAACTCAAGGTGCTCACCCTTCACAACATTCCGTAGTCTCCTCCCCATCCACCAAGACCGTTTGTGAACGCTTTTTGGTCGTGTGAGCCTCATGTCGCTATAACTCTGAGTGTAGCCCCATTCGATGTCGCCACACTTTGGACACGCGTACCCACCGCAGTCACTTACGTTTTTCACAACGTCACAATCCGAGCAGTAGTGAATCCTGAAGGCGCCTCCACACTCAATTTGCGTCTCATTCGCGATCTCGTCAATTGTCAAGCCATAACTCATCTGCCTCATAAGTTTGTCCATCGCTTATACTACTCCAACATTTTTTTCACCGAACTAGTACCCACACCGCTATTCCACTACCCAAACCTAGCGCGCTAACAAACAATAATTGGTATTCCTTCATTTCCGCACTCGGTTGGTAGTAATCCGCAACCTTCGGGAGGTCAGTGAACACTCGTCCGCTGTACCGTATGGTCATTACGCTTCTAAGTTCTTCCAACGCATGGTTTGTGTCATTGATGTCAGCATTAGCGTCAGAGAGCCGTTGTCGTAAACGCTGGATCTTATCTTTCTTGGCGACCTCATTTTCATACCACACTTCTTTCGCACTGGCTAGCTGTTCCAACGCGTGGTTGTGTCTTTTCATCTCAGCTTCATAGCCTGTGTGATTAAACTTCGAGAACATAAAGCCAGCGCCTGCAAAAGCCACTGCATTAAAAATCCCTCCAGCCACGACACTCGCCATTAACTTACGTTGATTTGAATGGGTCTGTCGGTATCCACTTTTTCGATTGCAACCATTTTACTAACAGCGTTCCTGCACCAACAGCTGCAGCAAGTTTCACTGTGCCTCTCACCGTCTCTGGCGTTCCCAATGGTTCTCCCAAAGCCTTTTTCGAAATCATACTCACTACCACAGCACCAGTCGTAACAAGTAGCGCATCGTACAATTCGTTCATGAGTTCTTTTCGATCGATCGCAGTCATATACATTGTCGTGTGTTTTGTTCAAGAGTCAAATGTGTCTAACGCTGGACGACGAGTTTTATGACTCTCTGACGCAGGTGCTGGTGCAGTACTCACAGGTTCTTTTTCACTGCTAATTGTGTACCATAGTGAAGCACCAGCAATGATAACACCAAGTGTTCCAACAATGTAACCATAGCTCCACTCACTACCCTGTTCTTCGTTGACTATCATTTCACGCATTTTCTTTTCTTTCGCAGCTTTCGATATCTCGGCCAACTTTTTACCAGCAGCGACGCGCTTTGGGTCCTTCACCTTAACACTTTTCACGTCAGCCGTGATCTTCGCTTCAACAGCCGTCTGTGAGTCCTCAACCATCTAATACACTATCACGTGTTATCTTACTCACAGTTGACCTCACAGGTGTCTCACAGTTGACCTCACAGGTGTCTCACAGTTCCAGACCAAACGCACTAAAAAATTAGGATTTTTTCTGGGAGTATAACATAATGACTCAAGACCGAGAGGTTAGCGAAGAAGTTATTGACCGCTTGCTGAGAACGGCCTTTGTCAGTGTGTCTACCCCACGAGTCGACAATGGACCCAACGTCTTAAACGAGTACTTTTCAATATACAATCTGCTCGACCTCAGACGTGAAGATGTGTTAATAAAACAGCCTATCCCCCAGGTCGACTGTGCGAGGCATCTTCACGACACTTGGATCGATCTTCGAGAAGATAGAGCCAAGGAGATTGCTGATAGATTAGCTAGCATAATCCCTGTGTGGTGTTACTCATCATTCAAGTACCTTATGTTAGCAAGTGATGTCTACTCGAACAACCCTAGTGGGTCCAACGGTACGTTACTCGGTAACTTCCTCCAAGTGTTCTTAGCGACCCTTATGTGGAAACCATGCCCAACCAAAGCCAAAGCGTGGCTAGATCTCGCCGCGAACCGCGACGTTCACGTTTGCAAGGTTGGGTGTAAGGAAATACTAGGTGTGGACGATATCAGGGACCACGTACTCTCGCCCGCCCACAGACACTTTGCAAGAGACGAAAACGTGTACACCTGTCACCCATGCGGTGTGGTCACCAACGACCCACTGCATCGCTTGAGACACGAGAGCTCGAGGTCTCATCTTAAAAACTTAGAGCTTCAGCGGATATTTAACAACGAACAACAGTTGCCGCAACAGGAGAGAACATTTCTCTGGAGGTATAGTAATCATGAAGAAACTCGGTAAACTAGAAATCGTGATTGGTCCCATGTTTGCAGGAAAAACAACAGAGACTCTTCGTAGGTTAATCACATTAAGTAAATCAGGGCTCAAAGTCCTCTACATGAACAACGCAGGCGACACTAGGCGAACTGACCACGCGTTCTCCACGCATCGTCAGACCATTGTTGTCGGATCAGACAGTTTACCTGCGAAGTTAATCACCAACCTTCCGAGTTCTTCCGAGATAGCTGACTATGACGTCATTGGCATTGATGAAGGCCATTGGTACTCTGATCTACTCCCAGTTATTCGCGAATATGTCAAAGCCGGCATTCACGTCATTATTTGTGGTCTCATAGCAACTGAGCACTTAAAAAGACTTGGTGAACTTGACACACTGTTCCCAATGGCAGACGACATCACATTTCTAAAAGCGTATTGCGTCGTTTGTCGCGACACTTACGGAACAACTGTTGAGGCGCCATTCAATTGGAGATACAACCCAGGACCATCATTCGTTGGTGGTGCTGAGCAATATCGCGCAGTGTGCAGACGTCATCATCCTTCCACATAAAATTACGGGTGTTCTCAATACATCCCACTTTTTTAAATTTAGACATTGGTCACATGAAGCGTCCAATGTCATAGAAACATTTTTTCACACAGTGGTCAGAAGGTTTGTGAAATAAAGAGAGAAAGTTTTGCAGATATTTTTATCGAGTTAAAAAAAACGTCTTTAAAAAATGCTAGAGCAGTTGTCGCTTCAGACGTCGTCTCAACAACGAGAACGAGCGCTAATTCGACTCATTACTCGCTGTCTAAAAAGTCTCTTTACAATAGTGTCTCTCGTGGTTACTCAACGCTGCTTTATTTTTAAATTTACGAAAACACTGAGAGCACTGAAACCCAACGTCAAAGAAATATTTTATCACTACAGTAATAGCGTCATCGTACGAGTCGCACAACAATGTTAGATAACCAGCGGATTTGTATCTGAGCAGCAGAGAGTCTTGCTCTTTGGACGTCTTACCTGTGCCACCTGGGTTCTTGAACTCAATCACGAGTCCGCTATGCTGTCGGTTTGCGTTGGCAATAATCAAGTCAGGCGTTCCACGTTGGTAACCTTTTTTCCACGAGTTTATTCTTTTACTCGAAGTGTCTTGATTCTCACCACAAGCGGCTATCAAAATAGCTTCTGGATAATACTTCCTAAGAAAACCAACAACTTTCGTGTGAAGGTCGAACTCAGTGATCATTTTAAACTGATTGTGTTTGAGACCGACGTCAGCTAAACCCTTTCTAATGCTTGGTAAGACCTCTGAGTGCACCCACCTTCCGAACTGTTTCGCACGCTCCATTTTACTTGAGAACGTTAGTGAGTAGACTCCAAGTTCGTTGATAAACGAGGCCTGTTCCATCTTCGTTTTACAGTCAGGTTCAACGTGGTCGTGCACTGCATCTTTTGGTCGGGCATAACCTAGAGCGCTCGCGACTTCTTTTGCTTTGAACCATATTTCACCGTTGTGATTAACCGTTGTGATTTGATGACCGTCGAAATCAAATAGTTGAGGCGCTATGGAAGTCATCACTATATAGTCCTCCACAAAAAACTCTACTCGATGTGGGCGTTAGGTTTTTTATAGATCTGGTTTGTCGTGTACCAACGCGTCAGGTGTGTTTCATTAGTCTTCGGTTTTCTACGTCGTCTGAAAAAGTTTCTAACGTTACGAACCAGCTTTCTAAACCAACCCATTTTAACTTAGGTCACGTCTCCTACCACTCCCACAGTGTCTGACTCTGGTAACATAATAGGTTTGCCGTAAGTCTTTTTAGACCTCATACCAATCTCAGCGTGGAGCTCGAGAGTCACGTCACCGCGGCCAAACGATCCACCAGCTTTGAACATGTGATCAGTCGTCTTATTTATCTTATATGTTTCATGAGGTCTCGAAATACATGCTCCCATTTACTTTATACCATATTCCTTCATCATTTCTCCACCCATGATTATGATGTCTCGGTTTGTCATGTAACCACTCACGATTTTCACACCGTAGAATTCTATCAACGATGGGTACGCATAAGGTGCGAGTGGTATTCTTGGTCGGTGTATTCCAAAAATCGTTCCATAGGGTGTGCCTATCTTTTTCATATTTGCTATGAAGTCTGAGTCGGCTGACTTGACGTTGTTGACCCTGACGTGTGAATTGTCCATTTGCCAGTGTATTGATATCATATGCATTTTACTTATGTCAACGCCACTTGGGATAGTGCATATGCTCTCCATTGCTGGGATGCTACCACCATACGCGAGTCCATTAGTCATACCAGTCTTGTACCCTATGAACTTATCCCACTGACCGTCATCGTTTGATATAATTGTCTCCCAATTTGATCCAGCGGTGCGAGTAGGTAACCTCACCACAACAAAAATAGAAAGATCACACCATTGCATACTGGGGCAGTTAAAATGGAGACCTGACTCAAGTGGGAGTGGTGTTAACACAGGTGATAGAAAACTTTGGCTTACACTACTGATGCCAATAATAGGGCCATAAGTTGGGTTGTTTTGCACTAATTTACTTGTTTCACCAATGGCTTTCACTTTGCTTGAACCATTGGTGTGAAATTCCACATTTTTCAAGGCGTGTGTGCTAACGTTGAAGTCGAGCACAACATTGTAGGACTGACTCTTGAGGAAACCTGCTAACAATTGCTCTAGAGTTCTTTTGTTTGTCGCATCTGAGTCATCGACTGGGTCTGCTACGTTTTTTATCGCTGAGCCTTGCATGTCTATTATTCCAGACATCCTTCCACCGGTCGCGCTTAATTTAGGATCTTCATCCAGATGCCTTTTCGTTCTCTTTAGTATTTTATCGTGAGGGTCGTCAGACTCATACCCATAGTTTAGACTCATTACTACTTCAAGGTGTATTTGGTTAGCAGATAACCAGAGGCTGCTGAGAACCCTAACACTATCGCCAACGTTGTCGTGTCTGACTTACTTGTGGCCACTGCTTTTCTCATGGGAAGTGGTGCCGCACTTTCTTGGTAAACTTTTTTAGCCATGAGATTAGTTGGCGCCGTCACATTTTCTTGGTGAGCTTTTTTCTTCACGGTTGTTGGCACTACTAATGAGTGAGTCACCACATTTTCTTGGTGGACTTTTTTAGCCGTAATTGTTGGTGTTGTTGCATTCAAGCGAGTGTTCACTCCAAATTTCATGGACTCTGTGGCAATCTTTAATAAGTTGTTGTACCCAGCGATTTTATTCTTGAGAATCACTAAGTTACTCGGCATTAACCATGTACTTGGTGACACTGCAAGATTTTGGACAACGTTGGTGTCTCTAATCGATTTATTCATGTTGAGAATCCATGTCGACACGTCATACTGTACAACACTGTCAGAAAACAACTTGCGGAATTCTTGTTGGGTCTCTAGACTTCCTGCAGAACCACCAACGACTGATACACGTGTTCTCGCTTGCGCACCAAGTGTGGAGTACACAAAGGCTTCTATGCTTTGATTTAGATATTGCAGTCCAATGTTAGTAAAGCCGTCTGACAATCGCGCGACATATCGTTTATAATCGTTCTGAACGTCGTTGAGTGTGAAGACTCTGGATTCGCCTAAAGTGCCATCGCTCAGGACTTTATTCTGGTAGTAATGTTTTTTGGGAATCTTGGAGGTCTTGCCATACAATTCGGAAGCGTTGAATTCTCTACTTATCGATCTCATGGTCTCACCACCTTCCATTCTTCTGAGAAGTCTTCTAATGGTGAAGTACAAATGAAATCTCATCACACTTGTGACCACGGGGTGAACTTCTTGTGACACTGATAAATGTTGCAGTGAGACTCCACAACAGAAACTAGCACAATACGTCGCAAACACAACGCGGTAGTAAGATTCGTTGTCATCCCACTCTGATTTTGTCTTTGACGTAGTGACTCGCAAGGTTGGTAGCTTTGACATGAAGTAGCTATTTTGGTTAACAAAAACTTTAAAGTTGTTCACTGGATAATTCAACACGTTCTCTGTTGGATAACCATCCCAAAGCCCCCAGTGGTTTTTATGACCTTTTGGTAGTGGTTGGATAGTTCCGCCGCCTTGCCATATTATTGGCAACTTACTGTTGTGTAGCCACTTCCACATGTTTTTATCATTTTTGAAGGTTGTGCTGGTTATGTCTGTGCTGAGGATGTCATTATTTCTGAAATATATGTCGACACTCATGATTTTACCATCTTGCGAGATATTTGGATAGAACTCGAATTTGCTTAAAGTGGCGTGAGGGTACTTTTTGATGAGGTCTGCCTTTGCGTCGTGTGTGGCCTTTGATGTGTTCACCATCGCACGTTTGTAGTACTTTCCATAGTAGTCGTGAAGGGCTTTCTGCATATAATATACCGTATGTTATACATAATGCGAAAGTTGACGGTATTCATTGAAGGTGCAGAGAAAGTTGTGTCCTTTGACAACAGTGTGATGATCATGCATGACAACCCATACATTATGGTCAAGACAGCCACCGTGTTTTGGGACTACAATAACGTATTAGATAGTGACTCCACTTTGCTCTCCGCGATGAGCCACCCTTCGAGTGATCTTAAAAGTACGATAACGAGTGGTGGGTATGCTAACTTCGACACACTAGCCAGACTATTAAAAAAAGACTTTAAAACACTAAAGGGTGCGGACCTTGAGATAGAGAAAATACCGTTCACAAGTAGATGCGCGATTAAGACTAGCGTCCCATTTAAGCTTGGCGGCCTTGGGCCTCTATTTGGTTTCGCGAGGGATAGGGTGATTAAGGGTGACTCAAAGGTGCACATCAGCCCAAACGAGGTCGACATGCTTAGAGGTCTGAAGTACATAGAAATCTTATGTGATATTGTTGAGACGGAGAGCAATGTGGGTATTGATGGGAAGCGAAGCAGTGTGATCACAACGTTGCCAATACCCACTGAACAGTCTTTGAATGGGTCGGTGCAACGTCATGTGGACATTGAATCTAAGGTGAGTATTAAAAAAGGTGTTTACTCAAGTATGACATTTCGCGTCAAACCAAATAACGGCGGTGTCAAAATTGGCGCGGTGTTATTGGAACTGTATATTGTGTGAATTATATGGAGCTCGGTGTGGAGACAGAGCAAGGGTTGCGAGACATTTACTATAATCCCAAGACAGGGTTCAGTGGTGCAGAGAGGTTGTATCAAAGTGCGTTGGGAGACGGATTGAAAGTAACTAGAAAAACAGTGAAAGAATGGTTGACAGCGCAGGACACTTACACTAGGTACAAACCTATTGTGAGAAGACATAAATTCCGCGCGACTTTTGTTGGGTTTCTTGGTGAAGAGCTCCAAATGGACTTAGTGGACATGAGTAAGTACTCAAAACAGAATGGAGGGTATTATTGGATATTGACAGGCATTGAAATATTGAGTAGATACGCTTTTGGCATTGCGGTTTATAGAAAAGACACTAAGAACATGACTAAGGTTGTTGGAAAATTGTTGGTTGACTTTAAAGATCGGTTTGGAGCCACACCTAAGTTAGCGCAATTTGATGATGGACTTGAGTTCTATAACGTTGGTGTGAAAAGTTTGTTGAAAAAACATGGTGTTGAATATTTCAGCACTAAGAGCGATAAAAAGGCCGCTGTTGTTGAGCGTTTTAATAGAAGTCTGAAGAGTAAAAAACTAACACAGTAAGTGATTATAATTTAAGGGGTTCTTCGACTAGCCTTTGTACTCCACGGCCTAGGACTGAATTCTTAAAAAAGAGTTTTAGCTATTGCGGGGCTCAAATATGGAATCAGATACCGGAAGAGATAAGAAGTTCGGTATCTTACGATTCATTTTGTCAAAAGCTTTCTTCCTTAACCTCTGATCCTAGAAATTAGTTGAATGATATATTGTTGAACCAAATAGAGTGTAAATATAGTCATAATTTTAAGTTTTTAAAATTTGTAATATAATTAATATCTTTTGTTATGTACTTTTGTAATGTTAGCACACCTCTTTTGGAAACCAGCTGTATATAGTTGAAAAGATTAGTGTGTTTAAATAAAGTTGATCATCATCATCATCATCAGTATTATGTGGAAGTACTTTTACACTCATGGAACGTACAAATGGATTGACGCTTTGGACCAGTTCGTGAGCAATTACAATAGCAGTGTGAATCGCAGTATTATGATGAAGCCAAAGGATGTTGATAAGTCAAACGAAGGCGAAGTTTGGACTACTTTGTTTGGTCACCAATTTGCAGACAACCCATTGCCAAAGTTTAGAGTTGGTCAATCAGTGAGAATTAGTAAGTACAAGAGTGTGTTCACAAAGGGTTATGAAGCCAACTTCACTGAGGAGCTGTTTAAAGTGGTAAAGGTTATTCGTGGTGATCCGAATGTGTACGAAATTGAGGATCACACCGGTGAACAGATTATTGGGAAATTTTATGAACAGGAACTATCGCTGGTTAATAAGAAACATGGTGACGATGTGTACAGAGTTGAAAAGGTGTTGAAAAGAAAGAAAGTCAGAGGGGAGAAGATGGCGCTGGTCAAATGGTTGGGTTATGAGAGCAAACATAATTCGTGGGTACCAGAAAGCGATATTCAAAATGTGAGCTAATGTAATATGGCTGAAGGTGGGGAAGGTTTTGACGAGATTGAGATGGAGAACTTCGATAGACTTGATAGGTACACCGATGATCAAATAAACGACGAGCTTGAAAAACTCTCTCGAGATTATCATTTAATTGACGACGAGTACGCTGATGACGACGACATGCCAGACATCGTGCGTATCAAGTATGACAAATTGTATGAGAGAGTGAATAAATTGCAGTATGAACAGGATAGAAGAGGGGTTCAAGAAAGAGAGACACCGTTCACCGACACCGACGATGGTAAAACGGTGACAATAAGGGGGACCAACACAGAAGTCCCAGCGGTAGAGTTTGTTGAACAGGAGTTGTACGGTGACGTTGGTGATGCAAGTTTCGATCTATCTTTTGTAAAGTCGGACGATCTTGAGAGAAGACTTGGTGAGCTAAATGCATTCAACAAAGAGTTAGAAAAAAATCGAGTAAAAAACGAAGTAGAAAGGATCAAGCTAATAGATAAGAAAATACGTAAGTTGTATAAAAAAAAAAGACTCGGTCGTGACGACGCGTCAAGGAAAATAGCCAACAGATCATATGTGACGGACTCAGGGTCTATTCTTTTCAAACCGATAAACAAAGATGGTAAATATGGAAAACCCAAACGAATTCTAATACCTGGGAAAAAAGGCTTGATCTACAGTAAAGACGCGAGTAGTAAAAACGCGATTGAGCAGTTCAAACAGTTAGTTAGTCAAATCCCTGAGAATACAGAAACAACAGTTGTCACAACAGAAGTGATCCCAGATGACTTCCCAGTAGTTGAGACAAAAGTGGTCTATGACGACATACCTGGGTTATCACCAGACGAAAACCGCGAGCTGAATGGTGTGCTCAACCCAAGCGATGGTGTGGTGCGCGAATCAAGAATAGATGCCAATGGTGCGTTGCGAATACAAGCAAACCATTTTCAAGAAGCGATAGATAAAGCGAATGAAAGAATAGTAGAGCTCGAGGAAAAAGACCTTACAACTGCAGAGAACGAAGAGTACATTGATCTACACGAAAGAGTTATTGGACTTACGCAAGCTAAATACAGAACTTTAGGACAGCTAGAAATAGAAGAGGTTAGAGAGCAACAAGAAGATGACATTGACAGATTTCAGAAATTCAAGGAATGGGCTAAAGAAAATATAGTTGGGTTGAGCGCTGTGGCAATTTCAATGGCTGGGATTATAACAACTATTATTATCGCTGGGAGGTCTGCTGTTATGAGAGGCGCTATGGCTACGAGGTCGTTCGCACAAGCTGTTAAGAACGCGATAACAAAGATGGGTCCATGGGCTGTTGGGTTGGCTAACTTAGTTTATAATGCGTTGACGTTGGGTGTAAAGGGTCTCGCTTGGTTGGCTCAAAATCTGTGGGTACTCGCGGTGGTACTTGCGTGATTTGTCTATGATTATTACAAGCTAAAACGGTAGTGACAAAACATATGTAAAGTATATGAACGTCACGTCGGCAGAGTTGAGCCCTGGTTTTAGACGAGCGACCATGGGTGTCATAAAAGGGGTGAGAACGCAACACGTAATCACGTTGAACCCTAATAAGGTCAGTCCTGGCGAGGAACTTTACATTGATATACCGAAGCTCAAGGTTAGTAGCTGTTTGGTGCCTGGATCGTTGGGTCTAGTGTTTGACTTTAAGAATGCAAACGCCAAAAGCTGGTTCTTGAATAATGTTAGTAAGTTGTTGGTTGAAAAACTTACTGTGAGACTAGCTGGGGAAATTGTGTATGACAACAATGGGGAAAATCACATTGGTGTTTATCGCGACCTTTGGGAAAGTGTTACTGCGCGAGACCAAATGATTGACTATAGTATTGGTGGTGAGAACTTGAGAAAGCTAATTTCTAAGGATGACAGTGGTGCGACGAGTGGGAACGTCGCTAAAGTTAGTGACGCGTTGATGTTTGGTGTGATTGGAACGAAACAGCGGATTAAGCTCGGCAAGATCATGAATGACCATGGATTGTACGCTCCTTTTAGCATGAACAACAACTTGCAGTATGTGATCACACTTCCGAAGGCCACAGACATCATGGTGGCGCAATCCGGTAGCGCTGTGGGTGGATACACTCTGGAGAACCTCGAGCTTGAGTATGAGACGATTGATAACCAGGAGCTCGCTGACGAAATAGCGTCGGGCTATGCAAGTGGTCGTAGTTTGTCGTATGAGCACGTCACGTTGATGAAAACCACCGAATGGGACAAAGGCACGACCATTGTGAATGAAAACATTAATCTTCCAAGAAAAAGCATGAAGGCAATCGTGTTGCTATTCACGAATAAGGTGCGAACAGACAGTGAGGAGTTTCTCTACCCAAATATTGAGAGTGTTAGAGTCACAATTGAAGGTGTGCCAAATAGCGTGTACTCACAAGGCATTCCAAAGTCAAAGTTCTATGCAGAAGCGAAACGATTGTTTGGGTTGAGTGAAGAACACGCTCAGTTCATGACCATACAGAAGTTCTACAAAGATGGCTTTGCGTTGGTCATCGACTTGAGGAGCGTTCAAGATAATTACAACATCGCCACTGGCAAGAATATCGTAAACACACAATCTGGTGTGCTTCTTGAAATCACTAAGGAAGCGACGACTGCAAATGTTATGTGCAGGGTGTTTGTGATGAGTGATGGGTTGGTCAACTTCGTGAACAATGGGTTGCATTCAATCGGGTATTAAATCAAGCGTAATTTAATGGAAACTCCGTTTAATGCGCTAATTGTTGGTATGACAGCTTGTGGTAAGACGCATTATTTGCTGGAAACATTGGAATCCGAGTATTGTAGCAAATTTGACTACATTGTGTTGATTTGCCCTACTTTCGAGTGGAATAAAGCGTATCAAGATTGGAAATATGTGCGCGACCCCGACGTGTTAGCGATAGACTGCACACAAGACAATGTCGACGCTGTTCTCAAGTGTGTGACTAATGTTTTTAAAGGTACTAACACTCTGATTGTGTTGGACGACTGTGCGAGTGGACAGGACGTCAAGAATAGGACTAGTCAATTGGTCAACTTGGCTTTTAGTGCGCGACATTTTATGTTGAGCGTTATTGTCATCACACAACAATTGACGTCGATCGCAAAACCGTATAGAGAAAACATTAGTAAGCTCATTTGCTTTTACTGTCCGAGCAGAAGTGATATGAAGGTTGTCATTGACGACTACCTTGGGCATGCATGTTAGCAAAGAGGAAGCGTCGGCGATTGTGACCGCACTAAAAAATAACAAGTACGCTAGACTTGAAATCTCATTGCGCTATCCATACAGTCACGAAGTTGTTATTCCGCAATAAAATGTGGGTATAAGTAATAGCGTGATGGTGAAACGCGAAAGTGACGAAAATCCTACAATTGAGGAATTAGTTGAGGATACTCAAGCCGCTAGTACCTCGACTGTGGACACTGACGACATTGACGTTAGGAGAGCTGAACTTATTAGACTGTCTGGTGATGGTGTGGTAAGCCAATCTGAAGCATACATTAAAAAAGCGTCCGCAAAGGTTATCGACAAGATATGGCGCCAACACGAGTTGAAGAGAATGGAAATTGCAAACGCTTTTCTCACCGACTTGCTAATCAGCAAATTCGCTAGCCTACTGGATGGGTTGAACGCTATTGAGAACTCTGACGAACTAAATGACGAGCTGCAAAAAGACCCGTTATTAAAGAAAGACGTTGAGAGCATTGTCGCGGTTGTGACACCGTACGTACCTTTCTTGGGCTTGTTGTCGGGAGGAATTATAACGTCGAAATATGTGTACGATCACCATTTTAAAAGTGAGACAAACGTTGAAAATAGTGAACAAACGGACTAACTTGCAAAACAACCGGCTATTTGTTAGCCAATCAAAAGAGCACCATTTCGCTATCCATTTGGATAAAACGCCACTAGAGTCAAAATCTAGTGGTTTTTTTTTTCGCGCGTGAATTGGAAATGTGTCAGTCAAAAAAGCGTGAAAATTTTGAAGCGACACAAATTTGTGAAAATGTTGAAACGACTATTTTTAAACGTGACTGAAATGTGATTTGGTATAAATTCAGTATTGTTTCACGAGTCTCGCGTGTGTTTGACATTAATCGGTGGGGAGGGGTGTGTTAAGCCTAATTAACGACTGCTGTAGTAGTATAGAACATGGCGGTGCGAGCTTATTCGACGTTATCCACAAGTGTGGGCACCGTGGCATCGCTAATTTTTGCGCTAAATCGCGATTTGGCGTAAAAATTAACGTTGCTATGGCACTCGCATTTGTGGTTGGCGTCGCTGAGCTCGCACCGCCATGTTCTATACTACTCATATATACATGTAGCTATCTGTGAGGAACAAACCCAACAAAAGTTGGGACACAACCTCACATAACGTGAGGAACAAACTCAAAATATGCATAATAATAATAATAATAAAACTTTATTTAAACACGATAATAATTAAAGTATAAAACTTGTGGGGTCGTGTACTTGGAAATTATGAAAAACAATTATTTAAATTACAAGTTACTATGTAATCAAAAAGGAAGTCTTTAAAAGTAATTATTTTTGTGGCCTTTTTCTCAAAGACCTTAACATTGTGTTCTTCGATGTCGCTGTGATTGCGATTGATAACATTCCATAGAATTGCACCTCTATATGTTATTGAATGTATTGAACTATTGAAGCGTGGTGCAGACAGTTGGTATTTGGCTCGTAAAGAATAATTACACTCGCGCCTGTTTACTAAATCAGACAGGGAGTTGGGTGTGACATTTTTAATTATTTTACAAATTGTTTCAGGATAGCTGTTTTGTAGTAATAAAATAGTGTATTCCAGCCGACTCGAGAAAGTACATCTTCTGATGACATATCTCTGGGTAGTTTGAAAATCATTCTCGCAGCTCTACAATACAGACGTTCCAATGACTTAAAATTATCCTTGTTCTTAGTTTAATATCAATGACGCGCGGTTCCCAAAAGTTTCGTCTTTTTTTACCCATTTGGCCTCCAAGGAATACTGGGGACAAGTGGACCTATTACGGGTTGTCTTGAGAAGAGCATCACTTCACTTTTATTGGGATGTGGGGTTAGCTCGTTTGTTATACACTCACAAAGTTCACTCAAGACCTTATTAAGTGTCGATACCGCTTCGTCGGCCGAGTTTCCAATGCAATATAGCGTCATGTCGTCCGCGTATACTTATAAACATTTCCGGATTTGACAACGACAGGAAGATCATTAGGAAATAGTATGAGTAGAGTGGGGCCCAATACTGACCCTCGTGGAATGCAATAGGTTATCTTTGCAATGGATGATTCTTTGCCGTTTACGACCGTGTACTGTATTCTATCTCTCGAGTAGCTTTTCAGCCATGTAAGGAGGCTACCACCAATACCAATGTCGTTTTGAAGTTTATGTTCTAGAATTGGGTGCAGGGATACACTAGTGTATCAAAGGCCTTTTTGAAATCTAGAAAGCCGCGGCGAGTCGGCGACTATTAAGCCGGAGTCTATTGACTTCCTCCAAATTTCTGTTTAGTGAACTAGGAGCAGTTCCGTTGAATACCCGCCACGATATGCCAACTGAACGTGTTTTACAATTGTATTATTTACCTATTCTTCCATAATCTTGCTCGGCACGCACCGCAAACTGATGGGGAGATAATTTGCTCTATCTTCTTCCGCCTCCTTTTTAAAAATCGGGGTGAAACGACAAAGTTTCCAACTATTATACATTTTTTCCGCTCGAGCACTCCAGATAAATAAGTCAGTCAAAGATGGTACAATTGCGTTTCCCGCTAACTTTAGCGTTTAGAGTCTTGGAGATACGCCATCTGGCCCTGTTGCCTTTTTGCGGTTCATATTCT
Organism: Chrysogorgia sp. JL179-B06; assembly: GCA_035772405.1. Lineage (NCBI taxonomy): Eukaryota > Metazoa > Cnidaria > Anthozoa > Scleralcyonacea > Chrysogorgiidae > Chrysogorgia > Chrysogorgia sp. JL179-B06. The sequence continues at coordinate 1,105,890 of JAYKKM010000444.1, forward strand.
TAATGTATCTTGATGTTATGTATTCATATTCTTAATATTATCTTGGGATATACAAATTGTATCACATAATGGTTTGTCGAATTCTCCCCGACACGCTGGTGGACTCAGGTATATAGTAAGCAGGCCAATGTTTCACCTATTGTAGCGAAATATGAATTAAATAGACATGCCTTTTTTCCTGCAATCTTCCGTGCATTTGGTTTTTATAGCAATTTTGAAAAGTTTGAATCTTCTGTTCATTTTAAATCTTATTGCGTTGTTAATCCATGGTAGTGATTTACTCCTTATTGACTTGGAGAACAAATTGCTTAAACATATCAGGCTATACAACAATATCTCAAAAGGTGAGAACTCAACCCAACAATTTACAAACGTCGGGACAATACCTGACATAGCGTGAGGACAAAATTACAAGGCCAAAAAAAAAAGTATTCTGTTTCTGGTCAGCGCGCGCGTCATCTTTGACTATGCGCGTCGAAGTATTTTTTTGTGATTTAACATTGTTTAGTAGTTCTCATTTTTATTCTATTAAACCTGTAAACTTTGTGACAGTTTAACATTTATATTAGCATAAACAATCGATGTATGCACTTATAAATATATAGAGAAGTATAGAAATATAGAAAAGTATTCACAATTTCTGCAAAAAGCGTTCCCTTCAAAAAAAAAAAAAAAGCCGCGTCGCCGCGTCGATTTTCGACAAACATACTGACCAGAAACAGAATACCTTTTTTTTTTGGCCTAAACAAACTCTGATGAAATAATGAGATGAATACAATACTTGAACAATCAAGGTAAGGAATAATCCCATGCAACAACCCGTTGAAACAATAACTCGACATATATATATGCAGTATTTAATACCAAATTTGGGAACATGCGTAACGCTGACAGAATAGCCCCATGCACAATAACTGCGGTACAATGTAAATTGACCCAATTGATTAAAGTGCACCCACGGATGGGTTTGAAAATCCTCTGTGAGTCCAACGAAAAACAGGGCTAACATAATTACACATCGCTTGACCACGACTATGCGCGCGCGGAGTTATAACGTGGCATAAACTAACAACTCGAACGGCATATATTTGCCCATAAGAAGAGTTCTCGTTTAGCAAGGGACAAATAATTTGTTCCTATCTCAAAAATGACGATATCTGGGCACAATAAAAAACTACATGCAGGTCATGTTTCCGAAGATTCGCAACTGCGACCGCCAATGCCATGTGCATATGCAATGAAAGGCGACGAACAAAAGTTTGGCCGATAATCAGTATTTGTGTTAGTGAATGGGCCATTGACGTTGTTAAAAACTCAATACTATAACAACTAACAATTGCCGCACGTAAAAACAAGAAGGAAAAAACACAATAGAATAAGTAGCCCGTTCGATGCAGTTATGAGGTATATAGATAAACAAATGAATAAACTCTACCTGTACAAAGAAATAATTTTTGGGATGTCTTCACACGGCAGTGGACTGTACGCGAATGACAGGAAAATAGAAATAGGGGGTGTTATATAACACCATCCCGTATCATATGGTACAGTGTGTATCCAAAAAACCGCTACCGGAAGCAACTGTGAATTAGCATTTTTTTCAAAGAACCATTGTAATAGTTTGAAGGCTTATACACCTCTGAGCAACGAATGCGTAAAAAATAACTTGGATTGCATTCGTATTGAAAACTGCTTTCTCTCTTCTTGATTAACGCAGCGCTTGGACCATCTTAATTTCCCAGGTGTATAATTTTTTTTTAAATTACAATAGGTCTCTTTAAGAATGCTAATTAATTTAGCGGTTTTTTTGATACACACTGTATATCTCTGAGATATTACAGGTATTTAATTTAAATGACAGATGTTTTAAGTGCTCATTCATCACGCTCGCGATGTGTTTTTCGATACAAGCTCGTGCCCATTCATCACGCTCGCGATGTGTTTTTCGGTAAAATGAGCTCGTGGCGTGCCTGTGGCATGGTACTCTTGTGGAGTACCAATACAAAAATAGCATCGGCCATGAAGTGCCCATTCATCACGCTCGCGATGTGTTTTCGGTAAAATGAGCTCGTGGCGTGCCTGTGGCATAGTACTCTTGTGGAGTACCAATACAAAAATAGCATCGGCCATGAAGTGCCCATTCATCGCGCTCGCGATGTGTTTTTCGGTACAAGCTCGTGGCGTGCGTTTGTCAACACTAAAATAGCATGGGCTGTGATGTATCCGGCTGTCATCAGAACACGATCGAGCTTAGATTCGTCAAAACGAACTGTACTTCAGCAAACGACCACCCCGAGGTGATCGGTCGACGAATACCTTTTAACTTAAATTCAGGCAAGAAGAGTGCTCGAGCTAACCACAGTGTCTCCTCAGTCCCTGCACATTAATCGTTTTGGCGTTATCCCCAAGAAGAAATAAATAAACCAAACTCATGGCGGCTAAGTTTGGATCTATCATTCCCCGCGGGCCATAGCGTCAACGATGGCATTTTTAAAAATTACCGGTCTCATATTCCAGAGTAGACGACGCAATAGGCATGATCATATACGACATCAAAAGTGCGTTTCGCATTGTCCCGCGATACACCCTTCGGACAGACATTTACCTAGCTGACATGTTCGAGTGCATGGACAAAGATCTCTAATCCACATGGGCCCGCAGGCGGGTTCAATTCTATTGCGACAACCAAAGTGTCAGTCGTGCATATCACTGCATATCACACGCTCGGGCTCATCATAGGCTCATCAAAAACGATGCTATTATGCACTTCGGGAGCTCTTTCTAATATCTGCCAAGTTTAATTTCCGGGTCTCAGCGGTACACATTCCAGGGAAGATCAACGTGATAGCTGATGCCCTATCTCGATTTAAATTGCAGGAATTCTTTCGGTTAGCCCCTCGAGCGAACAAGACCCCCATCGTTATACCCAATTAACTTACTGCTAACTCGTCTAGATAGATAGATATAGATAGATAGATAGATCATTTTATTTAAACACGCTTACAACGTCAACAAAAGCTGGTTTCCACGAAGGGCGTGTACAAAAATTAATACAAATAGAACAGTTAGAGTAACAATACTAAGTAGAAAGGTTAATAGATAGTAAAAAGCTAATACAAAATTGAATGTCTATTACAATTTTTATGACACAGCATCATTTTATGACATGGAAGCAATTTTTTTTTCATAGTAAGACAGAGACTTGCTCTCCCTAATTTCTTTGGGCAATGAGTTCCATATAGATGCACCATCATACATGAAACTCTTTTTCATGCTATTTGTACGTGGTTTTGGCAAACAAATGCCAGATGAGATGTCTCGTAGATTGTAATTTGACACCTTTTTGTACGTAAAAAGGTTTGTGAGACTCTTTGGTCCCATCTTATTTAAAATTTTAGCTTTTGCTCTTTTTCTTTGTACTTGAAGTGGTTTCCATCCCAATTCACTTAACACAATTTTGTGATCAATTTCATTACTCATATTCACTATAATCCGAGCAGCTCTGTTGTGAAGTTTTTGTAGTCGTGTACTGTTGACTGTGTTTCGCCAAATACATTCCATACTTCACAACAGTAGTTAAAGTACGGTTGAACAATGGCATTGTAAACGGAAAGAAGCGAGTCTCTGTCAACAAATTCCCTTAGACGTCGAAGAGCACCTAACCCTGATGTGATTTTCTTGCAGACATTTTCTGTATTGCTTTTCCAGGATAAATGTTGGTCAGCAGTTACTCCTAGTGTCTTGCACTCAAAAACTTGTTTAATTGATTCATTGTTTATGGTGACTTTTGGTCGTACGGCTGAGCCATTATTTAGCATTGATTTTGATCCGATCAACATAAATTCTGTTTTTGCTACATTTAGACTAAGTTTGTTAGCTATTAAACATTTCTTGACATTTTCTAAGTCCGAGTTCATTGCAATTTCGACATCATCTATCGTCTCACCAGGCTGTTAAATTTGTGTCATCAGCAAATAATCGGGACTCAGTTTCGTTTAAGCATTCTGGTAAATCATTTATGCATATAATAAAAAAAATAACGGCCCGCAAGAGATGATAAAGTTTGTCAATAGTAATTGCCTTGAATGCAGTGAACTCTGATTTAGTATTTTTAATATAGTCCTAAAAGTTGCAATTTGAAGTATCAATTTTGCTAGCTAAATCAGGACCAATATTTGAAAAGAAATCATTAAAGCCGTCTGCAATGTCTTTTGCATTTTTTAAACTTTTTCCACCACGTTAAGTTCATTTACTATTGTCGGTTTATTTGTTTTACCTAGTAAGCTGTTTATTGTTTTCCAAGCCTCTTTGGGATCAGACTTTTGCATAGCAATTTTCTTGGAGTAATAATCTTTTTTAGCATTTTTTAATTCTATATTGACTTTGTTCCTGGACAATTCTATAATTTGACCAATTGATTTCAAGGTCTGTAATAATGGCTATTCTTTTTAATTTATCCCTTGTGTTTATTAATTTTTTAATATGACTTGTCATCCAAGGGATTTTTTTTTATCTAACCTTTTTTCGTTGAAGTGGTGCATGTTTGTCTAGAATTTCTAAGAATAACTGTTTCCAAATTTCCTATATATCATCTGGATCATCAGCAAAAAAAGTAAATGTATTCCCAATGTTGACTCAGCAGCTCCTTAGTGAACTGCTGGTCATTAAAATGTTTCATGTTCCTAATCACAACAATATTTTCTTTTTGTTTTTCAAAAATTCGAATTTTCCTAATTGTAAATACCAAACTATGATCACTTATTCCGATGTGAATAACACCAGAATCAGAGATTTTTTCTGGTTTATTTGTAACTATATGGTCAATGAGAGTGGCAGTTTTCATGGTGACTCGGGTAGCTTCATCAATTAATTGAGAGAACTGATACACTTCATATAGTGACTTTAGCTTTAGTCTAATCGCTTATCAAGACAATGCGTTTATTATCTTATATTTAGTATAAAATAGTTTTGTTCGTTTCTGTTGAGACTGAGTCTTTGCACAGATGGTCGGTCCTATGTATATATATATATTATATATATATATATATATATATATATATATATATATATTGTATATATATATATATATATATTTATATATATATATATATATATATATATATATCCTATGTATATATATATATTATATATATATATATATATATATATATATATATATATATATATATATATATATATATATATATATATATATATATATATATATAAATATATAAATATATATATATATATATATATATAAATAAAAAATTAAAAAATAAAATTAAAAAATGTTGTCTTCCTTTCTCGCTCGCATATGCTCATGGAAACGCTCGCTTTAGGCTCTTTACTCTACGCACACACTACGAGTACAAACAGCATCAGGCTAAGCTCGTGGTCCTCATCGGAAGAACGAATCGCTCAAGCAATAAGGGTCCATTCATCCCCTATGATTCATCGCGCTCACTATATGTGCTCGTTAATGCTCGTCGCCCATGGTCAAGGTAGGTACTCATCGGGAGTACGAATCGCTCGGGCAATAAGTGCCCATTCATCGCGCTCGTTAATGCTCGTGTTCCATCGTTAAGGTACTCATTGGGAGTACCAACCGCTCGGGCTTTAAGTGCCCATTCATCGCGCTCGCGATGTGCTCGTCAATGCTCGTGGTCCATCGTCGAGGTACTCATTGGGGGGAGTACCAACCACTCGGGCTTTAAGTGCCCATTCATCGCGCTCGCGATGTGCTCGTCAACGCTCGTGGTCGGCCATCGTCGAGGTTCTCATTGGGCCTACCAACCGCTCGGGCTTTAAGTGCCCAGTCATCGCGCTCGCGATGTGCTCGTCAATGCTCGTCAATGCTCGTGGTCCATCGTCGAGGTATTCATTGCGAGTACCAACCGCTCGGGCTATAAGTGCCCATTCATCGCGCTCGCGATGTGCTCGTCAATGCTCGTGGTCCATCGTCAAAGTACTCATTGGGAGTACCAACCGCTCGGGCTTTAAGTGCCCATTCATCGCGCTCGCGATGTGCTCGTGGTCCATCGTCGAGGTACGCATTGGGAGTACCAACCGCTCGGGCTTTAAGTGCCCAGTCATCGCGCTCGCGATGTGCTCGTCAATGCTCGTCAATGCTCGTGGTCCATCGTCGAGGTATTCATTGGGAGTACCAACCGCTCGGGCTTTAAGTGCCCATTCATCGCGCTCGCGATGTGCTCGTCAATGCTCGTGGTCCATCGTCAAAGTATTCATTGGGAGTACCAACCGCTGGGGCTTTAAGTGCCCAGTCATCGCGCTCGCGATGTGCTCGTCAACGCTCGTGGTCCATCGTCGAGGTTCTCATTGGGCCTACCAACCGCTCGGGCTTTAAGTGCCCAGTCATCGCGCTCGCGATGTGCTCGTCAATGCTCGTCAATGCTCGTGGTCCATCGTCGAGGTATTCATTGGGAGTACCAATCGCTCGGGCTTTAAGTGCCCATTCATCGCGCTCGCGATGTACTCGTCAACGCTCGTGTTCCATCGTCGAGGTTCTCATTGGGAGTACCAACCGCTGGGGCTTTAAGTGCCCAGTCATCGCGCTCGCGATGTGCTCGTGGTCCATCGTCGAGGTACGCATTGGGAGTACCAACCGCTCGGGCTTTAAGTGCCCATTCATCGCGCTCGCGATGTGCTCGTCAATGCTCGTCAATGCTCGTGGTCCATCGTCGAGGTACTCTAATCTAATCTAATAAACTTTATTTAAAGAAGGTAAATACATCTATTACAATAGTACTCTGCCTGATGGTATTCACTGAAAGAAAATAGTAATATTAATTAAAAATACATAAAATAGGATTATTGACTACAGTTATAGGTTAGTTGATATTTACATTTTGTACAAGAAAACTCTTCTAAATGGTTTGCATTTTTGTTTTGTTCAAGAAAAACGTTTTTTAGAGCTTTTTTGAAGTTAGAAATAGTCATATTATCAACGTCTTTTAAATAATTTGGTAGAGAATTAAACAACATAGCTCCACTGTATGAGATTTTTGTTTTTCCAAATTCGCTTAATACTTTCGGAACTTTCAGATCTCATGTTAGTGAAGATCTTGTGCTTACACTATGCGCTTTATTAAAGGTGCAGTCCAGTCTGTTCTGCGCATGTGTGATATTTCAAACATTGAGGACACACAAACTTTAACGGAATAGATTTGCGACAGTTCGAAAGCGAGTATTCGTTAAAGGTGGCGAAGGCACGAGTGGTTGTTTGATATATTAACAACATTTAGGAACCAAACAGCTTATTATGACACGCTTTTTCGGCGGAAAAGCTCAAGCGTGTGAAAAAAATCCGCAATACTTCATGTTCAATGTTTATATAATGCAATGTAAACAAACGATGTAAACAGAAACGTGGACATGCGCAGAACGGACTGGACGGCACCTTTAACGAATTGGAAAAGATTATACAAATTAGCTGGAGCTTTGTTCTTTAAAAGACTGAACACCAAAATGAGTTTTCTCATTTTAATTAAGTTTGGCATTGGAATCCATTCAAGTTTTATAAATAACTTAACTGAAGGGTCGTAAGTAGTTGCTTGCAGTATAATGCGAGCTGACCTTTTTTGTAATTTCAAAAGATCGTTGAGTCTCTCATTAGAAGCATTACCCCAGACAGTACAACAGTATATATAGAAGGTAAGGATAGATTAATGACTCATAGAACATAATACGAGAATGATAAGGTAGATTTTGGCGTATTCGTTTAAGTAAAAAAAGCCTTTTGTTTATACTAGTTTGATATATATTTGTTATATGATCATTCCATTGAAGTAAACTATCAAAGTAGACTCCAGGAGTTTAGATGATTCTACCTCTTCAATCATTTCATTGTTTATTTTAACATTAAGCTTTTCCGTCTTATCAAATTTTCGTTTTGAGAATATCTTCATACTTTTGTTTTTTTTACCATTTAGAGACATATAGATTTGTATTTACCCAATTATACTTCTTTGATATCATTATTCAAGTAAATATTTAGATTCGTTGCTGAAAGACTGGAAGCTACCCGCAGTGTAGAATCGTCTGCAAAAATAAATGGTGTTGTATCACTTTGTTGAAGAGGAAGATCATTAATAAAGATAAGAAATAGTAGTGGTCCTAAGATTGACCCTTGGGGGACACCGCAATTTACCGGCAATTAATATGATAAGGATGTCTTAAATTTAACTTTTTGGGTTCGATTCGATAGATATATGACCTGAACCAGTTTATTGTATCTGGTTGAAAATGATATTTTTCGAGTTTTTTTAGTAATATTTCATGGTCAATTATATCAAATGCTTTCGAAAAATCTTAGGATTTTAAATATCTTAGGATAAAACTTTAATAGGATTTCACATAGTGATAGCAGCAGGGTTTCACAGGAGTGATTCGCTCTGAAACCATGTTGATATTTAGTCAAAAGTCCATGACGTTGTAGAAAATTATATGAGTTATTATAAACATGCATGTCTTTCTAGTATCTTAGAGACAATTGAGAGTATTGATAGTGTTCCAAAGTTTGATCTATCGCATGATGCCTACTCTAGTCACCTTTATGTTTTGGTGTAACTCTAGCTTCTTTCCACAACGAAGAAAAAATGCTGATGCTGATATTACATAATTTAGTGAGTGATTTAGCAATAGAAGGAGCTGCTTCTTTCAAGAAAAATGCGTCAATACCATTGGGAGTACCAGGTACTCATTGCGAGTATCAACCGCTCGGGCTTTAAGTGCCCATTCATCGCGCTCGCGATGTGCTCGCCAATGCTCGTGGTCCATCGTTACTCATTGGGAGTATCAACCGCTCGGGCTTTAAGTGACCATTCATCGCGCTCGCGATGTACTCGCCAATGCTCGTTGAGGTACTCATTGGGAGTACCAACCGCTCGGGCTTGAAGTGCCCATTAATCGCGCTCGCGATGTGCTCGTCAAACGCTTCTCATTGGGACTGGAGTGCCAACCGCTCGGGCTATAAGTGCCCATTCATCGCGCTCGCGATGTGCTCGTCAACGCCCTCGGCCTTTCGGTCAGTGGTCGTGTCAGTTTCGCTAATTTCTAATTTGGCTTCGGTATTTGGATGAGTGATGCTAGGGTATCACCTTGGTGGTCAATTCAAGATTTCACCTGCTCGGATCTTGACTTGAATCCAAATACCGCGACTCGTTTCAGGCTTCCCCCTCGCTCAACAGCTTGCACCTAACCTTCCAAACGGGTAACCCATGTGAAAATCTTACATAAGATCTTGTAAGATCTTGTTAAGATCTTATATAAGATCTTACAAGAATCTTGCAAGTACTTGCAAGATTTCCTATGTATCTTGCAAGATCTTATGTACAATCTTGTAAGATTTTATAAGATCCTACAAGATTGTACAAGATCTTACAAGATCTTATAAGATGTTACAACTGATCTTACAAGATCATATGAGATCGTACAAGATCTTGCAAGAACTTGTAAGATCATGCAAGATCTCGCAAGATCATACAAGATCATACAAGATCATACAAGATCTTACAAGATCATACAATATCTTGCAAGATCCTTACAAGATCTTGCAAGATCTTGTAAGATCATACAAGATCTTGCAAGATCATACAAGATCTTGCAAGATCATACAAGATCTTGCATGATCATACAAGATCTCGCAAGATCTTACACAATCTTACAAGATCATACAATATCTTACAAGATCATACAAGATCTTGCAAGATCATGCAAGATCATGCAAGATCTTGCAAGATCATACAAGATCTTGCATGGTCATACAAGATCTTGCAAGATCATACATGATCGCGCAAGATCTCGCAAGATCTTACACAATCTTACAATATCTTACAAGATCATACAAGATCATGCAAGATCGTACAAGATCTTGCAAGATCGTATAATGCACGATTATGTAGGATCTTGTATGATCTTGCAAGATCTTGCATGATCTTGTAAGATATTGTATGATCTTGTAACATTTTGTAAGATCTTGCGAGATCTTGCACGATTATGTAGGATCTTGTATGATCTTGCAAGATCTTGCATGATCTTGTAAGATATTGCACGATTTACACAATCTTACAAGATCTTGCAAGATCTTACATGCAAGATCTTACACGATCGTCAAGGCGGATTTCCATTCAGTACTTTTTATCGCGCGATCGACTTTATTCGATCGCTTTCTTTTGAATTGTGAGCCCTCGACTGGAACGGATTCGGTCGATAGCTCTCAATTCAAAAGAAAGCGATCGAAAAAAGTCGATCGCGCGATAAAAAGCACTGAATGGAAATCCGCCTTCACATAACATCTTGCAAAATCACATTTTTGATTGACTTTAGCATTCATTTCATTTTCATATAATCATGAAATATCTGAGGATGATTTTAATAATTTTTATAAGAAACATTAGATCTTGCAGTCTTACAATATAATCTAAATTTACGAAAAAATACCGGAACTATTCCAAAACATTTAAAAAAGTTATTTTATTGTAATCTATTGTGAAAGTCAAATAACAGAAAACTGGGTACTGTAACTACACTGTATAAGTGAGTGATACAGGTATATAAAAGTAAACATTTAAAAAAAGTTATTTTATTGTAATCTATTGTGAAAGTCAAATAAAGTACTGTAACTACTGACTACACTGTATAAGTGAGTGATACAGGTTTATAAATGTTAAGTCATTTCTGGACTGCAGGCTGCACTTTGTCCAAACGCCTTTTTGCATCTCGACACTTTTGGTTACAAGCATGAACTATTTGCTGGTGGCTTTTTTTGAACCGCTCACCATACTTTATGCGGAGTACATCTAAAAATCAATAATAATTTGAAAAGCATTACTTTTTTAAAAATGTACTGTTTTCAATATATATACTATATATATATATATATATACTATCTATATATATATATATATATATTTATTATGAGGATTGTGAACTCGGGTGGTGAATAATAATAATGATGTAAATGGCTACTCCGAGTGACGAACCATACCGGACAAGTAGAGAAAACTCTACTTGACCCGGCTGGGATTCGAACCTGCGACCTTCTGTTTGCTAGTCCGACGCTCTACCGACTGAGCTACAGGTCAAGTTGGGAGCACTGGTCGAATGATGGTACTTGGGCCATTTGATATTTCGAAACATTATATAAATTTAATATATGTATAAAGACTATTTGTCAAGATATTGAAGAAACTAGTATCTGTTTCGAAATATCAATTGGCCCAAGTACCATCATTCGACCAGTGCTCCCAACTTGACCTGTAGCTCAGTCGGTAGAGCGTCCGACAACCTGGTCAAGTAGAGTTTTCTCTACTTGTCCGGTATGGTTCGTCACTCGGAGTAGCCCATTTACATCATTATTATATACATTTATATATCATGATTGGCTCGGTTTCTTTTGTTCTCCAGCGGGATATAAATCTGATATATCCCCAGAAAACAATTGAAATTATAAATTCAAGGGCCAATATATTGGCCCTTGAAATCCTTGGATCGATAATTACCCAATCCATGCGGTCTTGCCTTAATAATCTCGACTAGAGTATGCCGGTAGCGCCCCCATACCAGACAGAAAGGCTAGTATTTGTTGTTTGACAAGTCAGGAATTTATTACAGTTTGCATGGAGTATAAAATGTGGGACTAATACTGAACGAATGCGCATGCGCACACCACCATCACCATACGTGACAAGTCAGTAATTTATTACTGTTTAAAAAAATATCAGCAAGGAACACTTCTTTTAAAAAACTTTATTAACGTTTTGGGCACAGCCCTTCCTCAGAATAATAAAAAGATGTGCCAACCAGAGCACTTATATACAAAATCTAAATAATTAATATTAATAACTTAAATAAATTATATTAAAAAATCACGAAGATTAAGTCCTTTGGGAATAAAACTATTGAGTTTGTAAGTCCAGAATGCTTCTCTATTTGTTGGATTAAGTGCTCTGGTTGGCACATCTTTTTATTATTCTGAGGAAGGGCTGTGCCCGAAACGTGAATAAAGTTTTTAAAAGAAGTGTTCCTTGCTGATATTTGTAAATTATTTGGAACTACCTTTTGGTGAAGGCTGGCTTTCTGATAGACTATATATATATATATATATATATATATATATATATATATATATATATATATATATATATATATATATATATATATATATATATATATATATATATATAATATATATATATATATATATATATATATATATATATATACTAATAATAAAATAGACTACACGTTCATACAAACATTTTACTTTAAGTTTCTGGAGGTGTTCCCCCGTCTTCAGAAAGTTTGTAGTGTTTTAATTATTCACATAATATCCCTAATGTATTAAAATGCTAATTATAATTATAAAAATGCTAATTATAAAATGCTAATTATGATGTTCATACAAGGTTCGGCTTAAAAATGCAATATTGTTCATAGTTTATATTTTAAAATTCTTAAAAAGGAATGGTGCTTTGTGTCTACACGCGGAGGCTAATTCGTTCCGTTTATTTAGGGTTCCTAATTCTGGTCTGTAAATGATGTAGACTTTTTCGAGATTGCATAGTTGGCACCTTTTTGTCTTGTTGCTGTATGCTTTTGCTTCGCGCAGGATGTCCCATTCTATTTTGTATTCTTTCTGTTGATCTTTCAGACTCCAAATATACTTGCTGAGCTCTGTGTTGTTGCGTTTGTTCCTGTTTTTGAATGTCGTTTTGTGTCCATTAAATCTTTCTTTGAACGTGTTCTTTGTCAGGCCGATGTAGATCAACAGGATTTTGGAGTCTGAAAGATCAACAGAAAGAATACAAAATAGAATGGGACATCCTGTGCGAAGCAAAAGCATACAGCAACAAGACAAAAAGGTGCCAACTATGCAATCTCGAAAAAGTCTACATCATTTACAGACCAGAATTAGGAACCCTAAATAAACGGAACGAATTAGCCTCCGCGTGTAGACACAAAGCACCATTCCTTTTTAAGAATTTTAAAATATAAACTATGAACAATATTGCATTTTTAAGCCGAACCTTGTATGAACATCATAATTAGCATTTTATAATTAGCATTTTTATAATTATAATTAGCATTTTAATACATTAGGGATATTATGTGAATAATTAAAACACTACAAACTTTCTGAAGACGGAGGAACACCTCCAGAAACTTAAAGTAAAATGTTTGTATGAACGTGTAGTCTATTTTATTATTAGTATTAAGCTCTGACCAACACGGCCATTGAGCACTCTAGAAATCTAAAGAAGACTTAACTTTGGATATATATATATATATATACTCGATACCATTAAAGGTAGAGCGTTTATAAAAGAGTTAGCTAGAATGTTTTCATCACTACTCTGAGTTTAAAGCGTAATGCGATCTTCAGGCAAAGTTGCCTGAAGATCGCATTACGTGTGAAACTCAGAGTAGTAGTAAGTTTTACATGTAATGTGATCAGCCAGAAGGCCTTGAAGTTGCATTTTTTGAAACTGGTCCCGGTTTGGTCTTAAAATGTATATATTACAACACTTAAAATTTTCCTTCAGTATACGTACCAAAAAGCTTGTTTGTCTTTTCTAAATCCAAGAGTACCCTCGTTGACTTTTTGGACAATTCCAAAGTCCCTCCTGCTAGTTCTTCAGGACTAAATAATTGTGGCAATAGCTTCAATGCACATTTTACAGGATCTTTGGGGGTTGTAGCAATATTGAGTAGGTTTATACCATTGTGCATCTGCAATAAAGAATACAATTATAATTATTAGCACTTTAAAACAAAATGTTGGTGGTATGATGCAGCATGTCTATTGAAAGTTTAAAAACTTGTTGAGCTTTCATCCCGTACTGTAGCCACTTACTGTATATGATCAACAGTTAGGCTCTGACAAAGTCACAAGTCTACAGGACATATTTTGTAAGCTGGTTGATAAAGTTTGCAACTGCAATCTTCATGCAGGGGGGTAATGTGTTAAGAAAATGAATTTCAAACTGGTCATATCCCAAATCAGTAGACATGAGGATAAAAGAAAAACATTTTTCATGAAGTACATATTTTTTTGTGTTTATATTTAAAGGTGTGGTACACTCCGTTCTGCGCATGTGTCACATATCAAAAGTGGGGTCCCGACCTTTGGAATGTTAATTAATGTTGACTGCGAGCGAACGAATCGGAACGATCAATTCAAATTCAAACGAATCATAACGGTAAACTTGCGCGAGCTACTTAACGGAATAGATTTGCGATGGTTTTGGTTTTGGATAGGTAATGAGAACCACACTGATGTCGTAGATCTGTAATCGTGGCAGACTATGGGCACGGGGATTAGAATGTGCGCATTGATAGCCGTTGGCTATAATGCGTATAATATGACAACGACGGGCCGGACATGCAGTGCAAATTGAATAAGAAATGCGAATAAAATATAGAGAAAGAGTAAAGATGCGTATAATTGTATAGTGCATCGAATACATGGGACACAACCCTGTACATATGTTTCGACCTTCTTCATTGGTCTCTTCAGCAGGGATTTGGGGTTGGCAGTCGATGTTTTTTGCGTTGGAAGGTAAATAATAATGCGCTGTTATAACAAAATATATATGTGTAAGGAAAGTAAAGTGACTGCTTACCAAATGTGTTGTTGGATCGTGGAATTCCAACTCGTCGTGCCATATTACCAGAGAGGATAGTATAGTTGTAGTTGGTCTTGTCAGTAAAAAGGTGTTTTCGCGACTTCGTAAAATACGAACTGAGGGCGTTTGTTTGTTTGTGATAAAATATATATGCGCGTGATTAGTTACCAGGTCTAAATGTGTTCACGTACGTGTATGATGATTGAAGGGGGAGGGGTTAGTCAGTGTATCTGTGGGATAGTAAGGGATATGATGGATTTAATTTTGAATGTTCGTGAAATGTGGAATTATGGTGGAATAAGATAAAATGTATGTGGTGTTTAATAGTTAAATACGAGACAACAGAGAAAATGGTTGATTGCAAATAGTGCAGTAATGTATTGGAAGTATATATTAGTCTAAATTTATTTATCTCTGTATTTTTTAATTTATAGTTCAAACTGGATAAAAATTTCAGAGTATATATACTATTCTGCAACAACAAAGTTTACCCTTGATGCCAGAGTGGCAATTTTAATCAATAGCTATTTTAACAATGCCAATGTTGCTTATGCCCCTGGGGATGAATGCCAATGTACCGAAAGGATAATGATGCAGCCCAATAATGAAATTTATCATTCAAGAGCATATAGAAGAGCTGGTACATCATGCAGTAGCATCGTACAGTGTGAGAGCAATCAAGAAGGCATTCTAGTGTATGGGGACATTCAAATTTTTCTTATAGTTGATGGACATTCACTAGCACTTATAAAACTATTTGAGCAATATGCAACCACAATTTCTCAAATTGAGATGGATTTACCAGAGGATGAAACTGTTTGCCATCTAGTGGAAAATGGATTGCTTGGTGCCCATCATATTCCAGTTGATATACCAGATGACAATGAACTTTTGATAATTTCAACGTCCATGGTCCAGGCAAAATGCATTCTTGTGAAAGCTGAATCAGAGTCAAGCATTTATGCATATCTCACCCCCGTAGTGGACCATATCTGCACGTAACTTTATGGATAACTAAGCAGAAAATGTGAAACTACTGTACATAGTTAACCATCTAAAATATCAACAATCTAAAAAATTCCATCCTTTGGTAAGATTTTATAAGATCTCTGATAAGATCTTGTAAGACATCAATACAATTTTGTGAGAACTTGCATAATAACTTACAAAATCTTGTCAAGACTTAGCAAGATCTATTCCGCAGTGCTTTGCAAGATCTTACATGATATTTAAAACTCATTGTATATTAAGTTAACAATTGACCAAGATCATAGCAAGATCTTATAAGATCTTATACACAATATATTAATAAGATCTTACAAGATAATACACAAGATCTTGTCAGATCTTACAAGTTCATAGTAAGATCTTACAAGATAACACACAAGATCTTGTAAAATCTTGTAATATCTTACACTGTAAGATCTTACACAAAATCTTGTAAGATCTTACATGATCATACACTATATATTATAAAATCTTACAAGATCATAACAAGATCTTACAAGATCATAACAAGATCTTACAAGATAATACACAAGATCTTGTAAAATCTTGTAAGATCGTACAAGATCTTGTAAGATTTTATAAGATCATACACAATATATCATAAGATCTTACAAGATCATAACAAGATCTTACAAGATAATACACAAGATCTTGTAAAATCTTGTACGATCTTGTAAGATCTTATAAGATCTTATAAGATCTTGTAAGATTTTACAAGATCATACACAATATATTATAAGATCTTACAAGATCATAACAAGATCTTACAAGATAATACACAAGATCTTGTAAAATCTTGTACGATCTTATAAGATCTTGTAAGATTTTATAAGATCATACACAATATATTATAAGAACTTACAAGATCATAACAAGATCTTACAAGATAACACACAATATCTTGTAAGATCTTATAAGATCTTATAAGATTTTACAAGATCATACACAATATATTATAAGATCTTACAAGATCATAACAAGATCTTACAAGATCATAACAAGATCTTACAAGATAATACACAAGATCTTGTAAAATCTTGTAAGATCGTACAAGATCTTGTAAGATCTTATAAGATCTTGTAAGATTTTATAAGATCATACACAATATATTATAAGAACTTACAAGATCATAACAAGATCTTACAAGATAATACACAAGATCTTGTAAAATCTTGTACGATCTTGTAAAATCTTGTACGATCTTGTACAAGATCTTGTAAGATCTTATAAGATCTTGTAAGATTTTATAAGATCATACACAATATATTATAAGAACTTACAAGATCATAACAAGATCTTACAAGATAATACACAATATCTTGTAAGATCTTATAAGATCTTGTAAGATTTTACAAGATCATACACAATATATTATAAGATCTTACAAGATCATAACAAGATCTTACAAGATCATAACAAGATCTTACAAGATAATACACAAGATCTTGTAAAATCTTGTAAGATCGTACAAGATCTTGTAAGATCTTATAAGATCTTGTAAGATTTTATAAGATCATACACAATATATTATAAGAACTTACAAGATCATAACAAGATCTTACAAGATAATACACAAGATCTTGTAAAATCTTGTACGATCTTGTAAAATCTTGTACGATCTTGTAAGATCTTATAAGATCTTATATGATCTTGTAAGATTTTGTAAGATCATAAACAAAAAATTATAAGAACTTACAAGATCATAACAAGATCTTACAAGATAATACACAAGATCTTGTAAAATCTTGTACGATCTTGTAAGATCTTATAAGATCTTGCAAGTTTTATGTGATCCAAAATTTGGTTCAATAATTTTACAAAATCTTGTAAGATCTTATAAAATTTCGTACGATCTTGTAAGATCTTATCAGAATTTTCTTATAAGATTTTATTTTAAGATCTTACAAGATCTTACAAGATCTTGCAAGATCTTGCAAGATCTTGACAAGTTTTTCACCTGGGAAGTAGAGGTGCACGTAGTTGTTAAAAGACTATTTGTCAAGATATTGATGAAACTAGTAATCTGTTTCGAAATATCCCAAATACCATCATTAGACCACCTGCTCCCAACTTGACCTGTAGCTCAGTCGGTAGAGCGTCGGACTAGCAAACCGAAAGTCGCCGGTTCGAATTCCAGCCGTGCCAAGTATAGAGTTTTCTCTACTTGTCCGGTATCGTTCGTCACTCGGAGTAGCCATTTATACCATTATATATATATATATATATATATATATATATATATATATATATATATATATATATATATATATATATATATATATATATATATATATATATATATATATATATATATATATATATATATATATATATTTATATATTTATATTTATATATTTATATATATATATTTATATATATATATTTATATATATATATTTATATATATATATTTATATATATATATATATATATATATATATATATATATATATATATATATATATATATATATATATATATATATATATATATATATATATATTTTCGCTTACCTCAAAACTGGTCTGCTACAACTTGTTTCATCCTGAAGATTCTTTTACAGATGAAACAAGTTGTAGCAGACCAGTTTTGAGGTAAGCGAAAATCTATTATTTGCTCTAACTATATGTTGTTGAGCACTCTTTGCATTTCGTAGACCAAAACCTACACGTATATATATATATATATATATATATATATATATATATATATATATATATATATATATATATATATATATATATATATATATATATATATTTATATATATATTTATATATATATTTATATATATATATATTTATATATTTATATATTTATATATATATATTTATATATATATATTTATATATATATATTTATATATATTTATATATATATATTTATATTATATATATATATTTATATATTTATTTATATATATATTTATATAAAGAAGAGAAAACTCTATACTTGGCATGGCTGGGATTCGAACCGGCGACTTTCGGTTTGCTAGTCCGACGCTCTACCGACTGAGCTACAGGTCAAGTCTAATGATGGTATTTGGGATATTTGATATTTCGAAACAGATTACTAGTTTCATCAATATCTTGACAAATAGTCTTTTAACAACTACGTGCACCTCTACTTACCCGTTTGGAAGGTTAGGTGCAAGCTGTTGAGCGAGGGGGAAGCCTGAAACGAGTCGCGGTATTTGGATTCAAGTCAAGATCCGAGCAGGTGAAATCTTGAATTGACCACCAAGGTGATACCCTAGCATCACTCATCCAAATACCGAAGCCAAATTAGAAATTAGCGAAACTGACACGACCACTGACCGAAAGGCCGAGGGCGTTGACGAGCACATCGCGAGCGCGATGAATGGGCACTTATAGCCCGAGCGGTTGGCACTCCAGTCCCAATGAGAAGCGTTTGACGAGCACATCGCGAGCGCGATGAATGGGCACTTCAAGCCCGAGCGGTTGGTACTCCCAATGAGTACCTCAACGAGCATTGGCGAGCACATCGCGAGCGCGATGAATGGGCACTTAAAGCCCGAGCGGTTGGTACTCCCAATGCGTATACCTCGACGATGGACCACGAGCACATCGCGAGCGCGATGACTGGGCACTTAAAGCCCCAGCGGTTGGTACTCCCAATGAGAACCTCGACGATGGACCACGAGCATTGACGAGCATTGACGAGCACATCGCGAGCGCGATGAATGGGCACTTAAAGCCCGAGCGGTTGGTACTTTTAGTACCTTAACGATGGAACACGAGCATTAACGAGCGCGATGAATGGGCACTTATTGCCCGAGCGATTCGTACTCTATTTGAGTACCTCGACGATGGACCACGAGCATTGACGAGCACATCGCGAGCGCGATGAATGGGCACTTAAAGCCCGAGCGGTTGGTACTCCCAATGAGTACCTTAACGATGGAACACGAGCATTAACGAGCGCGATGAATGGGCACTTAAAGCCCGAGTGGTTGGTACTCCCCCCAATGAGTACCTCGACGATGGACCACGAGCATTGACGAGCACATCGCGAGCGCGATGAATGAGCACTTAAAGCCCGAGCGGTTGGTACTCCCAATGAGTACCTTAACGATGGAACACGAGCATTAACGAGCGCGATGAATGGGCACTTATTGCCCGAGCGATTCGTACTCTATTTGAGTACCTTAACGATGGAACACGAACATTAACGAGCGCGATAAATGGGCACTTATCGCTCGAGGGATTCGTACTCCCGATGAGTACCTACCTTGACCATGGGCGACGAGCATTAACGAGCACATATAGTGAGCGCGATGAATCATAGGGGATGAATGGACCCTTATTGCTTGAGCGATTCGTTCTTCCGATGAGGACCACGAGCTTAGCCTGATGCTGTTTGTACTCGTAGTGTGTGCGTAGAGTAAAGAGCCTAAAGCGAGCGTTTCCATGAGCATATGCGAGCGAGAAAGGAAGACAACATTTTTTAATTTTATTTTTTAATATTTTATTTATATATATATATATATATATATATATATTTATATATATATATATATATATATATATATATATATATATATATATATATATATATATATATATATATATATATATATATATATAATATATATATATATACATAGGACCATCTGTGCAAAGACTCAGTCTCAACAGAAACGAACAAAACTATTTTATACTAAATATAAGATAATAAACGCATTGTCTTGATAAGCGATTAGACTAAAGCTAATGTCACTATATGAAGTGTATCAGTTGTCTCAATTAATTGATGAAGCTACCCGAGTCACCATGAAAACTGCCACTCTCATTGACCATATAGTTACAAATAAACCAGAAAAAATCTCTGATTCTGGTGTTATTCACATCGGAATAAGTGATCATAGTTTGGTATTTACAATTAGGAAAATTCTTGAAGAATTTTTGAAAAACAAAAAGAAAATATTGTTGAGATTAGGAACATGAAACATTTTAATGACCAGCAGTTCACTAAGGAGCTGCTGAGTCAACATTGGGAATACATTTACTTTTTTGCTGATGATCCAGATGACATGTGGGAAATTTGGAAACAGTTATTCTTCGAAATTCTAGACAAACATGCACCACTTCAACGAAAAAAGGTTAGATAAAAAAAAATCCCTTGGATGACAAGTCATATTCAAAAATTAATAAACACAAGGGATAAATAAAAAAGAATAGCCATTATTACAAACCTTGAAATCAATTGGTCAAATTATAGAATTGTCCAGGAACAAAGTCAATATAGAATTAAAAAATGCTAAAAAAGATTATTACTCCAAGAAAATTGCTATGCAAAAGTCTGATCCCAAAGAGGCTTGGAAAACAATAAACAGCTTACTAGGTAAAACAAATAAACCGACAATAGTAAATGAACTTAACGTGGTGGAAAAAGTTTAAAAAATGCAAAAGACATTGCAGACGGCTTTAATGATTTCTTTTCAAATATTGGTCCTGATTTAGCTAGCAAAATTGATACTTCAAATTGCAACTTTCAGGACTATATTAAAAATACTAAATCAGAGTTCACTGCATTCAAGGCAATTACTATTGACAAACTTTATCATCTCTTGCGAGGTCTTTCTAGCACTAAAGCGCGTGTCTTGATAAAATTTCCAGTAAAATTCTCAAGATAGCTGCACCTATGATCTCAAGCTCACTGACATATATTTTTAATCAAGCTATTACACTATGCTCTTTTCCAAATGAATGGAAAATTGGTAGAGTGACACCACTAGCTCTTTAAAAATGGAAATCGAAATTTGCCAGGAAATTACAGACCAATTTCTGTATTACCAGCTATAAGTAAAATTATGGAGCGGGTTCTCTATAACCAATTATATGACTACTTGACCGAAAATGAGCTACTTTCTGAAAATCAATTTGGTTTTCGCAAGTTCCATTCTACTGCAACTACATTGTTAGACTGTACAAACAGTTGGTATGTAAACATGGACCGAAAATTATTTAATTTAGTGGTATTTGTTGATCTAAAAAAGAACTTCGATACGGTCGATCATCAAATCCTGCTAAAAAATTAGAACTATACGGAATCAAAGGAAAAGCCTTTTCACTGATAAAATCGTATTTAACAGATTGTAGCCAAAAGTGTCAAGTAAATGGATCTGTTTCGTCTGAGCGTGGAATTAAATTTGGTGTTCCACAGGGCTCAATATTAGGGCCGTTATTCTTTTTATTATATGCATAAATGATTTACCAGAATGCTTAAACGAAACTGAGTCCCGATTATTTGCTGATGACACAAATTTAACAGCCTCTGGTGAGACGATAGATGATGTCGAAATTGCAATGAACTCGGACTTAGAAAATGTCAAGAAATGTTTAATAGCTAACAAACTTAGTCTAAATGTAGCAAAAACAGAATTTATGTTGATCGGATCAAAATCAATACTAAATAATGGCTCAGCCGTACGACCAAAAGTCACCATAAACAATGAATCAATTAAACAAGTTTTTGAGTGCAAGACACTAGGAGTAACTGCTGACCAACATTTATCCTGGAAAAGCAATACAGAAAATATCTGCAAGAAAATCACATCAGGGTTAGGTGCTCTTCGACGTCTAAGGGAATTTGTTGACAGAGACTCGCTTCTTTCCGTTTACAATGCCATTGTTCAACCGTACTTTAACTACTGTTGTGAAGTATGGAATGTATTTGGCGAAACACAGTCAACACGACTACAAAAACTTCACAACAGAGCTGCTCGGATTATAGTGAATATGAGTAATGAAATTGATCACAAAATTGTGTTAAGTGAATTGGGATGGCAACCACTTCAAGCACAAAGAAAAAGAGCAAAAGCTAAGATCATGTATAAAATTTTAAATAAGATGGGACCAAAGAGTCTCACAAACCTTTTTACGTACAAAAAGGTGTCAAATTACAATCTACGAGACATCTCATCTGGCATTTGTTTGCCAAAACCACGTACAAATAGCATGAAAAAGAGTTTCATGTATGATGGTGCATCTATATGGAACTCATTGCCCAAAGAAATTAGGGAGAGCAAGTCTCTGTCTTACTATGAAAAAAAAATTGCTACATATCATAAAATGATGCTGTGTCATAAAAATTGTAAATATAGACATTCAATTTTGTATTAGCTTTTTACTATCTATTAACCTTTCTACTTAGTATTGTTACTCTAACTGTTCTATTTGTATTAATTTTTGTACACGCCCTTCGTGGAAACCAGCTTTTGTTGACGTTGTAAGCGTGTTTAAATAAAATGATCTATCTATCTATCCATCTATCTATCTATCTATCTATCTATCTATCTATCTATCTATCTATCTATCTATCTATCTATCTTTCTATCTATCTATCTATCTATCCATAGTTAATGTGAGACGAGTTAGCAGTAAGTTAATTGGGTATAACGATGGGGGTCTTGTTCGCTCGAGGGGCTAACCGAAAGAATTCCTGCAATTTAAATCGAGATAGGGCATCAGCTATCACGTTGATCTTCCCTGGAATATGTACCGCTGAGACCCGGAAATTAAACTTGGCAGATATTAGAAAGAGCTCCCGAAGTGCATAATAGCATCGTTTTTGATGAGCGCGAGCGTATGATATGCACGACTGACACTTTGGTTGTCGCAATAGAATTGAACCCGCCTGCGGGCCCATGTGGACTAGAGATATTTGTCCATGCACTCGAACATGTCAGCTAGGGTGTTAAAACTACATGGGGCGGAGCGAAGACAAAACGGAAGGGCCAAGTCAACGTAAAATTTACCACGCCATTGAATACCCAATAAATGTCTGTCCGAAGGGTGTATCGCGGGACAATGCGAAACGCACTTTTGATGTCGTATATGATCATGCCTATTGCGTCGTCTACTCTGGAATATGAGACCGGTAATTTTTAAAAATGCCATCGTTGACGCTATGGCCCGCGGGGAATGATAGATCCAAACTTAGCCGCCATGAGTTTGGTTTATTTATTTCTTCTTGGGGATAACGCCAAAACGATTAATGTGCAGGGACTGAGAGACACTGTGGTTAGCTCGAGCACTCTTCTTGCCTGAATTTAAGTTAAAAGGTATTCGTCGACCGATCACCTCGGGGTGGTCGTTTGCTGAAGTACACTAGTACAGTTCGTTTTGACGAATCTAAGCTCGATCGTGTTCTGATGACAGCCGGGTACATCACAGCCCATGCTATTTTAGTGTTGACAAACGCACGCCACGAGCTTGTACCGAAAAACACATCGCGAGCGCGATCAAATGGGCACTTCATTGCCCATGCTATTTTTGTATTGGTACTAACTCCACAAGAGTACGATGCCAAACGCACGCCACGAGCTCATTTTACCGAAAAACACATCGCGAGCGTGATGAATGAGCACTTCATGGCCAATGCTATTTTAGTATTGGTACTCCACAAGAGTACTATGCCACAGCCACGCCACGAGCTCATTTTACCGAAAAACACATCGCGAGCGCGATGAATGGGCACTTCATTGCCCATGCTATTTTAGTATTGGTACTCCACAAGAGTACTATGCCACAGGCACGCCACGAGCTTGTACCGAAAAACACATCTCGAGCGCGATGAATGAGCACTTAAAACATCTGTCATTTAAATTAAATACCTGTAATATCTCAGAGATATACAGAGTGTCCCAAAAAAAGGCTACCTTTTCAAATTCAAATGAGCGTGTTAATTCAAACAACCTATTGTGTTTAATATCCCATGTGTATAAAACTGTGTGTTTTTACGCATTCGTAGTTAAAAAGCGATAATGAATTTCAAAGAACTACAATATAGGTTGCTTGAATTAACATGCTAATTTGAATTTGAAAAGGTAGCCTTTTTTTTGGGACACCCTGTACAGTGTGTATCAAAAAAACCGCTACCCTTTAATTAGCTATTGTAATTTTATAAAAAATTATACACCTGGGAAATTAGGATGGTCTAAGCGCTGCGTTATAATCAAGAAGAGAGAAAGCAGTTTTCAATACGAATGCAATCCAAGTTATTTTTTACGCATTTGTTGCTCAGAGGTGTCTAAGCCTTCAAACTATTAAAATGGGTTCTTTGATGTTATATAACACCCCCTATTTCTATTTTCCTGTCATTCGCGTACAGTCCACTGCGGTGTGAAGACATTCCAAAAATTATTTCTTTGTACAAGTAGAGTATATTCATTTGTTTCTCGTAGTTAACCATCTATATACCTCATATCTGCATCTAACGGGCTACTTATTCTATTGTGTTTTTCCCTTCTTGTTTTTACGTGCGGCAATTGTTAGTTGTTATAGTATTGAGTTTTTGACAATGTCAATGGCCCATTCACCAACACAAATACTGATTATCGGCCAAACTTTTGTTCGTTGCCTTTCATTGCATATGCATGGCATTGGCGGTCGCAGTTGCGAATCTTCGGAAACATGACCTGCATGTAGTTTTTGATTGTGCCCAGATATCGTCATTTTTGAGATAGGAACAAATGATTTGTCCCTTGCTAAACGAGAGCTCTTCTTATGGGCAAATATGCCGTTCGAGTTGTTAGTTTATGCCATGTTACTCCCCTGTTTTTTGTTGGACTCACAGAGGATTTTCAAACCCATCCGTGGGTGCACTTTAATCAATTGGGTCAATTTACATTGTCGGTACCGCAGTTATTGTGCATGGGGCTATTCTGTCAGCGTTACGCATGTTCCCAAATTTGGTATTAAATACAGCATATATGTCGAGTTATTAGTGTTTCAACGGGTTGTTGCATGGGATTATTCCTTACCTTGATTGTTCAAGTATTGTATTCATCTCATTATTTCATCAGAGTTTGTTTACTTGTAATTTTGTCCTCACGCTATGTCAGGTATTGTCCCGACGTTTGTAAATTGTTGGGTTGAGTTCTCACCTTTTGAGGTATTGTTGTATAGCCTGATGTTTAAGCAATTTGTTCTCCAAGTCAAAATAAGGAGTAAATCACTACCATGGATTAACAACGCAATAAGATTTAAAATGAACAGAAGATTCAAACTTTTCAAAATTGCTATAAAAACCAAATGCACGGAAGATTGCAGGAATAATTATAAGAAAGTAAGAAATGAGATCACGTCAGAGCTAAGAAAGGCAAAAGCCGATTATTTCTCGGATATGTTCAGCGAGGTAAAGTCTTCCAAAGCGTACTGGGTTTTGATAAAAAAATCCGTCTCACCAAAACTAAAAAAATAAATAGGGCCCATTAAGAGAGATAATGGCACTCTGGCACGAAAAAAAGGCATGTCTATTTAATTCATATTTCGCTACAATAGGTGAAACATTGGCCTGCTTACTACCTGAGTCCACCAGCGTATCGGGGAGAATTCGACAAACCATTATGTGATACAATTTGTATATCCCAAGATAATATTAAGAATATGAATACATATACAATATACATATATACATTACAATACATATACAAGATAATATTAAGAATATGTAATAAACTTCTTTATTTAATTGATAAATATCAACAAGAAAACACATAGACATAATAAGGTACATGTTACAACATTCGACTCTACTTGACAACTGATATAGTAGGCGTGTCCGTAAGCCTGTTAAGTTATTGGTTCGCATGCTAAATTTGACTAATTAAACTATAAGTATAACAAATGTAAATGTTCATAACACTGCCCGGGTTGATCATTGCAATCATCAAATGATCAAAATAAACATTCAATGCATGTTCAACAGTCTCCTAACATTCTCTCCTCGTAATGCGGCTTGTCGTCGTGGTCGTACATTCACGTCGGTAGTTTCATTGACTTGCAAGTCCTCAGTTACGGCATTCATTGGTTCATCTGTAAAATCTTCGGATACATCAGATGGTTTAACTTCGAGCGGAATTAAATGTTGGATTACTCTTCTAATGATCACTGGCTTTCTTCCACCACTCGCAACTTTGACTCTTGCAGCACGGATCTGTCCGCCCCTTCCTGCCAATAGTTCTTCGACTCTTCCTAGTTTCCAGAAAACTCTTTTCGTTGAATCAGACTCAATCAAAACTATGTCTCCAACCGATATGTTAGCTTTGTTTGACTTTACTTTTCCTTCAGACTTGACAATGGCGTTTTCTCGAAGATTGAGTAGATATTCCCTTTGCCACTGACTGGTAAATTGTTGGAGTAGCTTTCTTTGATGTTTGGCTCTTTTCGTTAAGACGTTGTTGGCACTAACAATCTCAAAATGTTCACTGTTTGGCATGGATGTAATTCTTCTGCCGTTGATCAAGTGGGAGGGTGTGAGAGGATGGGATACAGATTCGTCGTCATCGTAGACATATGTGATTGGTCGAGCATTCAAGATTCCCTCGATTTCGATTAGAACAGTGTTCAGTTCATGATACGTTAATGTTGAGCGGCCAACAGATTTCTTGAGGCATCGTTTTACTCCTTTAATTAACCTTTCCCAGAACCCACCCCACCACGGGGCCTTTTCCACGATGAAAGACCAAGTTACACGATTATTAGCGAAATGACGCAACACCTCCTCGGAATGTGATAGGGCTTGTACTTCTTTGGACGCGGACCTGAACGTTTTGGCGTTGTCCGATATGAGCGTGTTTGGTAGTCCTCTTCGACTGGTAAACCTGCGAAATGCCATTAAAAATTATTGAACACTCAGTCCTTCTGAAAGTTCCAAGTGTACTGCCCGGGTTGATGAACATGTGAATAAACATACATATGTTTTAGCAGTTTCTTCCACATTGGTCGAGGCACTTCCTTTTGATTGGCGAACATACAAAGGACCAGCAAAATCTAAGCCAGTATAAGTGAATGGTGGATCTGTGGACACCCTTTCGCTAGGCAAATCAGGCGTAGGTGGAGGTTTGAATGATGGACCTTCGTGCTTTCGACAGTTGATGCATTTCCTCAAATTTCGCTTGACAGCTGCTCGGCCTCTTAACACCCAAAATCGTTCTCGTACTGTCATCAATGTTTGTCGAATTCCAGAATGCTTAATCTTCTTGTGGGTATCTTGGATGACAAGATCGGAAAAGTGATGCTTTGATGGAAGCAAAATTGGGTTCTTGCAAGATTCTGAGATCTCAGCGTTGTTGATCCTGCCTTTACATCGCAATACATGTTGATCGTCTAAGATTAACCCGAATTGGACCACATACGATGGTGGACAACACTTGCGATTGTTCTGAAGAAAATCTAGTTCCTTTTCGAATGACGACATTTGGACTGTCCTTATCCACATTACTTCTGCTTGACTGATCTCGGTTGCCGTCAATTCTCTGGTTGTCGATTTGGCCGACGACTCTCCTCGCACTATTCTCTTGAGATTCTGAACAAATCGTAGTACGTAAGCTGTGACTCGTAGTAAGTGTGTCAAAGTGCTGAAAGAACTGGAGTTGACAATTTCGTCCAGATTAACCACTGGTATTCGTTGATCAAGACTGGCAAAGGAATGAGTGACGGTCTGAGGATTCTTTACGATTTCTTCCATTGCTAAATCTGGAATATCTTTACTTGCTAGATTCACGGGCCATTCTTCGTCAGATCGAGTAAAGAATTCCGGGCCATTCCACCACACATTGTTTCTTGAAAGTTCCTTCCCATTCAACCCACGAGAAGGCAAGTCCGCTGGGTTTTGTAGACCAGGACAAAATCTCCAATGTTCTTTCTCCGACAG
Organism: Chrysogorgia sp. JL179-B06; assembly: GCA_035772405.1. Classification (NCBI taxonomy): domain Eukaryota; kingdom Metazoa; phylum Cnidaria; class Anthozoa; order Scleralcyonacea; family Chrysogorgiidae; genus Chrysogorgia; species Chrysogorgia sp. JL179-B06. The sequence continues at coordinate 1,134,228 of JAYKKM010000444.1, forward strand.
TTGGCGTATTTCGTTCACTCGGTGTTGGACGTATTGCTTCCAATGTTTATTGTTTCTTATCCAATATAAGGTCGTGATTGAATCCACCCAATACATAGTTTGTACACCTTGAAGGAGCGATAACGATCTTTGAATGTATGCTACAAGTCGTGCAGGGATGAGAGCTCCGAGAAGTTCCAGACGTGGAATACTTTGCTTCTTTGTTGGTGCAACCTTGGTTTTCGATGCTATCAGGTTGACTTCAACATGGCCATTATCGTAGGTGGATCTTATATACACAACAGCAGCAAAGGCTTGGTTCGAGGCGTCACTAAATCCATGAAGTTGAATGTTGTTAGGCTTGCTTCTCACATCAAAATAGCATCTTGGTATTCGGACTTCTGCTAGATGCTGCAAATCAGACACGAAAGAGTTAAACTTCGCACATGCTCTTCCTTGTAGTTCTTCGTCCCAATCGACCTTCTCGCAACAGATCACTTGAAACATGATCTTTAACCGGATGGTGAATGGGCTGAGAAATCCCAACGGGTCGAAGATCTTGGCTGTGAGCTTTAACAATGCACGCTTTGTGATGGGTAGGGACCTTGCATAGGTAACTAATTCGTCGAAATTAAAGAACAGTTCATCTGAACAAGTGTTCCAATTTACTCCTAAAACCTTGACTGACTTCTCTTTGGCTGAGTTGTTGCATCCGATTGTGGATTTGGTGTATGATTCATCATCAGTAGTAACTTTCTTTTGTGGTGAGGTTGATGTTTCTTCGCTGCATTCTGACTGGTTGATAGCTTCCATGAGGGAGGCGGAATTAGAATGCCACTTTCTTAGATTGAACCCTCCTTCGTTCATTACTTCTTTCGACTTTCAGTAGATATCGAGGGTTTCGCTGAGGAAGTCGTCTACATACAAGGACTTCTTAATCAGTTCAACAAGTTCTGGGTATCGATCTTTGTACGAATTTAAGTGATGGTGGATAGTTGCTCCAAGAATCGCTGGCGATGGGCGTAAACCAAATACAAGGCGACAAAATCGTAGGTGTTTGATCTTTGAATTCAACTTTTCTGGCTCTTCTAACCAAAGGAAACGTATCACATCACGGTCGGTCGGGTTGATTCCTACCATAAGGAAAGCTTTCTCAATGTCAGCTGACACTGCAACTAAATTCCACCTGAACTTTATGAGCACATCGAATAAATGGGGTATGAAATTTGGGCCTGTTTCCAAGAAGTCATTCAGCGAACATGCTTCACTGTCCGACTTAGCCGATCCATCGTAAACAACGCGAAGTTTCGTAGTATCCTTATCTTTACGAACAACTGCGTGATGAGGCAAGTAATGTACCGGAGGCTTCGCTTTATCACTCGCTTGTTCTTGATTCAGATCTTCTTGCGGAACTTCTTCGATTACTCCTTTATCTAGTTGTTCTTTAATGGTGTTGTTGTACTCTCGAAGAAGATTGGGTTCCTTTCGTAGCTTGTATTGCATAGACTTTAGCCTATTATAACAATGATTGTAGTCAGTTCCGACAGTTATCTGCTCTTCCTTCCACGGAAGAGATACTTCGTAGCGATTATCCTTGCAGTTGATGTTCTTCAGAAATGGCGTTGATGGCTGATCGATGTCAGGATCTTCGATTTCTCGAACTCCAATAGATTCTGTTTCCCAGAATTTCTTGAGCGTAGACTTTAATTCGTCGTCTTGATGAGCAGGTTGGTTGAGTTTTTCAACGTCTCCAGATATAATTATCAGGTTTGACACACATGTGTCAACGGTTGTTGTCCTGACGTCTTCTAATGGGCCAGACAGAAGCCATCCGAGTTTGCTGCTGACTGCTGTTGGTCCAAAATCTCCTTTGACTGTTTCGCCTGTGACGATGTCCCAATAACAATCTGATCCTATGAGGATGTCAATTGTATCAAGATCCTGACCTTCATATTCATCTGCCAACGTCAGTCCTTCGATGTGAGGGTACTTGTTAACTTCGACTTTGAGAGGCAATGACGAACAGATTACCGGGAAACTTAAAGCTGATATTTCCAATTTCTCACCGTCTCTTTTTCTTAAGCTGAGTTTCACTACATCACAGTTTTCCTTTCGAACGCGGTCGTTGCCAAACGTGTTTAAACGGAGATTTTCCCTCCTTTCGGGTTTGAGATTCAGGCGCGATTTCAGGCTGTTCGTGATGTACGTTCTTTGACTTCCGTTATCGAATAAAACACGAACGCTAGTCGACTTCGATGTGTTACTGTTCGTCGCAATACATCGTGCAGTTTGAAGTAAAACTGTTTTTCCTTTCTTCGTCGTGCTCGTCGTAGTTGTTAAAGTCGTGTTCCCCGTTGTATTGTTGTCACTCACTGGCTACGGTTTGCTGTTTCGGAGTTGAATTCTCTTTCGGAGGATCAGGCTTCGAGTGATTGCCCTTCGGGCAAATTGATTGGTGGTGACGTTGACCGCAATTTCGGCATCCCTTTGTATTCGGGCACTCGTGGGAAAAATGACCACTTCGTAAACAAATAAAACAGCGCTTCGATTCTCGCAAAATCTTCTTTCGCTCCTCGCTATCCGATACTTTCGTACACGAAGCTGAGTAATGTAACTCTTGGGAATAAATGCATCTTATCTTGAAATCGCCGCTTTTTTCGCTTTTGGTCACAAATGACCCAACGGTACTTTGTTTTGTGTTGACCTTCTCGTTGACCTTGCCCTTGAGGTTGTTTTTCATTTCCACTCGACCGTATTCCCTCGCTAATTTCCCGCGCCTCTACCTCGAACTTTATCGTTTGGAGCAATTCGTCGATTTTCCACACTTCGGTTGTAGCTTTGCGCGCGATTTGTAATCGAATTTCACTGGGGAGTTTTGACATTATGATGGGAATTAACAAGCTACCGTACTGTTCGGAAGATACGCCAAGAGAAGCTAACCCACGCACATTCACACTTATTTTATCATAAACGTATCTCAACGGTCCTGTTCGATCTCCTGTACAAGCTTGGATCTTTAAAATCTCATCCATATGCGCGGCTATTGATTGTTTGAGGTCTCCCGAATCGTTCTTGCAAAATCTCTATTGCAGCGTCGTAATTCGCGCTTGTCAGTGTGAGGCCTTTTATCGAGCGCGCAGCACTTCCGTCAAGTAATGAATGAAGATAATTAAACTTATTTACCTTCGATATGCTTGCGTTGCTGTGTATTGCGGAGTTATACGAATCCCAGAAGGAATTCCATTCGGTTACTTGTCCTCGAAATTTCGGAAGTTCAAGCTTTGGTAGTTTTGGAAAACTAGACGCTGTTGTGGTCGTTGTAGTCGTGTTTACATTGTTGCTCGCCGCACTCGTGTTCGTTAAATTGGGGATGTCGCTCGTATTCTCTCCACTAACTTGTATTTGACTCGTGTTGGTTATCGGGGTTGACGCTGGGTTGACGGTATTCGTATTTACTGCGGTTCCTTGGTTCGTGTTGTTTTTCGTAAACTTGTTGATCTTCATTCTCGTGTTCAGAATCTTGTCTGTGATGACAGCCGATTCTTCGATTTCGTTCTCGATTTCGCTTACGTCGCATATTCCTAGGATTTCCTCGTTGATTTCATTCAATAACTTCGTTTTTTCGTCGAGTTGATTTGCAATGACTTCACATCGTTCAACTATTTCGCTGTTCAAATCGGATGAACTAACAAGCTCGAGCGCCCTTCTTTTACCAGCTTCGTACATACACCACGATGGCCTCCTCGTTTGGCGCGAAATCGATCAACTTTCTCCTTGATTTCCTTCGACATGATGATTCGAATGGGCGGTTGTATCAAACACAGTTATCTACAAACGGCGCCATGTAATAAACTTCTTTATTCAATTGATAAATATCAACAAGAAAACACATAGACATAAGCCCCATTTACACTGGCGAAAAAATGGCACGGCACGGGTGAAAAATGGCACGGTGCCGGTTTTTTTTGGCACGGCACGACTCGTTTACATTGACATTTTCAAGCAATTTTTTGTTTCTCAAGGAAATGGCACGGAACGGGCAATTTTACGCGCCTTCGTTTTTTCGTCCAGTAAACATTAACGAGGTATGCGCATATAAAGTATTTTGTATGCGCAATACAAGCATTCATTGTGTTTATAGATCAGTGATTCAATATGGCGTCTTTTGACCCTGATTTCAACAAATCTCTTTGGCTATTTTTTCAACAACTAAAGGCAAAGCGACAAGCTAATACGCATGGCAGTGTTATACGTAAATCGTACACTAACTTCTTTGACATTCTCTTCGGGAAGTTAGCCAGGAAGAGGAGAGTAAAGTATCTATCAACTCTCCTGGCTAACCAATACCGCGAGCGAGGCATCTGGATGAGACCACGCACAGATGCTTGGTTTGTCATGGTTGACATATCTCTGGACGATCAAAACATGGTACGCCAACTTTAGAGTTTCAAGGCACACATTTCAGTTTATCCTAGATCAGATTGAAGATGATATTGTTCATGAGGATACAAGGCTTCGCAAAGCAGTTTCACCGAGATGCAGATTGGCAATGGCTTTGTACTATCTGGGAAGCACTGCTGAATATCGCACAATTGCAAATTTGTTCGGAGTTTCCCCGTCATTTGTTTGTATTTGCGTGAGAAAAGTCTTCCAAGCAATCATTGATAATATGAAATCGTCATTTGTATTTTTACCCAAGGGCGAGGAGCTTGATGGAATTGTCAAAGTGTACAAAGAAAGGTGGGGCTTTCCAATGTGCTGTGGGGCCATAGACGGAACACATATACCGATTATAGCTCCAACTGAAAACCATGCAGACTATGTCAACAGAAAGGGGTATCATAGTATTGTGATGCAAGCGGTAGTTGACATCAATTATCTTTTCCGAGACGTGGTAACTGGTTGGCCTGGAAGTGTGCATGATGCACGTGTTCTTTCAAACTCGCATTTGTATCGGCTTGGCAAACGATGGAAAATTGTTTGTTGGAAACCTATCTGAAAACATCAATGGAACTCTTGTTAATCCATTAATCTTGGGAGATCCTGCCTATCCATTACTGCCCTGGCTGATGAAACCCTATCAACATAGCCCTGATATCACTGCTTCCCACAAAAAACTTTAATTATCGACTGAGCAGAGCTAGAATGACAGTTGAAAATACATTTGGGCGATGGAAAGGACGATTTAGGCGGTTTTTAAAGAAAGTGGATATGAATATCACTAATGTATGCATCACAGTGGCAGCTTCATGTATTTTGCATAATTTGTGTGAAATTTCGCATGAGGAAATTGTCAATGAATGGTTGATAGATGTACAGGCTTCTGCTGCTGCAGATAATGATGAGTATTTAGTAAAAGACTTGCTTGTAACACCTGACTCTTCGGATATTAGAGACGCATTAGCTGATTACTTTATGTCAGATGCTGGGGCAAACATGGGTTGTGGTGGTTCATAGTTAATAGAGGTAAGATCCTTGGTATGAGGCAAGAGAAGATGTGCAAGGTTAAATTGTAATAAATATATATTCTTTCAAGTTGTAGTATTTAATTTTTGGTAAATGATAATCTGGGGTGGGTTGTTCAAAACCTAGGTTAACACAAAACATTCAAACAAACTTTATTACAAAATTGACATAAATTTTGAAATTTATTTCACAAATGTTCTGTGTATTGACTGAAATTTCAATTTCACAATTAACCAGTGGCACACAAATCAAAACAGTGGGTTACCTTTGAACAACCTGCCCCAGGGTAATATGACTAATAAGTATTTTCTTTTATTTTTGTTATAATATACTACAGTACAGTGCAATCAACATTTAACAAATCTGTTATTAGATTCAGTTTATGAAACATTAAACAGAACTAAACTTCAAAATTATGGCTATGCAGGTTCAGCTTAATATAAGTCAATACACTCAAAGTATCAAACATTGTAGAGGAAAACCTATAAATAACTACAGCTCAATTAAATACATGCTGATTAAAGAGGTGTATACACTGAATTATTATCAGCATCAAAGCTGTTGGAGAAAGTTGTCGAGGAATACGGGGAAGTAGTCTGATCCCATGGCATTTGTTGCACATGCGGAAACTGGATGATGGGGCTTGAGGTTGCCATACTCAATGGTACCATTCCTTGGACACTGCCATGATTATTACTAGTCGTAGGCTTATTTTCCATTAACATTTTAAACATTTTCATTTCATGCTCCCTTCCTTGCTGCATTCTCTCATTCTCTAGCTGGGTCTGTTTGAGGTGGAATTCAAGTTCCCTCTTATGCCTTGCTTCATCCATTTTTCATAAACCTGAAATAATACAAAGCATTTTGCATAATAGTATTGTTTATTACATTTAACAATTATTGCACAGGGGTGAGCTAAATATTCCGAAACATCCAGATGATATCCCACAATGCATATTGTTTCATTATATATTATCAATTTCTTTCTCTGGCTTGTTCATTAGTAGCCTTTGCTATATCACGGCTAATAGAATGACGTGGCTGTATTTATAACTCGGGAGCTTGGAATGGTATTGTAAATGCAATGCATTATGGGAAGAGTCTCATTCCTCTTCTGGCTGCTGCACTTGGTGTGTTAAATGAGGTACCTAGTATTCACCAATTAAGGGACAAGGGCGCATCTTATTATCCCATAGCTAATTAGTGACGTTAATTAGTTGAGCTTAATTTCTTGCCCTAATGAAATGAAGAACATAAAAGAGGCATTAAGAGTCTCAGGTTTTTTAAATAAGAAAACTAGGCATAATTATCCCAAATAGTTACCACTCCATTTCCTTTTGTGATGCACTGTCAAATTTTTGGCATACTATTTCAATGCCTTTCTCAAAGTTGCTCTTTTTATGCTTCACAGGCTTTTTTTTTAATTTTACCAGAAGAATCTACAGACAATGCCATAATGAAAATATTTTATTATGTGTACATACTGTAATATGACAGAAAGATTTAAAATTTGAAATTGTTTTTATATGGCATAAAGTAGAGTATAAAGTAGAATTTACCAGTATGTTTGGACAACTGGCTTCCCCCCTCCTGAGGATCATCTGGTTCTAAAAACATAATTACTGCATTATATCATAGCATTCATTTTTTAAATTAAATTTGAATAGCCATTCTCTGACCAGGACTTTTTTTGGTTGGAGAACATCTCTTCAGCTTTTGTTATGAACTAGTCTATTAGCATACCTCTGTATTTCAATAAATTTGTTGTTCTTACCAACAGGTTTAGATACTTGATCAGTATTCATTGTATCGAGGATTGACTTTTCAAATTCATTATCATCGTCCTCTATAAATAAATAATACTTTTAGGATAGTTACATCAATTTATATAATTTAAACATTTCACTGATTTTGTACTTAAAAATAACAATGTTTAAAATATTGAAATGTGTGAATTGCTGGCATTATTTTTTGGTATCAGAATTTGTAATGAGCACCTTGGTCTGAGTTGTTGACAACAGGGCATCTGGGACATACAAATGTGTCATCATCTGTATATGCCCTAATGCATCCACTTTCACTTTCATGTACACCAGCTGAAACTAACTCCCCATCTGCCTCATACCCGCATTTCTGACAAACGTTGTCGAGCATCCTCCCTTCGCCATATTTTCTCTTCAGAGATTCTATAACTATTTATATATAAATATATACATGTTGTTTTTTATTGGCTTAAACAAACAAAGTATAGCATATTTTGCATTCAACAGCTCAAGAATTTTCTAGTGTGGGGAGACATTCATGAAAAGACACTTAATTGTCTTTTGTAAATTGTAAGTTGAAATATCTTTCTATATAATTATACACTTATCAATGTTAACCTCCAGGGTGAGAGAGGTTGGAATTCCCTGCTGACATTTTTTTGAGGTCTCTTGTCAGTTTTTCCACATTGCACACCAGTTATAGTCAAATACAACATGTCACTGATGTCAAATGTTTCCCTCATTAGCAAATAATTTCGGGGGGGTTGCCCTGCTGTGATTAACATTAATAGGTGCATATTTAAATACCCTCAGTCCTTATTCATAAATTTGTCATTAGAAAGCCCACCCCAAGGAAACATGGAAAACTTAACCCACCCCCTCCTCATTTGCCTGTCCAATCCCCCACCATTTGACCTTTTTTTATAAACCAGTAAACCACCCACCCAGGTCACAAAATTATTATCAAAATTTGGTAAGTTTGCATTTAATTCACAACATGGTCATGGGTCAAGCTAATTAAAATACTTTTAAACAGTGTTATGGAGAAAAAATGGGAAAATTTGAACAACTATTATTTATCACACAAAACCTCAAAGCCAAATATTCGTGGACAAAACAAATGTTTAATAATTATTGAAGCCAAATTTTATTGTTACCTGTTTCTTGTTCCTCTCCATTATCTATATCTGTATTATCTTCCTTTTCGCCTGCTGATGTGTCCATACAAAATGCAGGACGAACATTTGGTCTGTGACCGATAATTTCGTTTCAACGTTTGGAAGAATTTCCAAGGTTTTGCTCGGCCTTTTCCACTTTTTTTTGCACTGTCGACTTCTTTTTTGAAGCGTTTGCCTCAGCTTTTTCATCTTATTAACGATGTTTTCGAGTGTGTAGTTGGTGAAACCTTTTTGTGCAATTCCAACTGCAATGTAGAATATAAAATATTTTATTTTTACACAACTTTTTTCAATGCAACTCCAAAAACTTACCGTGATTGCTCGATAAATAGCTCTCATTTCTTTTGATGATTTGCAGTTTTCTAGCGATATTCGAATCTCTTCTTCCTGCCAAATATTCAGTAATGCAATTGTTGAAGTATCGGGCCAAGTTATTCCTCTGTTTGTTCTTTTCTCCGTCTTTTTCCGCCATTTTGACGCTCGCAAAGCGCATGCTCACAAAACAAGATTTTGGCACGGCACGGCATTTTGCCGTGCCGAGACTACCTATTTAGCAGGTCTCGGCATTTTTTCGCCAGTGTAAATGGGGCTATAATAAGGTACATGTTACAACATTCGACTCTACTTGACAACTGATATAGTATGCGTGTCCGTAAGCCTGTTAAGTTATTGGTTCGCATAAATTTGACTAATTAAACTATAAGTATAACAAATGTAAATGTTCATAACAGAATATGAATACACAACATCAAGATACATTAAGAATATGAACCGCAAAAAGGCAACTGGGCCAGATGGCGTATCTCCAAGACTCTTAAAGTTAGCGGGAAACGCAATTGTACCATCTTTGACTGACTTATTTATCTGGAGTGCTCGAGCGGAAAAAATGTATAATAGTTGGAAACTTTGTCGTTTCACCCCGATTTTTAAAAAGGAGGCGGAAGAAGATAGAGCAAATTATCTCCCCATCAGTTTGCGGTGCGTGCCGAGCAAGATTATGGAAGAATAGGTAAATAATACAATTGTAAAACACGTTCAGTTGGCATATCGTGGCGGGTATTCAACGGAACTGCTCCTAGTTCACTAAACAGAAATTTACTAATTTACTCCGGCTTACTAGTCGCAGACTTGCCGCGGCTTTCATAGATTTCAAAAAGGCCTTTGATAGTGTATCCCACCCAATTCTAGAACATAAACTTCAAAACGACTTTGGTATTGGTGGTAGCCTCCTTACATGGCTGAAAAGCTACACAGTCGTAAACGGCAAAGAATCCCTATTGCATCCCACGTGGGTCAGTATTGGGTCTCACTCTACTCATACTATTTCCTAATGATCTTCCTGTCGTTGTCAAATCCGGAAATGTTTATAAGTATACGCGGACGACATGACGCTATACTGCATTGGAAACTCGGCCGACGAAGCGGTATCGACACTTAATAAGGTCTTGAGTGAACTTTGTGAGTGTATAACAAACGAGCTAACCCCACATCCAAATAAAAGTGAAGTGATGCTCTTCTCAAGACAACCCCTAATAGGTCCACTTGCCCCCAGCATTCCTTGGATACCTAACTCGCTATCTCTAATTCCCGCTATTTCTAAAGATTTTTTTCTCATGAAGATTCGAGATATCTTATTATTAAATTAAATTAAAGTACAGTGAACGCAGCGGCAACATCGCTAATAGTGAATTATGTAGTTCAACTTCATCTACATAAACTGCGAATGTCACCTGCATCTGTGATGCACAATATATGTAAAGGATAAAAGCCGAAACCCAAATCTTGGGCGTTCTTTGTCAACGATCGTCTTCTGGACGATCTTTTTTAGTATCGGCGAGAGGTGGCCATGAGAGATTGTCATGCCTGTATGATGAACCCCAAAACAACTTAGATCCTAACCCTCCGCCTAATGGGTTTTCTAACTTCCCGCCTAATGGTTTTCTAATACGTTAAAAATCAAGACAAAAATATAAAAGAAAAAAATTAAAAGAAAACTCCCAAAAAGGATGTCCGTTGTGGGAATTGAACTCGGCAGATTCGGCATCGCAACCCTGGAAACTAACCACTACACTAGGACAGTAGGCTCAGCAGAAGGCAAAATAAATTTGTATTTAAAGTCGTTCGCTGATTAAATAACCGGCCGATCTAATACTAATAAATGGATCGTCCAGAAGACGATTGTTTGCGGGCGCTGACAAAGAACGCCCGGGATGTAGTATTACCCAACCCAATCGATTATTTGAGAGAACGGAGTGCACCGAACCCGCAGGGTGAGGTGCAGTCCATTCTCTCAAATAATGGTTGGGTTGAGGCTTTTAGACTGCTTAAAACCCAGCTTCCATAAATTAGTTTTGAAATGAATTGATGCGTTTGCACATCTAGTTCTTAGCAATGCATGACAAATAATGGACATTGAGTAGAAGTATTCATGTGAAGTTGTTGAGTATAAGTTTGTAAAAAAATGGCGGAATCCAGTGAAGGCGATGAAGAATTATTTATAACTCAGTCGAGATGCAGAAGTAGAGATGTGGGAAGAGACACGTACTGATGGTATTTTGAGTTGGATTGTAAGTAAAAGAAATGCATTGGAATTGAATTAAAAAAAAATTTTGTGCGTTAATGTTATGGATGATGCATGAATTAAATATACATTGCGGTATATTGAAAAATAATGGACAGGCTGACAGCGTCCATTATTAGAAAAATAATGTGCAAAATAATGGAGAGCTACTAGTCCATTATGAAACATAATGGATATATACAACAATAGGGTCACAACACAGCTGGGATTTAATATAATAATATTGCGTCAATTCTTCAGTACAAAAAGTACATTTCATTCCTTATTCAATAACCTCCAATCCTGTGTTGACAAAATATAAAGCACTCTTGTGAACCAGACTTTGACTCATTCAATCACTTGGTATTTGTATTCAATGCATGCGATACACAGTCATGGACATTGCTCAGAGTCAGAACCAGAGTCGAAACGGCCCAAAATAAGGACGTTTCCTAAGCACCTTTGGCGCGTAAGGTGAGACGAGAGGCTTTGGCCCCGCGCGCTTCCCCATTTTGCTCGCACGCCTTCCTCTAATAAAAATAAGCCTCTGCGGAGGAGAGAGAGGCTTTGGGATTAATAAATAAACAACTGTTCATAATTGCATATTACAGGAGTATAGTCTAGATCTATAGAACAGAAAACTGATTATAAACCATGGATTAGTTTGAACGGTTTTACACTCTATTACAATAAAACTTGACAACCTAATTTACGATTTGCACTTGCCTAGTTTTCAATTTCTGCCAAATTTTTGCCTAAATTTGAGATACCTTAGTGCTGGCGGTTCCCGTGCATAACTGAGCTCATTTGGAACTGCCACCGATTTATATAATCCAGTCGCTACTTTATTGCTGCCGTAGGCAGCACACTAATCTTGACTTGGTTTGCTGTGTCTCGTACCCAGACCTCTTCGCGGAACTATGTATATTCGATCTACAAACGTAACTGGTAGATCTGAATCAAATGTTCGCATAGAACTCTCAAACGGCCTCATGCATGTAAACCAAATAAAATCTCTTTAGCTACTGGGGCCACGATATATTTTGTGAAGAGGCGGCCTCGTTCGTCAATCGTCATATGACGTGTTCTGCTTTAGTGCTGAACTTCTGGCAGTTGTTAGTTTATCGACTGTTATAATGTCAACTTTTTGCAAGCCTTGTAAAGAGAACTATGTTATAGAACTATTTTATCTTTATGTTCAACTGCATTTTTATGCAACTGTTGAACTTATATCCGTTGACTTCAATATTAACTGTTCAACTTACATTTACATCTGTGATCTGTTGACTTCAATAAGCCCGCCACTTTGTGATATTTTACACAATATCACAACTGCCTTGAATTTTGAGGCAGCACTTTCCTTGCGATAGTAACTTCTAGTTTAACGCACTTATTCTCCCTTTATTTGATTATGTAGATGTTATATGGGGTGATAAGAACAATATAACTCTGATGAACGCTTTACAATTAGGAGTTTGAGTAACTGTCGTGGGTTAAAAGTCGTGGGTAAAGTCGTGGGTCGGAAAATATGCTAAAAATTTGGTTATAATGTTATGTAAAATGTAATGTGATTAAAGATAAGAGCGCAGCTTAAAATCTTCAATTGCTGGGTGCAACGAAACGTTAGTAAATATATTCGAATTTTTTTGTCATGGTTTTGCATTTGAAGATTTTTAGCTCTTATCTTTATTCTTCATGCATTAACTCTTTATTGCGCACGCTGAGAGCCTTGAAAACATCTGTCATCAGTGCCCTAGCCCGAAGACATCAATGGAACACTTAAATAAAGATTGTTTTGATTTTTTATGCATTTATCATGCGCGCCGAACCTATATAATATTAAGTTCGACAAAGTTCGTCCTGGGATGCAAACGTCGAACTTAATCGGTCGAACTTAATTACAAGCAGCGTTGCATTCGCAACCTCGTTCCCAGGGCCTTATCTCCGCTCGCCGCCCGCCCCCCACGCTCGCTGCGAAAAGACCCTGGTCGGGGCTGGTCACACTCTCCTCCGCAGAGGCTTCTTGCGCTTTTTTAGAGTTCGGGTAATACTTAGTATAGGTGGGCTATTAAATCCTCTGCGGAGGAGAGTGGGCTGGTCACATGTATCCCATATTCTGGGATACTTTTACCGAGTGTCGTTAGGGAGGGTAGGAGGGTTGTTCTCACATGGTGTTTCGTGCTGCGTGTTTTTTCTACATTCGATTTTCTTTTGACGCGTTTCAAATTTCGTATTAAGTGTTGGTTGTCACAAGAGCAAAATAAGTATTTGACATGATCGATTGGGCTCGCCTTTTTCTTTTGTTGCGAGGATTACAATGTTATGTTTTGTTAGTTTTGATTATCGACGTTTTCCGCTGCCAAAATATCAACCTTGCAAGTTATAGTACTAAAAAGCCGTCTGTGGTTATGTCGAAATAACTAAGTTCTTCAAAGAAGTGTTATAGTTCTGGGAGTTCAAATTCGCGTTGTTATGCCTCAACTAATTTGCGATGCGAATCACAGTACAAACATTTTTTGTCGAGGCAATTCTAACATACTTAAATAAGAATTTATACGCGTTCAAGACCACAATTTCTGACATACAATCGTCATTGATAAAGTTCAAGAGGTAGTCTCAAAATTTCAAAAACAAAGCTGGTATTCCATGCCAACGACTCACTCGCGCACCCTTCGAGCGGAAATCAAGAGCGTGGGGGGCGGGCGGCGAGCGGAGATAAGACCCTGGGTACGAGGTTGCCCGGTTTCCTTGTTGTTAACCTTGGTTATGTCATAACCTCATATAAACTCGATTCGAGATCAGAACCCGCTAGCATCTCCCGTGATGAGGGACTAAACGCCGGTCGATATTAGCACCCTCGCCCTCAGGCCTTCGGCGAGGGGATTAGGTAAATTAATTATCCTCTTAACTACTATAAATATGTAATCATATCTATATCTTATTATCTTATTTATTCACTAATTATTTCATTTATGTCACATAGGGCCCCATTGAAAAACACTTCGGTGACATGGGCTCACTGTTTAAATAGTATTATTATATGTTATTATATTATATTATAAACTTAAAATATGGTTTTTATTTTTGTGTTTTGCATGCCTACTGATTCTGTCAAATGATTTTTAAATCCAACAGATTCAAAAAGAGTGTACGTTGGACCAAGAGATGAAGCTTTTTGTTGTGGTGGTGTCCATCCTAATATTAGTACTCTTCCAAGACGAGGTAGCTGGCCGTACATCGTGTCAAGCCTCCAACTGTTTAGTAAGTGGTTGGTGTTCGTGGAGCACATGTAGCCATCGCTGTGGCACTGATGGCGTTCAGTCACGTGCGAGAACAAAGACCAGGGCGGAACGTTGTCGAGGAACCTGTCCTTCTGCTCTGGAAGAAACACGAGCTTGCAACACAGATGCGTGCGAGAATGGTGGCATCCCTGTATCTGGTGGCTGTAGTTGTTGGCCTACATCAACAGGAATATGTTGCGAGAAGAGTTTGACGCCAGGATCTCCAAGACCTTCAGGATCGCCAGCATCTTCAGGAGCTGGAGCTTCAGAAACTCCAGGAGCTGCTGTACTCCAATAAGAATCACGGTTACTGTCAGTTAATTGAAACTACTTTTTTAGGTGATGTTTTTCACGCAACAAAACAAAACAAAAAAAAAATACATTCAACAACGCCGTTGATTGGGTAGAAAAATCTTCACTGTACTCTAATATTTTGGGATGAGCTCGTAAACTTAATGGTATAATTGTCAAATATGCGCAGATTGAAAGGAATTAAAGTTGTTTACAAAATATCTATTTCATTTATCTTTTCGTTATTTGGCCAATAATTTATCTTAATGAGTGTAATGATAGTATACTACAGACTATCTATTCAAAGCAAATGCAAATGTTTTTCTATTCCTAGATACCATTTCACCTTAAATAGGATTTTTCATTATTCAGAACCTACATACTTTGGTAATAAGAATAACATGGAAGGTCGATATAAAACGAGTATTTTTAATGAGAGGGTCAGTTTAAAAGGGGTTATAAGTTTTTATAAAGAGAACTGATGCCACTAGAAAATGAAAGTAATGTAGCACATCTTCCTAAGCTTTTTGTTCATTGGCGGTTAGGGTATTTGGAGTATAGTTTAGGATTAGTTGCAGTTAGGGTTAGGGTTTACCATTTCATTTCTATCCAACTAACCATTTCTCACAAAAGGTTTCTATATATATATAACAAGTAATATTTGGCATTTCACTCGATTAAATAACAGGTTATAAGGATTTATGGTGAAGGAAAATTGCGAGTGTTGGAATATATACATTTTAAGACCAAACCGGGACCAGTTGCGAAAAATGCAACTTCCAAGGCCTTCCGGCTGGAATTGAACCCGCGACCCTGCGACGCTAATGCAGTGCTCTGACCACTGAGCTACAGAAGCCGTTGCCGAGAGCCTAGTCACCAGTTCTGTATTTATAGCGGCGGCAATGTCGGGATAAGATTCTGGGTATATTACAAGTAATATTTGACATTTCACTAGATCAAACTACATGTTGAAAGGATTTATGGTGAAGGAAAATTTCGAGTGTTGGAATACATACATTTAAATCCTTTCAACACGTAGTTTGATCGAGTGAAATGCCAAATATTACCTATAAATATACCCAGAATCGTATCCCGGCATTATCACCACCATATATACAGAACTCGAGGCTATCGGAAACGGCTTCTGTAGCTCAGTGGTCAGAGCACTGCACTAGCATCGCAGGGTCGCGGGTTCAATTCCAGCCGGAAGGCCTTGAAGTTGTATTTTTCGCAACTGGTCCCGGTTTGGTCTTAAAATGTATATATTCCAACACTCGAAATTTTCCTTCACCACAAATCCTTATGAATAGTGTATCTCCCCAGATGATATATTATAAAATGCCATAAGGATTTATCATTATCATCATGAATATGCTAACCTTAATCCTAAACCTAATGCTAAACCTAACCCCCCGTATATTTTCATGAAATATGCTAACTCTAATTCTAACACTAATCCTAAAGCTAGCCCACCGTAAATTTCCCCATCGATCCACTCTCTGTGTCAGCGGTAACGAACCTGACCAACGTAGGTACTTCATCTTATGCGAAATAGCGGATTTGTAGTTAGGATTAGGGTTTGGTTGGTATGGAATAGCTCATGAGCAGAACGATTCCGATTTTTAAACCCAATGGCAATGCGATGACTAACCGTAGCCCTGTCCAAACTAAGATCGTATCAGATGCGAATTAGATCAATATGAATTAAACTAAAACGGATTCGCAACGCGTTGCGTCCATATTTTGATTTTTACATCCGATTCAATTGCCTATCCTCATTTAAAACGATCTAGGATATTTTGCCCGGTGAGGGCTAAAAGGAATGTCTCAAAAGGACATTCGCATTTTCTGGTTGGGATTAGGGTTAGGCCGATTAGTAACCCTAACCTTGATCCTAACCTTAAACCTAACCGTAGCTAACCCTAACCTAACGAAAAATAAAGACCCGAGACAAAAACAGAAAGGTCCTTTTGAGTCATCCCTTTTTGCGCGTGTCTCAGCTCTGACGTGGTAACCGAGATCTCGGTCTCACAAAGCGAGATCTCGGCTAGGCGGGCTGGCTCGTCTTTCATATAAACACAAGATGAAAACTAACAAGTAATAATAACACAAGCACGATCTCGGCAAAGCGGGTTAGCCCGGGCACCCGAGGCATTATAATTTTTTAAGCATTCAGCTGCGTGTATTTTGGGGCGTGCGATTGCATATACGGGAACTTTCCATCATCGTATTAGATTTGATTCCAATCATCTGTCCACATTTATATAAAAACCCCCTTGCATGTTTTTCGCATCGAATTGCTTTAACATCATATTCTAAAACGAATCCAACTGTCCATGTCGCGTGACAGAAGTAAACGGGGCCCTTATACATGTCTTGGGTCTGTGGCCCCTGAAAGCTCGACTATAACTTCTATATTATCACTATACAGTACAATGTTAAATAATCGTGAATACCGAGACACCTAATATATATTCCTTTCTCCTCGAGTGACGAGTTAACGTTGGCAAATCGTAAATCAGCTCTTTCTTATCAATTGAAGGTCAATCTCCCACTCCGCAGGCTCTTCTTAATTGGGAGTGGGCAGGCGGGCCGGCGCAGGCTAGCAATAGAGTGCCAGCAATTATGGTTCCTCTCAAATTTCCGCGCCCGCGCTCTCGTAATTTGATAGGTACTTATAGTACGTATTCCATATAAGGTCATATCGGACGGGACTGGGAAGAGCACATACATTGCCCTAACGAGCATATACGTTGCCCTGACGAGCAAATACATTGCCCTCGTACCAGCCTCCAAGTTAATTGGATTGTAACCGACCCCAAAACAACAAAGGTCCTAACCCTCCCACAAAGCTATAGAATATATTATTTTAAAGTTAAATGTGGCAGCCAACTTAGTTCTCTTTGAAAGCGGATAATCGAACATGCCCAAAAATATAATTTTCGTATTACGGATACCATCTTGTAAACGAACTTTCGGCTGTCTTCGACGAACGTTTTCTTGAGAAATAATCAACTCCCAAAGCTACAATATATATTAAAACAAAGGTAAATTATCTGTTTACAATATGCGTACAGCTTATCCGGCTAGCGAACTTAGTTTTCTTAAAAAGAGCGGATAATCGAACATATCGTAACGTGTTAACTATCCGCAGTCCCGTCCGATATGACCTTATATGGAATACGTACTATAAGTCCATATGCGTAATTTGTAGGCGAGCGGCCGGAGACGATCAGGCAGAACCGATTCAGGATAACCTTTCATGTTACTCCATCACCAATATAAACATCACTGGATAACATCAAGGGAATCGAGGTATATAATTGTCAGAATTTTGTCACTTAACCATGAAATAACCGCTAATCCCAAAACAACTTCGATCCTAACCCTAACTTCCCACCTAATGAGTTTTCTAACCCTAACCCCTAAGCGTCTTCCTAACACTCCCACCTCGATTCCCTTGATGTTATCCAGTTAATGTGACTACTGACCAACAATATTTCATGCTCACCTAATCTCGTGATTTCGATTTTCGAACAGTAATTTACTGTCTTGCCGAATTGCCGAAAAAAGATTTGCCGACAAAAGTTGGGGTTTGCAAAGGGGTTTGCTATAACCCCAACTTTTGTCGGCAAATCTTTTTTCGGCAATTCGGCAAGACAGTAAATTACTGTTCGAAAATCGAAATCACGAGATATATAGCAGAGGAACTGAAGTGTGATTAACGCCAGGCCTTTCTATACTATTCTTTTAGTTAAACCCCACTTTCATTGACCCCCTACAAGCCAATATACAGATTAAGTTCCCTCTTTCCTGTGAGTCGGAGTTTTTGGTAGTTTTGGTAGTTTGTTCATGTCTGGGTTTATTGTTTTTGAACGGCCACACCCAGTGACCACGCCCATTTGTTGGCAAAATTAATTCTCACACCCCTCTGCTCAATCCCCTTCGCGACGACCCTGAATGTCCTAGTGTTGACAACAAGTGTTGACGGCTTTTAGAATTTAGTGGAAAGTTTTCTGGTCATAAGAACATCTCCACTTTCAAGGTTTTTGTCCAGTCTCGTTTTTGAAGAGAGAAAATGCCGTTTGTATCACGACACGGGAAAAAGGACTCCAGCTGACGCCATAATATCGTATAAAACAAATTTGATTGGTCGTTGGACAAACTTGCGCCAACAATCCAATGACCAGTAGTCACTACCATGAAAAAATAGACTCCAGCTGACGCCATCCTTTTTACGACACTTTCTGTAAGTGATTGGTATAAGGAGCAAGCAGTCCAGTTATATATAGAGGTCAGTGGTCCACACCTGCTGCAGCACGCAGAATAATATTTTGGGCTCGTTTTTTGAAATTTCCCTTGTAACCAGGCCTTATTCAAAATGTCCGCCAGTATATCTTATATATATGATCTCTATGAGGGCAGCTATATAATCGTCAGAATTTTGTCACTTAACCATGTAAATAACCACTAACCCCAAAACAACAAAGATCCTAACCCCCCGCCTAACGAGTTTTCTAACCCTAACCCACTGACCTCTGTATATAACGGTCATATATAGAGGTCAGTGCCCTAACCATAGAGTCGATAGAGATCATAATTATGATCTCTATGGCCCTAACCCCAATATTGGCTTCCATTTTGAACAAGGCCTGGTTACTAATTAGGCAAACTCAAAATGGGAGCCCAAAATATTATTTTGCCTGCAAACGCCATTAACCCGGCCGCATGATTCACTGACCTATATATAACTGGACTATACACGCGTAAAAACGCACAAGCTGTTGCAAGTTGTCAACAGGCGTGAACAATGTTGTTCATAACAGGCGTGAACAATGTTGTGCTGCACCCTGTGAACAATGTTGTCAACAATGTTGTTGGAACAATGATGAACAACATTGTTCGTTCAACAATGTTGTTCACGCATGATAGCCGCCTTGTTACAGTATTGTTCAGCCAACAACATTGCAACAACTTGTGCGATTTTTAGCTGTGTATATAACTGTTATATATAGGTCAGTGGTGGGGCTGACATGTTAGGTATAAAACACGCGTGTTGACCGCGTGTAGTGTACGAAACAGCCACTCGGCGACGTTGTAACAAGAAAAACAGAAGTTAGTTTAGTGCCCAAAACGAAATTTTGGTATCCCGGCGTGGATATGGGGATACCACAAATTTCAGACCCTGAATCTATTATTGGGTTAACAGTGAGTCTGGATTAATATACCATAATATTTTATTGACTTCCTAATACAAAGTATCCATTAACTAGCAATTGCATTTTTGCTAATATACGTTTCTGCCAAAAAGACGTCAATATGACGTCTGGGAGGGAGGGGGTTTATAGGCATGACGTCTTTTTTTCTCGAAATATACGCTTAAAAACACTGACTCTGAATCTCATTTCATATAATAAACCAAAATGCAAAATGCAATACGTTGGTTGAGCTTTCTTTTCAAGAATTTCTAGCGATGGATGTGGCTTAACAAATAAAATATCCGTCAAACAAAAGGGAAATATGCAACGAAATTTGAAAAAATACAGGTTTCTTTTGATTTTCTTTGCTGTCTTTTGAACTTTTGAAGACTTTTATGACAATATTTATTAAGATAAATATCAAAACACAATTTAAGGTTACTTTTTGTGTGTGTTACTGCTAAATCCAATATTTGACGACACGAAAAATAACTCAGTTTATGTAAATTAAAACACATTTTCTCTGCGTTTTTCGCAACAGATATTTGACAGTGCTCTTCTGTTATTGTTCCTCTAAAATGTCTTTCAGTTTGAAAATGTGTCAATGTGAATCTCGATGTTTGTTCCCAAATTATTCTTGATAAAAAAATAAGTTGTGACCTTGCATTATTTACATTTGTTTGTGGGTTAATCTTTCCTGTATTTCTTGTTTTTACTGGCTATTTCACCATTGAAATTACATACTGTGAACTAGCAATAAATCTAAACTTGAAATAGTGTGATATTATTTTATCTTTTTGCCTTAATGTTGTTTTTTACAACCTATATTTCATCAAATTTAATTTCTTTATCACACGGTCAACTAAAAAAGGACTAGGGCATACCATGAACTTCCGGAATGTCAGGATTGGGTTTGACTACATCACGGGCGTTCGTTGCGGGTGACATCGATATATTTGGTCAGCGGACAACTTCGTTTCTTCGTAATCTGTTCGTAGCCGATTCGTAGCCAGCACATTCTCTCAAGGTGATTCATTAATTTCATCCTTATGCCATTTAAGATCATGAAATCTTAAATGGCATAAGGATTTATCATTATAATCAGCTGAGGCTGCGAAAGCACCTAAAAAATGGGCACTACCAAGAAGAGACACCTTGGTTATTTTCAAAATAATTGTATAATTTAAAACGTTGTACGGTTGTAACAGTTAGTACCTGTATACATTTCTACAGCAATGTCATACTTCTACGAAAAGGTTACATTAATTCTTCCCAGCATAGGCAATATGCCGCAGTAAACCTTAACCACCACATGCCACATTTATAAAAAGGGCATTTTTACTTCAGAAAAAGGGCATATTTTCTAAATTTTGAAAAAAAGTGGGGCATCTGCCACCAGTGTCCCTTGTTCCGCTGCCTCTGCCATGAATCCAATAACCCTAGTAGGTTCTAAGAACCCAACCCCAACACAACACCAATCCTAACCCCCCGCCTTAAGTGTCTTCCTATAACCCCACCTGTTTTTCAAACCACTTCTAAAATAAATTTACAAAGATTTTAATGTGTCGTATTCAAAACAATCCGTGGACTCGTTGCGAACTCTGCTAAGACGAACGAACGAACGAACCAGCGAATTACGAGAGAAAACGAAGTTGACTGCTGACCAAACATATCGATGTCACCCGCAACGAACGCCCGTGATGTAGTCAAACCCGTCAGGATTGCTGGTTGCCTTATTTGTTGAATTGTTGTGATCAACTTTCCCTGAAATTTTGAAGCAAAAAGGCGTCAAGATGCCTGTTCAAAATGAAGTTACAGGCCCGAACAAAAGCTTAACCAGTGCTGTTTGTAGTTTGTGCGAGGATGGTTTTGCCGCCGAAGAAAGAATGGTTAATTCTAATGGCCAGATTCTCCATGAAAGATGTTTCATGTAAGTTCGGCGTACATCTTTGTGCGTGGTTTGTCTTTATAATCAGGGGTTTTGGTACTTTATGTTGCTCGTAAAACGATTATATAGCACCACAGAATGTAGTAAAATTCCAAAGAACAATGCGTTTTCATGTCAAGTTCGTGATACTACGAACATACATGAATACACAGACTGCGGTGCGGTTTTTTAGCAAATTAGTATTATTCTTGTCTATTAGGACCTAGGTACAACTGTATATTGTGATTCATTTACATGTTCAGTTTCTACCTAAATATTATACCATAAGTGGTTCATAATACGAAATAGAGATACAATTCGATACAGTATAGTTAAGCCCGAGGGGGGAGAGGCAGGGCAGATGTGGGTGTGCCCTGGAGCCCAATATATGGGTCAAACATGACCAAATCCCCCACCTTGCCTTTTTAAACATATCTGGTCGGATATTTATGAATCATTTCACGGACCAAGTCCTGCTATTTCTTGACAAATGCTTTTTGTATTCTGACATACAATATCACTTCTGACATACAAGTTTCAAGCTAGGACAAACTCACGCCACATCAAATAATATTGCGCTGCCACTTCCCAATTTCCCATCAATATTATTATTGATTTGCCATCACAGTCACACAAACAAACTTGGAATACCATCAGTGCCAAAATCAGATACACTTTTTCTTTGAGACATTTTATGACATTTCATTTGGGTAGACATTTCATTTGGGTAGACATTTTATGCGGGTAGATATTTTATTCGGATAGACAATTCATTCGGGTAGACATTTTATTCGGATAGACATTTTATTCGGGTAGACATTTTATTTGGATAGACATTTCATTCGGGTAGACATATTATTTGGATACACATTTCATTTGGGTAGACATTTTATGCGGGTAGACATTTTATTCGGATATTCTTTTAATTCGGATAGTCTTTTTATTCGGATAGTCTTTTTATTCGGATAGACTTTTTATTCCGATAGATTTGTGCATTTGGGTCTAGTCCACTCGCCGGCTGACCTTATCTTTAATCGAAAACGTTACATCACAGGCGGAGAGGGAGGGTGAGCACGCCATTTATCCCGGACAGCGGCAAGCATACTTAGCCATCCTTATGCATACTTAGCCTTCCTTAAGAATACTAAGCCCTCCTTAGCCATCCTTAGGGAAAGTAGCCATCCTTAGCCATCCTTAGCCCTCCTTAGCCATCCATAGCCAACCTTAGCCCTCCTTAGGCATACTTAGCTATCCTTAGGTATACATAGCCAGGCCTGAATATTACCGCCGGACAACGGACATTGTCCGGCGTTAATTCGTCTTGTGACCGGCAGCTTGGAGCTGCTGCCGGACATCAATGTCCGGCCGACTCGACCACTTATAGACCAAATTGTACCTCCCAGTAAGTTAAGTATTTATATGACAATCCAGATACTTTGATATTTATGGACCACGTACACATGACATGTGGCTCAAAATGATTTTTCCCACATATCACGCATTGTGTGAATTCCATGCGCAGTCAACACAGTCATGACCTGTTACCCCTTTATGATCGTTAATCACACAAAGATGGCGATTCAAAGTGAGATCTCACAGCGTTGTTCGCAGCGTTGTTCGCTGTATTGGC